>CAWUFW010003849.1:0-330000 GCA_963921515.1 Calotriton arnoldi
GTGGGGTCCATAGCTGAAGCACACTTTGAACATTGTGGCAATGGGGTCCAAACCCCCATCATCACAGTGACCAAAAGGTAAGTGTGGGGTCCATAGCTGAAGCACACTTTGAACATTGTGGCAATGGGGTCCAAACCCCCATCATCACAGTGACCAAAATGTAAGTGTGGGGTCCATAGCTGAAGCACACTTTGAACATTGTGGCAATGGGGTCCAAACCCCCATCATCACAGTGACCAAAATGTAAGTGTGGGGTCCATAGCTGAAGTACACTTTGAACATTGTGGCAATGGGGTCCAAACCCCCATCATCACAGTGACCAAAAGGTAAGTGTTGACAAAGAAAGAGGTGCAACTGCCAAACTGCATGGATGATTCCTGGTCACAGAACAACAAACACATCAGTGGCAAAGTAGTGTATGTGTCCCATTGCAACATAAATTGGGGGAGCCAAATACTGCAGTGCAAATAAGACATACCTTTGGCCATGTGCAGACAAACAACACCCATGGGGGCTGACACCGTCAACAATCATCAATGACACAATGACAGAAGTGACCATCAGAATGCAGACCCACATATTTGCACCAATGGGCACACACATGCAGATACCCTGTGGAGACTGCAGATGTGAGGTGAACAGATACCATACCATGGCAGCAATGGGACACACAAACCATGATCATTGTGCTGACCGATGACCTAGGAGTCCCAGGGACAGCAGGGGAAAGCCACCAAACTACATACAGCCAATGGCACACCCAAGATATGCCAATGCAGTGGTGCAGATGCACAAACACAAACAGGCAGACCCACACTGCACATCATACACAACAGGTGAGGGGGGGTGCCAGTGTCCCCAGGCAACCACACAACACATGAGGAGACCTGAATACCAATCATACAGATGTGCATACAGTGCCACACAAAGGTAACTCATGGATCCAAATCCCCTATGTGGGCAAGCAGGCATTGTCAGATGAGAGGGAGCACAAATCACACATGTCACACATGCACGTAGGGACAGCAACTGACACAGCAAGACACAGGCACACCACAGCACCACCCCCAGGGCCCCCACAATGTGGTGACCCTGGGCTGCATTACAATCCCACTGTGATGACAAAGCTAAATGTGGTTCACACTGTGAACCACAGTCATGTGTCCTGAGCAACTAACTACCATCACACCTACACAAGCACAAATCAAACAGCATGGCCAGTAAGCCAAGGCCAACATGGAGGCAGGGGCCTAGCCGGGCAACAACTCTCATCTGCACACACTCAACACCACACCCTCGACCTCCAACAATGTGCAGCAGTGAAGCACACATGCACTGGTGACATTGCACATGCACCCATGACTATTCCAGGGTGGTGGGTGGGAACCAAGGTGCAGAAACACATCACACATGGACACTCAACAAGACTCCTGAATGTCTGACACACTGCACACTACGCTGTACATGGACATGACGGCAATACCACACCAACCAATGGGATCCCAGCCACAGTCACACACCAATGAAGAAGCCAAGGTCACCCACAAAGAACACACATAGACAACAACCAACATTGCAGCCCGGACCCTGAGGAGTGCCAGCAGTCACACACACAACGTGTCACAATCACTGAAAGATAACACAAACTGGAAATCACATGACAGGGGCAAACAACAAGTGCCAAGGGGAAACCTGACTGTGACCCATCTGCGTCTGCACACAAACTCAGCCCTGACAGCAAACACACCTATGGGTGACACCCTGATGACCAGTAATGTGCCATGCACCCACATCACAGAGAACCCAGGGCGAAGACTTTGGGGGAACATAGGTCAACTCAGCTAGCATCACAAACAGGTACAACACTAGGGATCACAGCATGCACAGCTAAACGGAAGTGAACACACAGACATGCACATACAACACACACCTTGGGCGCAGGCAATGTCACAGGAGTACACACTGCCATGAGGGGACTCCACTCCTGTGTGAGGAAAGCTGTGCCATATGTTGCCTCAGTAGGGCCCCATCATGTCAGCTGAGCACTTGGTCACACAATCAACAATTAGCACCAAATGAGGGCTCCCGTAACATCAGCCTGGTCATGGAAGTGCCAACGGAATCATCAGCACAGATCCAACACACTTGTATAGCAATGTTGCACTGACAACACAGATGAGTCCTTCCCCATTGATGCCCAAACCTGCATGTCCACTGGAGATGGCCACACGGTCAGGGAAGTAGACGAATTGAACAATGGCAGGCACAACAGATGTGCAGGGGTGGAAGCCACAGATGTGAAATAGGCAATCTAAGTAGGAAATCCCATTGCCAAATACTGAACACATGACACCCTCAGATGCTGCTATGGATGACATGGATACACCACAGGATAGGACACATTCCCCCTGGACCACATGGGTTCCTGCACAGTAACACTTCATTATCATGAGACCAAATATCACCATCACTGCAGCAAGGGCATGGTTAGCATCATCAACATCATGTACATCAGAAGCAAAAGCACTAGAGAACAGAAAGTTGCTTTATTCAGCATATGTGGCATTAAAAGTAGAAGTCCAGTAGAAAATAAACAAAGGCCAATGGCCAGTCCATCAACAAAGTCACAAGTGGGTGACAGTGGCAGATGCCACCCTACACATGCCTGCACAAAACCAGGGACAATCCACTAGGAGGGGCAACCGGGGGGTAGGCCAGGCACCGCAGGGACAGGATCAGGGCTCACCAGGAGGAAGCAGGGAAGGGGTGGTGGGTGCTGGAGAGCCACTGACAACTGCAGTGGAGGTGTCTGACATGGTGTGTGCCGGCACAACTGGGGGCATGGCTCAGATGTTGTGGGTGCCGGCACGACTGCAGTGGACACTGCAGATGGAGTGGACAGGTCCGCCACTGCAGTGCCCAAGTCAGACAGGGTGGTAGTGGACTCCACTGCAGTGCCTACCACCAGGGGAGGAGAATGGGGAACAGGCAAGGTGGGCTGGACAGAGGGGGAGGACACCCTCACCACATCAGTGGCACAGACAAGCGCAGCGGGGGTGTGGTGCCGGGAGAGCAAGTGGCAGGGGGAGAAGGCCGGAGCCTCTTGGGGATGGTATATCTGTGGGTGGGGGAACCTGGGGCAGGGTGTGGTGGGGGCACCTGTGGAGTGGGGGCCTGAGGGATGGAGGAAGGAGACCTGGTGCTTGAGCTGCAGGGCGGCGGCGGGGTCTTGCTCTTACCACTCCGGGGGACTTGCGGGTGGGGGCCTCAGTCTGTCTGCGCCTGGGGGAGGGTGTCCGGGGGCGAGGGGCACTCTGCTCCGTGTGGGGGGCTTCCTCTTCCCCCTGGATGCTGGAGCAGCTGGATCGGTGGGGAAGAGGCCGAGGTCACTGAGGAAGAGGCGCTGGGTCTTTGGGGTTGCAGGTGAGGCAAGGGAGGGTGCTTTGGAGGGAGAGGCAACTGAGGACTGCGCAGTGCCCGTGGATGCGTGTGTGTGTACCAGGGCCCCATCCCCTGTGAGTCTGGTTTCAGTCCCCTGACTGTGCGTGCGTGTGCGTTTTGTTTGTGGCGTGTGTGTCTGTGTGCTGGACGTGTGTGTGCTGGTGTGTGCCTGTGCCGGTGTGTGTGTGCTTGGGACGGGTAAGGTGCTGGGGAGTGTGGATGGAGCAGAGGCAGGAGGGGTGAGGGACTGTCTGAGGAGGGACACTGCTGCCGTCAGGGAGGAGTCCATGGACCTATTGCCCCTCTGTAGGTCAGACATGCCCGATGAGATGCCCTCCATGAACGACACCAGCTGAGTCAACAGAGCGGTGTGCGCATGGAGGACACTCAGCATGGCTGTCTGCCCTACATGGAGCTGGCGAAGGAGGTACACAGACTCCTCACTCAGGGCAGCAGGGGACACAGGGGCAGGGGTGCGGTGCCTGGCCCAAAGGAGACACGCTCCCGAACATGGGAGCCTCCATGGACCTGGGGAATGGGAGCCGATGGGAGGGCGGTGGTGGTGCTGGTAGTGGCGGGGACAGCAACACTAGCTGGGGTGTGGTGGCTGCTGACACCCGCCTCCATAAAGGAGTCATCCTCCGAGTTGCTCTGGTCCTCAGCTGAGGTGGATGGTGCTGAGGACTCCTCGGTGTGGCTCCCCTCGCCCTCCGTGCCACTGGGTCCCTCCGACCACTCCTCGGCTGCTGACCCAGTCTGGCTCTCTGGCTCCTCCTGGTCCGTGGAGCTGTCCCCTTCCGTGGCCGTGGATGTATCTGCAAACAATGGGGAAACAGACAGACATCAGTCACCTGCACCAAACGCACACACCACTGTGAGCACAGCACATTACAGAGCAAGCCCTGGCATCATTAGTTGTACATTGCTAAAAGTGCCCTAACTGAACAGGAGAAGCCAATTGTCAGTCTGATGCCAAGCATGGCACTCACATCCCACATGGCCTTGCACCCATCTGTCTGGTGTCTGTTGGATTGCAACACCCCAGTGTGGACACATGCACCAAGTACACAGTAGTTGGACAGTGCAGAGGACACGGTGTGGCATGTGGACATGCACACATCACAGCTCTTGCCACTGAGTCAGTACAGGTTTCCGGATGAAAGGGATGCCCAGAGTCAAATAGGAAATGCATGTGATGCATACCAGCGACAGACACCATGATGCACCCATGTCCTGATAGCCATCGCCACAATGGTGTGCATGTAGCACATGTCACTCCCCTGCAGGACCACCAATAAGTTGACACATGCCATGGCAGAGGCATGACTGCTAAGTCATACATCACTGTCTTAGTGATGTATGACTTGGCAGCCAGACAACAACACTATGCACTGTGTCACAATAGTAGGTCATGGGGAATGCAAGTCCTGGAGCTGCACAAGTGCACATGTACATCCCCCACACAACACATCATCTTAACCCTCATCTGTCCAGGTCATACCTATTGGACATATGGGAGACCTGTGACACTACCCTCTGAACCTGAGCCCCTCACAATTTGCTGTGAATGGGGAACAGCTGCCTGAACTTCACATTCGCATACCCCAGTCTGCACGGGCAGCTGATCAAACACCTATGTGACACACAAGTATCGTCTCCTATGGTCACATCTCCAGGGGCATGCTGAGCCCCTACCAAGAAACACCCCAGCAGTCCTGGCAACTAATCCACAGCACACTGACACAGAGGCAGACACCTGAAGGGTCAAATCACTGCGCACAATGTGTCAGCTGATACACGGGAGTGGGAGTACAGAGTGCATTGCATGGCCTGGAGTAGGCATGACTGTCCTGCTCCACATGAATAAGGGATGAGCCCTGGACAGTGGATAGCTGGCTATGTATGTGTGACACACGTAATCTGCACACTCCTGGGGCCCAAACATTGTTCCCACCCGCTGCATGGGCGTGTGCCACATACCCCAGGCACATGTGGTGGCTCAGCTCAGCAAGTGGACCGCATATCAAAGCAACACGCAGATTACATGTCCGAACACAGGCGTTGTGTGAACAATGGACCCACCCATGATGCCCACAACAGAGTTAGGGAAACAGATGCTGTCCCCCACCTTTAGTGAAGCAAACTGCAAGGACACAGTCCCAAGTGACACAATTCCCTGAATGTAAGGGCCACACCTGGGTATCAGATGAGCAGTGGGCAGTGCACAATAGAGGGACATGGCTCCTGGACAACATGACTGCTGCACTGTGGCAGTTGAACCAGGCCAGAGGAGGGCACAAAGCATGTAATACAGAGTTCACAGTGCAGTCTTTGACTCACCCCCTCCTTGCTGCTGTCTGGCCTTCAGCTGCCCATCCAGGTCTGGAAACACCACCGCCAGGATCTGGAGCATGTGGGGGTCAGGGTCCGTGTTCCGCCCCTCCTGCGAGGAGGCGACAGCTTCAGCTGGACCCGTGCAATCCTCCGGGTCCAGCCCCGAAGGTCCTGCCACCTCTTCTGGCAGTTGCGGATCCAGCTCTTGTAGACCCCCACGGACCGGACGGCCCGGACGATGTCCTTCCAGATCTCCTGCTTCCGATGGGCATTAACCTGTCAGGATGACAAAGTGAAAAGGCCATTACTACACATGCAACATATCCGTGCATGACACAGTTGCATATACATGTCTCAATCATAGGGGCACATGATGTACACAGGCAGTGCAAAGCTGCCCATGGACAGTTTGCCAGACGTCACTACATGGTATCATTGCATGGGAAGTAAAACCTTGTTCAAATGCACTGTCACTGCACCATACCTGTCCAGTGCATGTCACTACACACTATGGGGGGTGACAACTACTCAGTGAGCCTGCTAGCCAGTGGCGTGCAGACTTTCAGCCTTGCTAGTCAGACAATATGCACATTCAGAAAGGCAGTGCACAGAACACTCACCTGCTCCCCTGGTGTCCCATACAGCTTGCTGTACTGTGGAAGTAGGCTGTCCAGCAGGGCCTGGTTCTCTTCAAGGCTGAAGGCTGGGGCTCTCTCCACAGTACGTGCCATTGCAGGGTCCAGAGGGGCAGAGACAGCAGCAGTGCAGTGGCAGATGTCGTCCTGGAGCATGTAGTGCAGGCAAGTGAGCTCTCAGGGGAACAGCCAGCAATATATATGTGCTTGAGAGGCAGATACTGTCCCTTGTGTCCAAAGTGATAGGTCCAAGTCGTTTGCATCTTCTGAATCTGGCCAATCCATGGAATAGCAGCACCAAAACACGCCCACAGCATCCTTCAAATCTTCAACTTCATGACATACATGATTTTGCAACATTGTTGTGGGTGACCAACTGATTTTCCAGCAACCGACTCGTTCGAAATTCGAAAACGCCTCCGTTGCCAGGCAAGCCCATTTTCAATGGGTGCGCACCGATCGGTCCATTGCGGTACAACACGTACAGGGGTACAACGCATACCCACACACATTGAATGCAATGGGCCGGCCGGGGGCACCGATCGGTCCATTGCAGTACAACGCGTACAGGGGTACAACGCGTACCCGCACACATTGAATGCAATGGGCCGGCCGGGGGCACCGATCGGTCCATTGCAGTACAACGCGTACAGGGGTACAACGCGTACAGGGGTACGACGAGTACCCGCCCACATTGAATGCAATGGGCCGGCCGGGGGCACCGATCGGGCCATTGCAGTACAACGCGTACAGGGGTACAACGCGTACCCGCACACATTGAATGCAATGGGCCGGCCGGGGGCACCGATCGGTCCATTGCAGTACAACGCGTACAGGGGTACAACGCGTACCACGACACATTGAATGCAATGGGCCGGCCGGGGCACCGACCGGTCCATTGCAGTACAACGCGTACAGGGGTACAACGCGTACTCGCACACATTGAATGCAATGGGCCGGCCGGGGCACCGACCGGTCCATTGCAGTACAACGCGTACAGGGGTACAACGCGTGCACCGCACACATTGAATGCAATGGGCCGGCCGGGGCACCGATCGGTCCATTGCAGTACAACGCGTACAGGGGTACAACGCGTACCCGCGCACATTGAATGCAATGGGCGGCCGGGGGCACCGATCGGTCCATTGCAGTACAACGCGTACAGGGGTACAACGCGTACAGGGGTACAATGCGTACTCGCACACATTGAATGCAATGGGCCGGCCGGGGCACCGACCGGTCCATTGCAGTACAACGCGTACAGGGGTACAACGCGTACAGGGGTACTAACGCGTACCGCGACACATTGAATGCAATGGGCCGGCCGGGGCACCGACCGGTCCATTGCAGTACAACGCGTACAGGGGTACAACGCGTACAGGGGTACAACGCGTACCCGCACACATTGAATGCAATGGGCCGGCCGGGGCACCAATCGGTCCATTGCAGTACAACGCGTACAGGGGTACAACGCGTACCCGACACATTGAATGCAATGGGCCGGCCGGGGCACCGACCGGTCCATTGCAGTACAACGCGTACAGGGGTACAACGCGTACAGGGGTACAACGCGTACCCGCACACATTGAATGCAATGGGCCGGCCGGGGGCACCGACCGGTCCATTACAGTACAATGCGTACAGGGGTACAACGCGTACAGGGGTACAACGCGTACCCGCACACATTGAATGCAATGGGCCGGCCGGGGGCACCGACCGGTCCATTGCAGTACAACGCGTACAGGGGTACAACGCGTACAGGGGTACAACGCGTACCCGCACACATTGAATGCAATGGGCCGGCCGGGGGCACCGACCGGTCCATTGCTGTTCAACGCATCACTGTACATGTGACTGGCATATGTCAGCATGCCTGTCTCAGATGGACATATGCCAGCCACAGATAGCTCCCAGGGAGTGAGGGGCACATCACGACAGCCTGTCCAAACTTTATCATAAGGCATGTAAGGCTGCATTTCCTATTGTGTGTATGTTGGTGTACATGTTGTCCTGTGGGTGTCACCTGTGGGCAGCCACCCCCAGGCTGTGCACGTGTTCATGGGGACAGGATCCTGGGTGTTACGTGTACATGACCACTGTGATGTGCAACTGTTCATATCTGTGCATGTGCCATGGTCACATTTCACGGTGGTGTATGTGTATGTCATGTCACATACCCCGTGAGTCCCATGTGGGACGGTATGTTTGAGCCAGGGTGTCCCAGTGGCACAATAGTGATGGTCCTCCACAGTCTTTGTGCATGTAGTGTTTACAATGTCTCTGATTTCATGTGCACAATGGGAGACAGTCTCCAAATCCAGGTTGTGTGTGCATGGACTTTGCTGTTGTGTGTGTGTGTGTCACAGACGTCCATGTCTGTCCTGCCGTGGCAAGTGGGGCCACTACCTGTGGGGGTCATGGTTGTTTTGCTGTGGTGTATACATGATACTCCATGTAATGCCAGTGTCCATGTGGCAATACAGGGTCCCTGGGAATGTACCTGTCGTTGAGCTGTGGTGCCTGGGGCACATCTGTCCTCACATGTCACTGTGGGGGGTGATTGTGACACGGCAGCAGGAGATGGGAACTGTGACACGGCCTCATGATATCCAATGGGCCAACCTGGGACTAATTGATGCCACCTGTTGGACCGTGTTGACAGATGTTGGCCATGTATGTACCATACATGTCCTTCCGGAACTGCACACTTCATGTAGTTGTGCCTCCTAATGATGTATGTTGGGATATTGAGTGTGTTCAATGCCGCATATGTGGGGTGACTGACAATCTTGCTTACTTCTCCTCTGCACTGCAGGGCTCCTGCTGTCCATCGACCATTCCCAGACCTGGCAACGATGGTGGAACGGGACAGCATCCGACGGTACCGCTTCACCAGGCAGCTGATTGAGGATTTGGCAGTGCAGTTGTCCCCACATTTGCAGCCTGGCCGGCCGTATCCTACAGCGCTGACCCCCAAGGTGAAGGTGATGGCAGCCCTACACTTCTTTGCCACCGGTACCTTCCAACATACTGTGGCGACTGCTGGTGGGATGTCACAGACCATGTTGAGCCGTGTGCTCCGCGATGTTTTGGCGGCAATGTTGCTATTCCTGAACCGGTACATCTATTTCCCTAGACTGCGACGACTCACTGACGTGAAGAGTGACTTTTATGCCCTGGGGAGGATGCCGCATGTCATTGGCTCCATTGATGGGACACATGTGGCTTTGGTACCACCACAGGCCCAGGAGCAGGCCTACAGGAACCGCAAGCACTACCACTCGGTCAATGCACTGGTGGTGTGTCTTGCAGACATGACCATCACACACGTGTGTGCCCGTTTCCCTGGTTCAGCACATGATGCCTTTGTGATGAGGAGTAGTCGCATCCCCAGGATGATGGCACAGATGCAGAACCAGCGTGCCTGGCTTGTCGGTGTGTACTGACTTTGTGCCATTGTGTGTGATCTGATCTGTAGTATTCCGCCCACTTTTCCAAGTCAGCTAATGTGCACTTGTCTGTCCGTAGGTGACTCGGGATACCCCAACATGCCGTGGTTGCTGACACCCCTCAGGAACCCTGTGACACCAGCCCAGATGCGCTACAATGAGGCACATGGTTGGACCAGGAGAGTGATTGAGCGGACATTTGGTCTCCTGAAGAGCCGCTTCCGCTGCCTGGACAAGACCGGAGGGTCCCTCCCATATGCCCCTGCGAAAGTGTGCAAGATTATCATCGTCTGCTGCATGCTCCACAACCTGGCAGTGCGGAAGGAGTTGCCTCTCATCCAGGATGACAATGACCAACATCCGCCACCTGTGGAGGATCCTGGCCTGGACCACGATGCCAGTGACGATGATGATGATGATGATGATGATGGTGATGTCCGCACACAGCTCATCACCAACTTCTTTAGCTGAATGTGAGTATCCTGAGGTGTCATGTCAATGATGTGAGTTGGCATGATGTGTAGGTGGTGCTCTGGTGCTGTTGGAGTGTGTCCATGTGCTACTTGACTGGATGTGTGTTGCGATGTGTGCTTACAGGTGGGCTGTACTCCCCAACAGTGTTGACATGCTAACTTGGTTCTGGGTGGGTATCTTGTAACATGTATTGTGCATGAGTTTTGCTGTTCTGTCCTGTACTCCATTGCTTTTGACTGTGTGTCATTTCTGTCCTTCACAGGGTACTTTCAGATTCGTTTGGTCAACTGTGTCCACCGACGACGTGATTGCACTTCCAGGCTGGTAGCTGTTGTGTCCCTACAGGTGATGTGCGCCACACCCATGGACTTCCTTCCGTCTACAGTTGTTGACTGTGTGCCCGCTGCCAGGTGGGATTACCTTGCATCTGTAGTGGTTACGACATGTTGCAACTGTGTAATAAACCTGTGCTTCACTTTGTGATGTGCGTTGTCTGTGGTCACACATTTGACTGCCATTTGCTTACTGCACCTGTGGGCTACTTGACTACAACTGGGAATGGGTGTGGTGTCTGTGCATTGCACCGTCTTCCCTGGCAACATCAGTGTAGGCAATGAGTCAGATGGCCTAGGTGTGTATGTGTTGTGTAGCCCTGGTGGTGTGTCTCCCTCATATGTGTCACGTTGCCTTTACTCACATGCCTGTGTTGTCCTTGCTGTTGCAGTTCGCATACACAGTGTAATTTTGCAGTTCATCATCCCCATAACAGCACCCACGTTGGAATCACAACAGAGGCAAGTATGGTGTATTAGTGTGTTTATTGTGATACATTTGTGTGAATATTGCATAGGATGGGTAGTGCTGTACATAAATCTTGCAATCCGAAGTTCCTAGGTGAATTGAAAGTCCTGGTAGACAGAATCCCCAGTATCGGGGCCACAGTTGTCTGACACATTGGTCCAACTTGTACTCCCCATGCAATGTGTGGGAGTAGTGTTGCCGTCAACAGGGTGAACAGTCTGTGCACAAAGGTGAACATCCAGAACAGGTTCAGGCTTCCTGGGAGTTGCGCTTGGCCATCGGCCTCTCACTTGCCCCTCCTTGGACGACCCCTCTTCTTGGGGGGGCCCTCAAGTACAGGCTGCTGCGGTGCAGGGGACTCTCCGCCAGAGTCATCCTCCCTCCCTGTGGCAGTTGCAGTTTGTTCGGCACCAGATGTTGTTGGCACACAGGGAGGTGTGGACTGGTTGCTGTTCATCTGGCGGAGGCATTGTAAAATGTCCCTGTGCACCGCCGTCATCTCATGCAGTGCATCCCACTTGGACTCCACGCGGGACATGTGTGAGTCCACGCGGGACATGTGTGACTCCACGTGGGACATGTGGGAGTCCAAGCGGGCATGATGGGCAGCCTGCTGCTGTTTCATGTCTCTGAGGAGCCCCACTACCTGGCTGAGGTCTCCGGTGCTGGACTGGTACGCATCAGCTATGCGTACCAGTTGTGGGTCATCATGCACACCAGCAACGTCTGCAAGCAGCGACCTCTGTCTCCCACCCCTCCCACCACCCCTGCTGACATGTGCAGTGTGTGCAGTGGCACGCACAGATAACCCTGGTCCACCTTGGGGGTTGGTGGTGGTGGTGGTGTCCATGGCCCCAGGTTGGTCCAGGGTCCCTGTGCTGGTGTTGCTCCTTGTTCTGTCCATGTCGGCAGGGATGGTATTTGTGGTGACAGTCGTTGGAGGGGTGGGTGCAGGGGGTGCAGCTGGTGGTCCTGCTGGTGCTGCAGCTGGTGGTCCTGCTGGTGCTGCATGTAGACTTGCACCGGATGTGCCAGGTTGGTCTTCATCGTCCGAGGAGGACAGAGGCTGTAAGATGCCAGTGAGCTCCGCATCCTCTTGAGCCTGGGACTGGGACTCCTCAGCGTCTGCTGCTGTGTCCCCATCATCACCTGTTTTTGGGAGACACACACAATGTATGTTATGTTTCTGCAGGCATCAATGGTTGACACACATGACAGTTGTGACTGTGCCTCTGGGTGCGGGCCTGTACATTGCATTGTCCTAAGTCGTCACAGTCAGGGGTTGATATTGGTGTGGCACATTGTCCTGCATTATTTGGGCATTTCTATGTATTTTTTGGGGTGTGAACATGGTCTGCATTGGTTGTGTTTGGTTGACAGCCGGCCCTCCTTCCAACCCACCCAGCCAGTCAGTTATCCCACCATGGAACGTGCTTGCATTGCAGGGAGTGGAAGTTGTCTCTCAGGATGTCAGTCAGTGGTGTCCTGCTGTTTGTTGGTGCACAGTTGCCAGCAGGGCCTTGTGCTCCCCACAGCAGTAGCCAGTGTCAGCCATCTTGTGAGTCCTTCTCCACTCCCTGTGATGTGAGCATGGTTCAGGGTGGTGTTGATGGGACAGTTGTGGGGGTGAGCTATGTCTGTGACTACGACTCCCATCATGCTATTGCCTCCACCCCACTTCCCAGCATTCCCATACTTACTTGCTTTTGTGGGGAGTTCAGTGTGTGTGGGTGTGAGAGCAATGGCAAGATGGCTGACAGTGGTGTCCTGCTGTTGGTTGGTGTGCAGTACCCAGCATGCCCTTGTGCTCCCCACGACACAGCAACAGTGTCAGACATCTTTGATGGGCCTTTCCACTCTCTGTGGGATGTGCATGCGTGAGTGTGAGCTAGCTGGGCCATGTGGTGGGGGATGTAGAGCTGTGACTACGACTCCCATCATGCTATTGCCTCCACCCCCTTCCCAGCATGCCCATGCTTCCTTCCTTTTGACTCTGCTTCCCTGTGGGGTGGGCTGGCTGTGCTGACAGGATGGCTGGGAGTGTTGTCCTGGCAGTTGTTTGGCTAAAAGTCCCAAGAGTGGCCCTGTGCTTCACACAACATAACCCAGGGTGGTGGTTCTTTGTGGGATCTTGTGTTAGGATGGGGGCATTGCATTCTACCAGGTGGGTTCTGTGGAGTTTGTGTTGGGGGGTGTGAGGGGAGGTGCTTGTGACTATGGTCAGTGCTGCAAGTCCTCCTTCCCACCCAGCTAGCCAGATATCCCACCATGGAACGTGCTTGCATTGCAGGGAGTGGAAGTTGTCTCTCAGGATGTCAGTCAGTGGTGTCCTGCTGTTTGTTGGTGCACAGTTGCCAGCAGGGCCTTGTGCTCCCCACAGCAGTTGCCAGTGTCAGCCATCTTGTGAGTCCTTCTCCACTCCCTGTGATGTGCGCATGGTTCATGGTGGTGTTGATGGGACAGTTGTGGGGGGCAATATGTGTGACTGCGACTCCCATGATGCTATTGGCTACACTGACTTGGCCAGCATACACAGAATTCCTTCCTTTGAGTGGTCTTCACTGTGTGTTGGTGTTGTTGTGGTGGCTACATGTCTGGATGTGTTTGTTAGTTCTATTTGTGCCACTGCCTAGCAGTAGTTGTAGTTGTGTTTGTACATGTGATGGCACAGTTGGATGTGACTTTTTTGATGGCATGTGTTGTGTTTATCTGACTGACATACACATTTTGGGATGATTCTGTTCTGGTTGCTGTGTAATTGCTATCAGTGCATGGTTTGACTCTCCCCTTGACAGTGATGTGTGTGTGTTTTGTGGCAGTATATTGTGTACATTTGTTGTGTACTCACCAGGCTCTGGGATGTCCTCTAGTCCATATACGCTCACTGGCGGAAGGATGGCCCGCACCTTCTCCTCCCAGGGCCTGAGGTATATTGGCTTGGCAGGAGGGCCACTGCCGGTGTATTGGCTGTTGATGTAGTCTTTCTTGAGCAGGTCCCGTACCCTCCTGCGCACGTCATACCACCTGTTCTGGATGTCGCTCTTTGTGCGCCGACATGGTGATTGTGCGTTCACCCTGTTGATGATCCTCTCCCACATCTTGGTTTTCTGGGAGATGGGGGTCTGTTGGACCAGTGTGCCAAACAGCTGTGGCTCTACCCTGAGGATCTCGTCTACCATGACTTCCAATTCACAATCTAGGAACTTGGGATTCTTCTTGGGGGGCATGGTGATGGGTGGTGATGGTGAGTGATGTGTGTGTTGGTGTGCAGGTGAGGGTGTGTGAGTGTGTGTTTTGCTGGGTGTATGTGAGGTAGGTATTTGTTGGTGTGCTGATGGTGTGTGGCTTGTGTGAGGGATGAGCTGTGGGTGTGTGGTTGCTTTCTCTTGGGTGCTGGCAGTGGAATGGCATTTGCAAAGGCTCATGGTTGTGATTTGTGTCCTTTATATGGGTGGAGTTGTGGGTGTGTCTTTGTTCTCTGTCCCCACCCCCCCCAGTATTTATTGGCTTGGTAATTGCTTGTTTGGCCTTTTTTTGGGTGAATTTTCCTTTGTACTGTCTGTGTATGTTGGAAACGTTCTTGTGACCGAGTCGGACCCTGCATTTGTCTCGTACGGTCTTCTCCGTTTCGTTCACGCTGTGTATGTGCAGTTTTCTATGCTGCGTCGGTCGCGGTGTTTTGTGTTGCTTCGGCTCGGTTTTGTATGCGTGTCGGTCGTACGGCTTGGCCTCCGTCCGACTCGCTCGTGGTTTTCGCGCCTTGCATCGTACTTTGCGGTTTGGAGTTCGCGTGTACGGTTCGGTCGGATTTGTTCCGGGTGCGTGTCGGTCGGTTGGATTCGCGTGTTTTTCCGACCGGATTGCTGTTTTCCGTGCGGCTCGGTCGGTCGACTTGGGTTCGGTACGTGTCGGTCGGATTTTGCACGCCTTGCATCGTACTTGGCATGTCGGGCGCCACAGGTACGTGTCGGTCGGTATTATTTCCGGATCCGAGTCGGTCGGTGCTTTTTCCGGCCCGAATCGGAATCGACCCCGTAGTGTTTGTATTTGAGCCCTGTAAAGCAATAAGGCTTGTCTTCACTCTGCACAGTGTACCTTACTTTGGTGCACTATATAGAGATCCCGGTTTCTACAATGCCAGATCAAAACGTGTAATATTTTCCTAGTATTGACTTGTAGATTAATAAAGGCTCTTCATAAGGAGGAGGGAGCATGTCAAACTTCAAAAGCACCAGCGCCGAACGACATCTGTGTGGCACCTTCTTTGAGTCAGTCAGGATAGTCGCCCCTTCTTGAATGGTGGATTCCCTTGTAATTTTCTGCGAACAATTCCTTGATTTGATGAAGGCTCGACCATGATTAGACATTGTGTCCATGACCTGATCGGAAAACATTAGTCCTGGCTCTTTTTTTTTCTTTTTTTTAACACAGGATAAAATCTGCCCTGGACACTGATCATGGCCTCCTCTGGAGTGTGTCATCAACCCCCTATGTAGTTATCCAGATGTCCTGGAACCTATCACTGTTCGGCTGTACTTTTACTACCACCCTTGAAAACCTGAAGACGTTTTCAACATCTGAACCCCTGGATGACACTGAAAAACCTGCAAAGTATATTTGTAACATTATTATTACTATTGCTGTACCACTAATATACTTCAACATGAAGTCTTTGAATTTTCTCCTTCATGCATAAGAGAAAAACAGTTAAAAAAGGTAGAAAAATGTAATACAGTAACACTGCACATTGGGTAATGAGTTTTACAATACTGGGGCCGATTCCGATTCGGGCCGGAAAACGTACCTACCGACTCGGTACGGGAATTTAGTCCGACCGACTCGGACCGGCGCCGCACGACCCGGGTAGTACGATGAAATGAATGTGAAATCCGACAGACTCGGACAGAATACAAAACGACCGACTAAGCCGGACGGAAACAAGCCATCCGGCCGGGAAATCACGCGAAACGAACCGACCGACACGCACTCGGATTGAACCCGAACGAAACGTACCCGCGAACTCCGACCCGCGTAGTACGATGCTGTGCGTGCAAAACACGACCGACTCGCCCGGAGCACAAGCCGTACGACCGACACGCATACAAAACCCAGCCGAAGCAACCCAATACTACGCGACCGACTCGTACGCCGCATATGAAACCTAGCTGACACACAGCGGGAACGAGTCGGACAAGATCGCACCAGACAACTGCAGCATCCTACTCGGACACAAGAACGACTCCTACATGCACCAAAAACACCAAGGAAAAATTAGAAAAAAAAGGGCCAAACAAGCAACCACTAAGCCAATAAATACAGGGATGGAAAAAAAATGGAACAAGGACACACCTCCAACTCCACCTACAAAAAGGCCACAAATCCCTACCATGATCCTTTGCAAATTCCACTGACCTGCCAGCACACAACACCATCACACAGCAACCACAGACACACTCACAGCTCATACATCACACAAACCACACACCATTACCACACCTACAAATAGCACCCTCACACACACCCAGCTAAACCTACACTCACACCCCCCACCTGCACACACACACACACATCAATCACCACCACCACCCATCACCATGCCCCCAAAGAAGAACCATAAGTTCCTAGATTGTGAATTGGAAGTCCTGGTAGACGAGATACTCAGGGTAGAGCCACAGTTGTTTGGTACATTGGTACAACAGACCCCCATGTCGCAGAAAACCAAGATGTGGGCGAGGATTGTCGACAGGGTGAACGCACAATCACCATGTTTGCGCACAAAGGAAGACATCCAGAACAGGTGGTATGATGTGCGCAGGAGGGTCCGGGAACTACTCAAAAAGGACTACCTCCTCAGCCAGCACACCGGCAGTGGCCCTCCTGCAAAACCAGTATACCTCAGGCCCTGGGAGGAGAAGGTGCGGGCCATCCTACCACTAGTGAGCGTATACGGACTAACAGACATCCCAGAGCCTGGTGAGTACACAACTAATATACACAATATGGTGTGACAACACACACACATCACAGTCAAGGGGATAGGCAAACCATGCACACTTAGCAAATACACAGCAACCAAAAGATATTCATCCCAAGATGTGAATGCTAGTCAGACAAACACAATACCTGCCATCTCATAGTGATATGTAACTGTGTCATGAGATCTACAAACCTAACAACAAATACAGCAAGGCAGTGGCATAAATAGAACCAACAAACACTCACAGATATTTACCCACCACTAGAACACCACCTCACAGGGAAGCTCACTCAAAGGAAGGAATTCTGTGTATGCTGGTCAAGTCAGTGTAGCCAATAGCATGATGGGAGTGGTAGTCACAGATATTGGTCACACCCACAATTGGCCCATCAACACCACTCTCAACCATGCTCACATCACAGGGAGTGGATAAGGACTCACAAGATGGCTGACACTGGGTACTGCTGTGGGGAGCACAAGGCCCTGCTGGGAACTGTGCACCAACAAACAGCACAACACCACTGCCTGACATCCTGAAAGCCAACTTGCACTCCCTGCAATGCAAGCACGTTGCATGGTGGGATATCTGGCTGGGTGGGAAGGAGGACTCACAGCACTGACCATAGTTACAAGCAGCTCTCCTCACACACCCCCTCAACACTAACTCCACATAACCCACCTGGGAGAATGCAATGCCTCACAGCCTAACTGAAGATCCCACAAAGAACCACCACCCTGGGTTATGCTGTGTGAAGCACAGGGACACTCTTGGGACTTGTAGCCAAACAACTGCCAGGACAACACTCCCAGCCATCCTGTCAGCACAGGCACCCCACCCCACAGGGAAGCAGAGTCAAAAGGAAGGAAGGATGGGCATGATGGGAAGGGGGGTGGAGGCAATATCATGATGGGAGTTGTAGGCACAGATATTGCTCACCCTCACAATTGGCCCATCAACACCACTCTCAACCATGCTCACATCACAGGGAGTGGATAAGGACTCACAAGATGGCTGACACTGGGTACTGCTGTGGGGAGCACAAGGCCCTGCTGGGAACTGTGCACCAACAAACAGCACAACACCACTGCCTGACATCCTGAAAGCCAACTTGCACTCCCTGCAATGCAAGCACATTGCATGGTGGGATATCTGGCTGGGTGGGAAGGAGGGCTCACAGCACTGACCATAGTTACAAGCAGCTCTCCTCACACACCCCCCTCAACACTAACTCCACATAACCCACCTGGGAGAATGCAATGCCTCACAGCCTAACTGAAGATCCCACAAAGAACCACCACCCTGGGTTATGCTGTGTGAAGCACAGGGACACTCTTGGGACTTGTAGCCAAACAACTGCCAGGACAACACTCCCAGCCATCCTGTCAGCACAGGCACCCCACCCCACAGGGAAGCAGAGTCAAAAGGAAGGAAGGATGGGCATGCTGGGAAGGGTGGTGGAGGCAATAGCATGATGGGAGTTGTAGGCACAGATATTGCTCACCCTCACAATTGGCCCATCAACACCACTCTCAACCATGCTCACATCACAGGGAGTGGATAAGGACTCACAAGATGGCTGACACTGGGTACTGCTGTGGGGAGCACAAGGCCCTGCTGGGAACTGTGCACCAACAAACAGCACAACACCACTGCCTGACATCCTGAAAGCCAACTTGCACTCCCTGCAATGCAAGCACGTTGCATGGTGGGATATCTGGCTGGGTGGGAAGGAGGACTCACAGCACTGACCATAGTTACAAGCAGCTCTCCTCACACACCCCCTCAACACTAACTCCACATAACCCACCTGGGAGAATGCAATGCCTCACAGCCTAACTGAAGATCCCACAAAGAACCACCACCCTGGGTTATGCTGTGTGAAGCACAGGGACACTCTTGGGACTTGTAGCCAAACAACTGCCAGGACAACACTCCCAGCCATCCTGTCAGCACAGGCACCCCACCCCACAGGGAAGCAGAGTCAAAAGGAAGGAAGGATGGGCATGCTGGGAAGGGGGTGGAGGCAATAGCATGATGGGAGTTGTAGGCACAGATATTGCTCACCCTCACAATTGGCCCATCAACACCACTCTCAACCATGCTCACATCACAGGGAGTGGATAAGGACTCACAAGATGGCTGACACTGGGTACTGCTGTGGGGAGCACAAGGCCCTGCTGGGAACTGTGCACCAACAAACAGCACAACACCACTGCCTGACATCCTGAAAGCCAACTTGCACTCCCTGCAATGCAAGCACGTTGCATGGTGGGATATCTGGCTGGGTGGGAAGGAGGACTCACAGCACTGACCATAGTTACAAGCAGCTCTCCTCACACACCCCCTCAACACTAACTCCACATAACCCACCTGGGAGAATGCAATGCCTCACAGCCTAACTGAAGATCCCACAAAGAACCACCACCCTGGGTTATGCTGTGTGAAGCACAGGGACACTCTTGGGACTTGTAGCCAAACAACTGCCAGGACAACACTCCCAGCCATCCTGTCAGCACAGGCACCCCACCCCACAGGGAAGCAGAGTCAAAAGGAAGGAAGGATGGGCATGCTGGGAAGGGTGGTGGAGGCAATAGCATGATGGGAGTTGTAGGCACAGATATTGCTCACCCTCACAATTGGCCCATCAACACCACTCTCAACCATGCTCACATCACAGGGAGTGGATAAGGACTCACAAGATGGCTGACACTGGGTACTGCTGTGGGGAGCACAAGGCCCTGCTGGCAACTGTGCAACAACAAACAGCAGGACACCACTGCCTGACATCCTGAAAGCCAACTTGCACTCCCTGCAATGCAAGCACGTTGCATGGTGGGATATCTGGCTGGGTGGGAAGGAGGGCTCACAGCACTGACCATAGTTACAAGCAGCTCTCCTCACACACCCCCTCAACACTAACTCCACATAACCCACCTGGGAGAATGCAATGCCTCACAGCCTAACTGAAGATCCCACAAAGAACCACCACCCTGGGTTATGCTGTGTGAAGCACAGGGACACTCTTGGGACTTGTAGCCAAACAACTGCCAGGACAACACTCCCAGCCATCCTGTCAGCACAGGCACCCCACCCCACAGGGAAGCAGAGTCAAAAGGAAGGAAGGATGGGCATGCTGGGAAGGGTGGTGGAGGCAATAGCATGATGGGAGTTGTAGGCACAGATATTGCTCACCCTCACAATTGGCCCATCAACACCACTCTCAACCATGCTCACATCACAGGGAGTGGATAAGGACTCACAAGATGGCTGACACTGGGTACTGCTGTGGGGAGCACAAGGCCCTGCTGGGAACTGTGCACCAACAAACAGCACAACACCACTGCCTGACATCCTGAAAGCCAACTTGCACTCCCTGCAATGCAAGCACGTTGCATGGTGGGATATCTGGCTGGGTGGGAAGGAGGACTCACAGCACTGACCATAGTTACAAGCAGCTCTCCTCACACACCCCCTCAACACTAACTCCACATAACCCACCTGGGAGAATGCAATGCCTCACAGCCTAACTGAAGATCCCACAAAGAACCACCACCCTGGGTTATGCTGTGTGAAGCACAGGGACACTCTTGGGACTTGTAGCCAAACAACTGCCAGGACAACACTCCCAGCCATCCTGTCAGCACAGGCACCCCACCCCACAGGGAAGCAGAGTCAAAAGGAAGGAAGGATGGGCATGCTGGGAAGGGGGTGGAGGCAATAGCATGATGGGAGTTGTAGGCACAGATATTGCTCACCCTCACAATTGGCCCATCAACACCACTCTCAACCATGCTCACATCACAGGGAGTGGATAAGGACTCACAAGATGGCTGACACTGGGTACTGCTGTGGGGAGCACAAGGCCCTGCTGGGAACTGTGCACCAACAAACAGCACAACACCACTGCCTGACATCCTGAAAGCCAACTTGCACTCCCTGCAATGCAAGCACGTGGCATGGTGGGATATCTGGCTGGGTGGGAAGGAGGACTCACAGCACTGACCATAGTTACAAGCAGCTCTCCTCACACACCCCCTCAACACTAACTCCACATAACCCACCTGGGAGAATGCAATGCCTCACAGCCTAACTGAAGATCCCACAAAGAACCACCACCCTGGGTTATGCTGTGTGAAGCACAGGGACATTCTTGGGACTTGTAGCCAAACAACTGCCAGGACAACACTCCCAGCCATCCTGTCAGCACAGGCACCCCACCCCACAGGGAAGCAGAGTCAAAAGGAAGGAGGATGGGCATGCTGGGAAGGGTGGTGGAGGCAATAGCATGATGGGAGTTGTAGGCACAGATATTGCTCACCCTCACAATTGGCCCATCAACACCACTCTCAACCATGCTCACATCACAGGGAGTGGATAAGGACTCACAAGATGGCTGACACTGGGTACTGCTGTGGGGAGCACAAGGCCCTGCTGGGAACTGTGCAACAACAAACAGCAGGACACCACTGCCTGACATCCTGAAAGCCAACTTGCACTCCCTGCAATGCAAGCACGTTGCATGGTGGGATAACTGGGCTGGGGGGAGAAGGAGGCCTGGATGGTAACCAAATACCACCAATGCTGGTCATGCACACACCTCAACATTCACATTGACATGCCACAGGTTGTCAGGACAATGTGCTACACCAATATCACTCACTGACTGTCACTATTTAGGAGAATGCAATGTCCTGGCCCACATCCAGAGGTACAGTCACAACTGTCAGGTGTTTGAACAATTGATGCCAGTAGAAACATAACATACAATCTGTGTCTCTCCCCAAAACAGGAGATGATGGGGACACAGCAGCAGACCAGGAGGACTCCCTGTCCCAGGCTCCGGGGAACACTGAGCTCACTGGTGTGGATCAGCCTCTGCACTCCTCGGATGGCGAAGAACCAGCTGGACCCTCCGGTGTGAGTCATCATGCAGCACCAGCAGGACCAACATCTGCACCCCCTGCACCCACCCCTCCAACAACTGCCAACACACAGGACACCCCTGCCAACACGGACACACCAAGGACCACAGATGACAACAGCGCACGGACCCAGGCCCAAACTGGAGCTGCTGACAACGAGCCCAGGAACAACACCCAAGTGGGCCCACGGTCACCTGTGCGTGCCACTGCAGGTCCTGCACGTGTCGCCAGGGGTGGTGTGAGGAGTGGGAGACATAGGTCTCTCCTTGCAGAGGGGTCTGGACTGTATGATGACCCACAACTGGCACGCATCGCGGATGCGTACCAGACTAGCACCGGAGAGGTCAGCCAGGTAGTGGGGATCCTCAAGGACATACAACAGCAGCAGGCTGCCCATCATGCCCGCTTGGACTCCCACATGTCCCGTGTCGAGACACACATGTCACGTGTCGAGACACACATGTGTGGCATGGAGTCCAAGTGGGACACATTGGAACAACTGACAGCGGTGCATAGGGACATACTGACATGCCTCCGCCAGATCAGCATCAACATGGCCTCACCTCCCTGTGTGCCCACAACATCTGCTGCTGAAACAACTGCAAATGCCACAGGGAGGGAGGAGGACTCTGGCAGAGAGTCCCCTGCACCGCCGCAGCCTGCACCTGAGGCTCCCCCCCCCAAGAAGAGGGGCCGTCCGAGGAGGCCAAACTGAGAGGCCGATGGCCATCTAAATCCCCCAGGAAGCCAACACCTGTTCTGGAACTTTTCCTCTGTGTGCATACTGCACGCCCTGTTGAAGCCAAGCCAACTCTCCCACATGACATGGGGAGCTCTAGTTGACCAAATGTATCAGATGACTGTGGACTTTACTCTGGACTTTTCAGCTACCAAGACTTCCAATTCACATGGGAACTTTGAATCCAAATTTCTATGTACAGCACCCACCATCCTGTGCACCATCCTCACACCTGTATGTAAATAAACTCACCAATACACCATATCTGCCTCTGTTGTGATTCCAAAGTGGTTTTTGTCATGTAGATGTTGATCTTCTAAATTACACTGTGCATGCTAACTGCTACAGCAAGTCCAACACTGTCATGTCAGTCATGGCGACGTGACACATATGAGGGAGACACACCACTAGGGCCACAAAACACATACACACCAGGGCCATCAGACTCATCACCTATACTGATGTTGCAACGAAGTACAGTGGAATGTACAGACACGCCACCTATTCACAGTCACTGTCAACTGGACAACAGGTGCAGTAAGCAAATGTCAGTCAGATGTGTGACTACAGACAACGCACATCCCAAAGTCAAGCACAGGTTTATTACACATTTCCAACATGTAGTTTCCACTACAAATGCAAGCTAATCCAACCTGGCTGTGGCCACAAAGTCAAAAAGTGCAGAAGATAGAAAGTCCAGGGGTGTGTGGCACATCACCTGTAGGGAAACGACTGCTTCCACCTTGGAAGTTGAATCATGGATTCGGGGGATCCAAGTTGATCAGACAACTCCAGCAGCACCCTGTGAAGGACAGACATGACACACAGTCAAAACCACTGAAGAACAGCACAGAATGGCAATACTCATGTCTAATACATGTCACGAGATAACTACACAAAACCAAGTTAGCATGTCAACACTGTTGGGCATTACAGACCACCTGCAAGGACACATCGCTGCACGCATCCAGTCAAGTAGCACATGGCCACACTCAAACAGCACCAGAGCACCACACACACATATCATGCAAACTCAAATCATTGACATTACAACCCTCTGGAGACTCACATTCAGCTGAAGAAGTTGGTGATGAGCTGTGTGCGGACATCACCATCATCATCATCATCATCTTCACTGGCATCGTGACCCAGGCCAGGATCTTCCACAGGTGGCGGACGTTGGTCATCGTCATCCAGGATGAGAGGCAACTCCTTCCGCACTGCCAGGTTGTGTAGCATGCAGCAGACGATGACAATCTTGCACACCTTTGCTGGGGCATATGGGAGGGCCCCTCCTGTCTTCTCCAGGCAGCGGAAGCGGATCTTCAGGAGACCAAAGGTCCGCTCAATCACCCTCCTCGTCCGACCATGTGCCTCATTGTAGCGCATCTGGGCTGGTGTCACAGGGTTCCTGAGGGGTGTCAGCAACCACGGCATGTTGGGGTATCCCGAGTCACCTACAGACAGACAATTGCACATTAGCCGATTTGAAAATGTGTGCGGAAAACAACATAGCAGAACACACACAATGGTACAAAGTCAGTACACACCAACAAGCCAGGCACGCTGGTTCGGCATCTGTGACATCATCCTCGGGATGCGACTACTCCTCATCACGTAGGCATCGTGTGCAGAACCGGGGAAACGGGCACACACATGTGAGATGGTCATATCTGCAAGACATACCACCAGAGCATTGATCGAATGGTAATGTTTACGGTTGCGGTATGCTTGCTCATGTGCCTGTGGTGGTATCAAAGACACATGTGTCCCATCAATGGAGCCAATTACATGTGGCATCCTCCCCAGGGCATAGAAGTCACTCTTGACGTCAGTGAGTCGTTGACGTGTTGGGAAATAGATGTACTGGTTGAGGTATCTCAACATTGCCCCCAAAACATCGCGTAGCACACGGCTGAACATAGTCTGTGACATCCCACCAGTAGTTGCCACAGTGTGTTGAAAGGTACCGTTGGCAAAGAAGTGTAGGGCTGCCATCACCTTCACCTTGGGGGTCAGCGCTGTAGGATACGGCCGGCCAGGCTGCAAATGTGGGGCCAACCGCACAGCCAAATCCTCAATCAGCTGCCTGGTGAAGCGGTACCGTCGGATGCTGTCACGTTCCACCATCGTTGCCAGGTCTGGGAATGGTCGATGGACAGCAGGAGCCCCGCAGGGCATAGGTGAAGAAAGCAAGATTGTCAGTCACCCCACCAATGTGCCGTTCACCATACTCAATTTCACATGACACATCAACAACATACACAAGTACTTGATGTGTGTGTCGTCCCGTTTGGACATATATGGCACCTACATGGACATCATCTAACATCTCTCTGTTCAACAAGTGTTGACAACTGGTTCCAGGGTGTGCTATGGGACACCATTAGGCTGTGTCACAGTACACATTAACTGCTCTCACGTTCCACACACATACCACAGTGACATGTCTGGACAGATGCTCCAGAGGCATCACAGCTCATTGACAGGTAGATTCCCAGGGAGCCTGTCTTGCCACATGGACACTGGCATGACATGGCGTATCATGTACACGTCAGAAAAACAAACATGACACCCACAGGTGGTGGCCCCTGTAGCCTCTGCAGGACAGACATGGACGTCTGTGACACACACACCATCAAATTTCATGCACAAACCACGTGGATGTGGAGACTGTCTCCCATTGTGCACATGGAGTCAGAGACATGTGATACACAACATGCACACAGACTGTGGAGGGACATCACTATTGTTGGAATGGGCCACCCTGTGACGTACATGCCTTCCCACATGTGAGCCTGGGGGTATGTGACATGTCATACACATACACAACCTGGAAATGTGACCATGACACATGCTCAGAAATGAAAAGTTGCACACCACAGTGGTCATGTGCACAACACACAAAGGACCCTGTCCCCATTAACACGTGCACAGCCTGGGTGTGTCTGCCCCCAAGTGCCACCCCAAAATCCACATGTTCACCCCCATACACAGATAAGGTTATGCTGCCACACATGCCTCATAGACAGTGTGGACTGGGTGTGGTGTTGTAGGTGTGCCCCTGAGTCCCTGGAAAGTAAATGTGGCTGGCATAGGTTCACCAGTGACCAGCATGGTGACATATGCGTGTGACCTGTCCTGGTACGCGTTGTAGAGCAATGGACCGATCGGTGTGCCCGGCCGGCCCATTGCATTGAATGTGAGCTGGTACGCGTTGTACAGCAATGGTCCGATCGGTGTGCCCGCACGGACCATTGCATTGAATGTGAGCGGGTATGCGTTGTATGCCTGGCACGCGTTGCACAGCAATGGTCCGATCGGTGTGCCCGGCCGGCCCATTGCATTGAATGTGAGCGGGTACGCGTTGTACAGCAATGGTCCGATCGGTGTGCCCGCACGGACCATTGCATTGAATATGAGCGGGTACGCGTTGTATGCCTGGTACGCGTTGCACAGCAATGGTCCGATCGGTGTGCCCGGCCGGCCCATTGCATTGAATGTGAGCGGGTACGCGTTGTACAGCAATGGTCCGATCGGTGTGCCCGCACGGACCATTGCATTGAATATGAGCGGGTACGCGTTGTATGCCTGGTACGCGTTGCACAGCAATGGTCCGATCGGTGTGCCCGGCCGGCCCATTGCATTGAATGTGAGCGGGTACGCGTTGTACAGCAATGGTCCGATCGGTGTGCCCGCACGGACCATTGCATTGAATGTGAGCGGGTACGCGTTGTATGCCTGGTACGCGTTGCACAACAATGGTCCGATCGGTGTGCCCGGCCGGCCCATTGCATTGAATGTGAGCGGGTACGCGTTGTACAGCAATGGTCCGATCGGTGTGCCCGCACGGACCATTGCATTGAATGTGAGCGGGTACGCGTTGTATGCCTGGTACGCGTTGCACAGCAATGGTCCGATCGGTGTGCCCGGCCGGCCATTGCATTGAATGTGAGCGGGTACGCGTTGTACAGCAATGGACCGATCGGTGTGCCCGGCCGGCCCATTGCATTGAATGTGAGCGGGTACGCGTTGTACAGCAATGGTCCGATCGGTGTGCCCGCACGGACCATTGCATTGAATGTGAGCGGGTACGCGTTGTATGCCTGGTACGCGTTGCACAGCAATGGTCCGATCGGTGTGCCCGGCCGGCCCATTGCATTGAATGTGAGCGGGTACGCGTTGTACAGCAATGGTCCGATCGGTGTGCCCGGCCGGCCCATTGCATTGAATGTGAGCGGGTACGCGTTGTATGCCTGGTACGCGTTGCACAGCAATGGTCCAATCGGTGCGCACGCATTGGCTGGGGCCTGGCATGGCAACGGACGCGTTTTTGAAGCTTCAACGAGTCTGATGCAGTGAATTCAGTTGGCCAGCCACAACAATGTTGCAAATTCATGGGTGTCATGAAGTTGAAATTTTTTAAGGATGCTGTGGGCGTGTCTTGGTGCTGGAATTCCATGGATTGGTCAGATTCATAAGATGCATACGACTTGGACCTATCACTTTGGACACATGGCACAGTATCTGCCTCTGCAGCACACATATAATGCTGGCTGTTCCCCTGAGGGCTCACTTGCCTGCACTACATGCTCCAGGACGACATCTGCCACTACACTGCTGCTGTCTCTGCATCCTCTGGCTACTGCAATGGCACGTACTGTGGAGAGATCCCCAGCCTTCACCCATGAGGAGAACCAGGCCCTGCTGGACAACCTCCTTCCACAGTACAGCAAGCTGTATGGGACACCAGGGGAGCAGGTGAGTGTGCTGTCCACTGCCTTACTAATTGTGCATGTTGTCTGACTAGCAGGATTTACAGTGTGCACACCACTGGCTAGCATGCTCACTGAGTAGTATTCACCCCCCAAAGTGTGTAGTCACATGCACTGAACAGGTACAGTGGAGTAACAGTGCATTCAAACAAGGTTCACTTCCCATTCAATGATACCATGTAGTAACTGCTGGCAAACTGTCCATAGCCCTCGTTGCACTGCCTGTGTACATCATATGCCCCTGTGATTGAGACATGTATTTCCAACTGTGTGATGCACGGATATGTTGCATGTGTAGTAATGGCCTTTTCACTTTGTCATCCTCACAGGTTGATGCCCATCAGAAGCAGGATATCTGGCTGGCCATCGTCCGGGCAGTCAGATCCGTGGTGGTCTACAAGCGCCAGATCCGCAACTGCCAGAAGAGGTGGCAGGACCTTCAGGGCTGGACCCGGAGGATTGCAAGGGTCCAGCTGAAGCTGTCGCCTCCTCGCAGGAGGGGCGGACACCGGACCCTGACCCCCCACATGCTCCAGATCCTGCCGGTGGTCTTCCCGGAGCTGGATGGACAGCTGAAGGGCAGACAGCAGCAAGGAGGGGGTGAGTCAAAGACTGCATTCTATGTGCCCTCCTGTGGCGTGGTTAAACTTCCCCAGTACATCAGTCTTGTTGTCCAGTACCCATGTCCCTCTATTGTGACATGGCCACTACCCATCTGATAGGCCGGTGTGCTCCTTACGCTCAGGATAATTGTGTCACTCGGGTACAGGGTCCTTGCATTTTGCTTTGCTCAAGGTGGGTGACAGCTTTTGTTCCCGTGATATTGTGTTAGCCTTCATGGGTGGGCCAATTGCTCACACAATGCCTGAGTCGTGCAATGTAGTCTGGGTGTAACTTTGATATGTGATCCACTTGCAGATCAGAATCACCACATGTCCCTGGGGTATTTTCCACACCCCCATGCTGCGGGTGGGTAAAATGTTTGGGCCTCAGGAGTATGTATGTCAAGTGTGTCACACATGCCTAGCCACCTGCCTACTGACCAGGGCTCATCCATCTTGCAGGTGGAGCCGGACAGTCATGCCTACTCCAGGGCATACAATACACTCTGTACTCCCACTCCCGTGTATCAGCTGACATGCTGTGCTCAGTGAAATGTTCCCTCAGGTGTCTGCCTCTGTGTCGTTGTGCTGTGACTACATTGTCGGGACTCCTGTGATGTTTATCGGTTAGGGGTCAGCATGCCATCTGCTATTGGACCATGTGAGACAAGACTTCTGTGACTTATAGGTGTTTGATCACATGACTGTGCAGACAGGTGTATGCCACTGTGACTTTCAGGCAGCTGTTTTTCATTCTCAGCACACTGTGAGGTGCTCATGTTCAGAGAGTTGTGTTTCATGTCCCCCATATGTCCAATTGATATGACGTGGACAAATAGTAGTTCAGATGATGTGGTTTTTGGGGGATGGACATGTGCACTTGTCAGTTACATTACTTGCCTTCCCCATGTCCCAGGATTGTGACACAGTGCAGACTGTTGTTGGCTGGCTGCCATGGCCATGTGACTGGAGACAGTGATGTATGACTTTGCAGGCATGCCTGTGTCATGGCATTAAACTTCCTAAGAGTGATTCTGCAGGGGAGTGACATGTGCAACATGCACCCCATTGTGGCATTGACTATCCGGACATGGGTGCTTCATGGGGTCTGGTGCTGGTATGCATCACATGCATTTCTATTTAGACTCTGGCCGTCCATTTATACAGACACCTGCACTGACTCAGTGGCAAGAGATGTGACGTGGGCATGTTCACATACTTCACCGTGTTCTCAGCAATGTCCAACTACTGTGTAGGTGGTGCATGTGTCCACACTGGGGTCTTACCATCAGACAGGCACCAGACAGATGGGTGCAAGGGCAGGAGGGGTGTCTGTTCCATGGTTGACCATCAGACTGACAATTGGCTTCTCCTAATCTGTGTGATGACTTTTGGCAATGTTCTACTAGAGATGCCAGGGCTTGCTCTGTGATGTGCTGTACTTACTGTGGTGTGTGCGGTCAGTGCAGGTGACTGATGTTTGTCTGTTTCCCTAATTGTTTGCAGATACATCCACAGCCACAGGAGGGGACAGCTCCACGGACCAGGAGGAGCAGCGGAGCCAGACTGGGTCAGCGTCCGACGAGTGGTCAGAGGGACCCAGTGGCACGGAGGGCGAGGGGAGCCACACCGAGGAGTCTTCAGCACCATCCACCTCAGCTGGGGACCACAGCAGCTCGGATGATGACTCCCTTGTGGATGCGGGTGTCAGCAGCCACAACACCCCAGCTAGTCTGTCTGACCCCGCCACCACCACCACCACCACCGCCCTCCCATTGGCTCCCATTCCTGAGGTCCGTGGAGGCTCCCGTGCTCGGGAGCGTGTCTCCTTCAAGCCAGGCACCGCACCCCCTGCCCCTGTGTCCCCTGCTGCCCTGAGTGAGGAGTCTGTGTACCTCCTTCGGCAGCTCCATGTAGGGCAGACAGCAATGCTGACTGTCCTCCATGCACACACCACTCTGTTGACACAGCTGGTGTCGTTCATGGAGGGCATCTCAACGGGTATGTCTGCCCTACAGAGGAGCAATAGGTCCATGGACTCCTCCCTGACGCCAGCAGTGTCCCTCCTCCAACAGTCCCTCACCCTTCTCACCTCTGCCCCATCCACACTTCCTACCACCCTACCTGTCCAAAGCACATGCACACCTGCACAATCACCCAAACACACAGACACGAGCAGCACACACACACCCAAAACCAAGGGAAGACGTGCACACAAGCATCCTCAGCGGACTGATTCCACACACACAGGGGATGGGGAACTGACACACACACAGGCAACCACAGTCACCCCGCAATCCTCAAGATCCTCTCCCTCCAAGACCCCTTCCCTTGCCTCACCTGCAACCCCACATACACAGCAGCTCTTCCTCTCTGACCTCGGCCTCTTCCCCTCCAATCCCGCTGATCCAGCATACCGGGGGAAGAGGAAGTCCACACACAGAGAGGGGAGTGCCCCTCGCCCCCGGACACCCTCCCCCAGGCACAGGCAGAGTGAGCCCCCCACCCGCAAGTCCCCCCGGACCCGGAAGAGCAAGACCCCGCCACCGCCCTGCAAGTCACCCACCCAGTCTCTCACCTCCATCCCCCAGGCCACCACTCCACAGGTTCCACCGCCACACCCTGCCCCAGGTTCCCCCACACACCGATACCGCATCCCCAAACTGCTCAGGCCCTCCCCCCCTGCCACTTGCTCTTCCACCCCCAAACCAGACGCTCTGCCTGTATGTGCCACTGGTGTGGAGACCGTGTCCCCCCCCTCTGTCCTGCCCAGCTCTTCTGCCCCCCTTCCACTCCCTTGGAGTCATGCACTGCGGTGGAGTCCACAACCACCCCGTCTGACTCGGGCACTGCATTGGGGACCCAGTCCACTCCATTTGACCAGCCCACTGCAGTGGTTGCAGCACCAACACCATCGGACTTGAGCCCTGCGGTGGTGCCGGCCCCCCCTGAGTCAGACATCTCCACTGCAGTTGCCGGTGACACTCCTGCACCCACCTCACCTTCCCTGCCTCCTTCTGGCATCCCCTGATCCTGTCCCTGCGGTGCCTGGCCTGCCCCTCGTATGCCCCTCCAAGGGGGATGTCCCCTGTCGGTACCTGTGCAGGCAAGCAATTGGTGACAAGTTGTCACACATCACCCTGTTGGGACTGTGTATTTGGACTGGACATTGGCCGTAGTTAATTTTGGACTTTTGATTTCAGTTGCACACTTGCTGAATAAAGCCTCTTTTTGTTTACTTGTGGTTAATCTTTGGTGGTACATGATGTAGATGTGTAGAATCATGCATTTGCTGTTGTAATTGTGTTCAGATCAGGTAAATGAAGTTTTGCTGTGATGGGCTCCATGTGATCCATGGGATATGTGTCCTAAGCTAGTCTGGATCTATAGCATCCCTTGCTGCAGTCTGAGGGTGTAATGTTCAGCATTTGACACACTGATGTACGTTTAGCATTTGTAGATTACCATCTTTGTCCTACACTGTTGCACATCTGTTGGGCTTACCACTGTCCAATGTTCCTAGTACCCTGACTGTGTGCCCGTCTCCACTGGACATGCAGTTTTGCACATCAATTTTGGAGGACTCATCTGTGTATACAGTAGAACTGGATTGCCACGTGTTTTGGGTGTATGCAGATGACTGACGTGACACTCCTGTACCCAGGCTGATGTGAGCAGAGGCTTCTGTGTGTTGTAGTTGTTGACTCACTGACGGAGTGTCCTGCTGATATGTTTGAGTCGTGCACAGACAAGGTTTGGCACAGTGGACCTTCCACAGGAGTGGAGTGCCCTCATGGCTGTGTGTAATCTAGTGACATTGCGTGTGCCCGTGTTGTGTGTTGTGTGAGCATGTCTGTGCATGTTCCCTTCCCTTTTCATACACAGGCTGTGTCCCTAGGGATGTTCCTGTTTGTGATGCTTGCAGAGTTGGTATGTGTTCATCCAGCATCTTGGACCTGGTTTCTCCGTGATGTGGGTGCATGGCAAACTGATGTTCATGAGGTTGTCATCCCTAGTTGTCTTTGTTGTCAGGGCTGGGGATGTGGGCAAGCGCTGATGGGACACATTCAGGATTCCCCTTGGCACTTGTTGTTTACACAAGTAATGTGATTTTGAGTTTGTGGTAGCTTTCAGTGATTGTGACGCATTGTGTGTGTGACTGCTGCCACTCCTCAGGGTCAGAGCTGCAATGTTGGAAGTTGTGTACGTGTGTTCTTTGTGTCTCACCTTGGCTTCTTCGTTGGTGTGTGACTATGGCCAGGATCCCATTGTTTGTGGTGGATTTCACATCATGCGCATGTACGGCGTACTGTGCTGTGTGTCATACATAGACGAGTCATGTTGAGTGGGCATGTGTGATGGGTTTCTGCACCTTAGTTCCCCCCACCACCCCTGGGATTGTCATGGGTGCATGTGCAATGTCACCAGTCCATGTGAGCTTCACTGCTGCACATTGGTGGAGATCAGGGTGTGTGGTGTTGAGTGTGCAAATGTGAGTTGTTGCACGGCTAGACCACTACCTCCATATTGGCCTTGGCTGGCAGGCCCTGCTGATTGATTGGAGCTTGTGTAGGTGTGATGGTAGTTTGTAGCTGAGGACACATGGCTGTGGTTCACAGTGTGATCAACATCTACCTTTGTCATCACAGTGGAATTGTCATGCAGGCTAGTGTCTGCACAATGTGGGGTCCCTGGGGGTAGTGCTGTGGTGGGTGTGTCTCTTGCTGTGTTAGTTGCTGTTCCTACAAGCTTGTGTGACATGTGTAATTTGGGCTCCCTCTCATCTAACAATGCCAGATTGCCCACATAGGGGAATCCAATCCATGAGTTACTTGTGTGTGGCACTGTATACACATCTGTGTAATTGGGATTCAGGCCTCCTCATGTGTTGTGTGGTTGCCTGGGGACACTGGCACACACCCCCATCACCTGTTGTGTTTGATATGCAGTGTGAGTCTGCCTGTTTGTGTTAGTGCATTTGCATCACTGCATTGGCATTTCTGTAGTGTGCCATTGGCTGTATGTTGTTTGGTGATTTTCCCCTGCTCTCCCTGGGACTCCTGGGTCATCAGTCAGCACAATGATCATGGTTTGTATGTCCCATTGCTGCCATGGTATGGTATTTGTTCACCTGACATCGACAGTCTCCACAGGTTATATACATTTGTGTGTCCATAGGTGCAGATATGTGGGTCAGCATCATGATGGTCACTTCTGTCATTGTGTAATTGGCTGATTGTTGGCAATGTGGTCCCCCATGTGTGATGTTTTTATGCACATGTCCAAAACGATGTTTCTGTGTCACTGCACTATTAGCCTCGCCCAATCTTTGTTGCAATGGGACACAAGCACTACTATGCCACAGATGTTTTAGTTGTTGTGTGACCAGGATTCATCCATAGTTTGTCTTTGGCAGCTTTTACCATGCCTACACTTACCTTATGATCACCGTGGTGATGGTGCTTTGGGCCCCATTGCCACACTGATCAAAAGGTGCATCAGCCTTGGACCCCACACTTCCGTTTTGGTGACTTTGGTGATGGGGCTTTGGGCCCCATTGCCACACTGATCAAAAGGTGCATCAGCCTTGGACCCCACACTTACCTTTTGGTGACTGTGGTGATGGTGCTTTAGGCCCCATTGCCACACTGATCAAAAGGTGCATCAGCCTTGGACCCCACACTTACATTTTGGTGACTGTGGTGATGGGGCTTTGGGCCCCATTGCCACACTGATCAAAAGGTGCATCAGCCATGGACCCCACACTTACCTTTTGGTGACTGTGGTGATGGTGCTTTAGGCCCCATTGCCACACTGATCAAAAGGTGCATCAGCCTTGGACTCCACACTTCCCTTTTGGTGACTGTGGTGATGGGGCTTTGGGCCCCATTGCCACACTGATCAAAAGGTGCATCAGCCTTGGACCCCACACTTACCTTTTGGTGACTGTGGTGATGGTGCTTTAGGCCCCATTGCCACACTGATCAAAAGGTGCATCAGCCTTGGACCCCACACTTACATTTTGGTGACTGTGGTGATGGGGCTTTGGGCCCCATTGCCACACTGATCAAAAGGTGCATCAGCCATGGACCCCACACTTACCTTTTGGTGACTGTGGTGATGGGTCTTTAGGCCCCATTGCCACACTGATCAAAAGGTACATCAGCCTTGGACCCCACACTTCCCTTTTGGTGACTGTGGTGATGGGGCTTTGGGCCCCATTGCCACACTGATCAAAAGGTGCATCAGCCTTGGACCCCACACTTACCTTTTGGTGACTGTGGTGATGGTGCTTTAGGCCCCATTGCCACACTGATCAAAAGGTGCATCAGCCTTGGACCCCACACTTCCCTTTTGGTGACTGTGGTGATGGGGCTTTGGGCCCCATTGCCACACTGATCAAAAGGTGCATCAGCCATGGACCCCACACTTACCTTTTGGTGACTGTGGTGATGGGGCTTTGGGCCCCATTGCCACAGTGGCCATGGTCGGCTTGTATTGTGGAGGCCACACTTTTATGTGTCACACATGTGATAGTGGGTCACATTGTATGTTCATTGTCATGTTTTGTGTTGTTGGCATTTGACATGGACTACACACGCTTGTCATGTTGTTTGGGTGGATGTAATTTTCTGTGATTCCTTATGTGGGAGTATGCTGGTTGTGTCATGCATTACCCGTCCTATGAGTAGGGGTGGTGGTAGAGGCAGGCATCCAGCCCCCCATGAGTGGGGATGGTAGTAGTGATAGGCATCCAGCACCCCATGAGTGGGGATGGTAGTAGTGGCAGGCATCCAGCCCCCATGGGTGGGGATGGTAGTAGTGATAGGCATCCAGCCCCCATGAGTGGGGATGGTAGTAGTGATAGGCATCCTGCCCCCCATGAGTGGGGATGGTAGTAGTGATAGGCATCCTGCCCCCCATGAGTGGGGATGGTAGTGGTGGCAGGCATCCTGCCCCCCATGAGTGGGGATGGTAGTAGTGATGGGCATCCAGGCCCCCATGAGTAGGGGTAGTGGTGGTGGCAGGCATCCATCACACCAAGGGTGGGGATGGTAGTAGTGGCAGGCATCCAGCACCCCATGAGTGGGGATGGTAGTAGTGGCAGGCATCCAGCCCCCCATGAGTGGGGATGGTAGTAGTGATGGGCATCCAGGCCCCCATGAGTAGGGGTAGTGGTGGTGGCAGGCATCCATCACACCAAGGGTGGGGATGGTAGTAGTGGCAGGCATCCAGCACCCCATGAGTGGGGATGGTAGTAGTGGCAGGCATCCAGCACCCCATGAGTGGGGATGGTAGTAGTGGCAGGCATCCAGCCCCCCATGAGTGGGGATGGTAGTAGTGATAGGCATCCAGCCCCCCATGAGTGAGGATGGTAGTAGTGATAGGCATCCAGGCCCCCATGAGTGGGGATGGTAGTAGTGATAGGCATCCAGCCCCCATGAGTGGGGATGGTAGTAGTGATAGGCATCCAGGCCCCCCTGAGTAGGGGTGGTGGTGGTGACAGGCATCCAGGCCCCTATGGGTGTGTATGGCATTGGTGATGCCCATCCCACCCCTATGATTGTGCTGTTGCTAGTGTACGTCATTTGTGCATCCCTATGTGTGTGTGACATATTTCGGGTACGTGTCGTTTGTTTGTGTTGTGGGTGTTTGACTTACCGTCTGCGCCGTACGCGTCCGAACCGGTCCCGGTAATAGATGTAGAGTATAGGTAGGACCTGCGCGATGGGATTCATGGTTGGGTCGTCTCATTCGGGTTTCGCGTGTCTTCGACTCGTACTCGTTGCTGGCTTGTTCGTCTCGTAGCCGTGGATCTTCTTGTGGCGCGAATCGGAGCTTATGTGCGGCTCTCCCGGATGCTGAAACGTGCCGGACGTAGCGACGGGTTCGGCGCGTACGGAGCGCGCATCGTACTAGTCCGGCTGGAAGGTGCTGTGTATTTGCTTCCGTGCGGCTCGAATCGGCGTTTGCGGATTTGGCTCGGGCGGGGAACAGGAGCTGGATTGGGTAAGTACGGCTCGCTCGGAATCTGGGCTGTTGTGCGCATCGTACTTGTTCGTTCGGTGGGGTATTCGAATCGGTCGGAAAACACGCGTTCGGCTTGGTTTTTTTCCGGACGAATAGTGTTAGGTGTGCTTCCGGACGACATCGGAATCGGCCCCACTGTGTTGAAATTCACAATTCCACGCCTCTCCATACCACACCACAGAATACTAACTCCACTCCACCGGCACAAAACCACTGACTATATTATACACAGTGCCACTCTACTCTGTTCTATAACAAAATATCGAAACCACAAATATCGTGGGACATAACTATCAAGTCCAAAATATCTAGAAGAAAAATATCGTTTTCCTATACTTATAATGTAAATGACAAAAATATTGAAAAAAATTATTGTTGTACACCAATAGTGATTTCAAAAAGATCTCTTAACTTCTATATTTAAAATAGTAAAAATTAAATATATTAACATGTAACAGTAAAATAAATTAAATATATTTAAACAATTTATAAGTATATATAAATATTTTACTTATTTAGAAACACACATGTATGTGTATGTTTATCACAAACTGTTAAAATGTAAAAACATACCAATTTAATTAAACATAAAAAATAAACATATTACAATTTACTTAAATATATTACACATCACAAACATTACCAATTAAAAAATAATATAATTTAAAATACACAAACAAATCATAAGGCCTTATTAGGAGTCTGGCGGTCTCCGGACCGTCCAATTACGACAAGGGCGGTCAGGCTGCCCTAAGACCACTGAAACTGCCAGGGAACTGCCGTTCCCTGGCAGCTGCACAGTGGACCAGAGGCCGCAATATGCTGAGCGGGACCACTGAGGTCCGGCCAAGCATATTAGGAGTTTCCTCACCGCCACAGTTTTTATGGCGGGACAACCGCCATGAAAGGTTTGGCGGTGTGTGGAAACAAAGGGGGGGCCCTACAGGCATAATGTCTGCCCCCCTGAGTGCATGCACAACAGTAACTGCGCGGCATGTACTGCAGCAGTCCATGCCATGCAGGTGATTTTGACGTTGCCATTGCGGTGCCTATTTCATAGGCACCGCCGTGGGAACACAAAAAAAAACCCGCAAGACAGGAGAGAACTCCTGATCTGGTGGGAGGTTCCTACACAGGTTTGGCGGTGCAGGAGCGAGGCGGTCCTGCCCCGCCAAACTCAGAATAAGCCCCATAATAATAAGTGTAAACAATAAAATATATAAAATTTTAGGAATAATATATATACTTTGGCCAATCCAATCCCTGCAATATCTAGGAAATTGTTGGGCTAACGAGGGTTAAAATTAACTATTCCCACTCCAGTCAGTGCAACAGTATGGAAAAAGTTGCAGTGACTGGAGTGGGAATAGCAAATTTTATCCCTACACAATCCAACAGTAGGAAAAGTGTTGGTTTCAGGAGGGGTAAAATTTACTATTCCCGCTCCACTCTGTGCAACAGTAGAGAAAGTGTTGGATTAAGGAGGGGTAAAATGTACCATTACCACTCTAGTCAGTGCAACAGTAGGGACAGGGTTGAACTCAGGAGGGGTAACATTTTCTATTCCCACTGCTGTATGTGCAACAGTAGAAAAAGCATTCGATAAGGGAGGTGTAAAATGTAATATTCCCACTCCAGTCTGTGCAACAGTAGAGTAGTTCAAAGAAATAAAATATTTGAACTACATTAACTAACAAATATAAATATTTTCAATAAAAAAAATATATATATATAATTTTTAAATTAAAGAATTACATATGTATTACAATTTTTAATAAATATTTTAAATGAAAAAAAGTACCACTCTATATTTTCACAATTATAGCAAACACGTTATTCACAAATAAAAAAACATAACAATGAACATACGTTTATTACTTAAATAAGTTCCTACCCAATACATCTACAAAGTAAACACACACCTAAAATAGATCTTGAAATTATAATTACAAATTTTACACAATTAATATTCAATTAAATAGTAGTTAACTGAAAAGAAAATATTACATAAATTTACTTCCCACCATTAATCCCTAGAAACACAAAAACGCACATCTAATCTATATTTTAAAAAATCTTAATTACATAATTAATCAATTAAACAAAGAATAACAATTAACTACGCCCGAGCCATTGTCCAAGATGTAGGTCTGCTGATGCACATTTCGTACACATGGTATGGGATTGCTTAGAACTTGCACCCTACTGGAGAAAAGTACTAGAGAATTTGCAAGATGCCACAGGATGGACGATATCGCTTAACATTAGAACAGTAATCCTGGGACTTCTCCCCACGCCAAAGAACAAAAAAACTTATCAGAAAATTCCTTCAATTGGGGTTGGTATTGGCAAAAAGAAGAATAGTAATTAAGTGGTGGAGTCCAGATCCCCCCGCAGTTGCAAGTTAGGTTAAAGATGTGCATGAGTGGGCGGCGGAAGAACTTATTCGTATGAAAAAGGTTAGATGTGACGATAAGCTTGAGGAAGATGCGAGGGCCTGGTATCTCATGATGACAGACCTACTCAAAAAAAGACAACCTCCTGATGGGAGGGGGGGGGGGGCAGAAGTAACTCAATCGGGACAAAGAGAAAACATAGTAGAGACAGAGCTGGGGGACCCTCCAGTACCTAAGGATAATATTAAACAATTAAACATGCAAAAGAGGCATCTTCTAATGTTCCCAGGACAGTACAACATAACATGACCTTGCGGGGGAGGGGGGATAAGTTAATTGTTAAAGTATTTATATAATTGAAAATTGGTATATATAAAAGCATATTGTAACTGCCTCGGAGGAGATTTGAGATCCAAATATGTGATTCGTATAGTTGGTAACACCGCAGGGGCGGCGATGACTAATAATGTTCTTGTACTACATTTTGCTGAAAAGGTATTGTTACTATGCAAAATACCAATAAAAACGTTTTTTAAAAATGAACAACAATTAACTAATTAATTATATTTAATGGACTTCCCACTCTTTAACCGTACAAACACAACCCACACCTCATACAGAACTTTAAAAAGTTCCTAATTTCACAATTAACACAATTAAATAATTCATAACAATTAACATTAATTATTACAACTAAATTCCTTCACAACCTTTAGCCCTACAAAAACCACACCAAAAATAATAAAAAATTACACAATTTACATACATAATTTTCAAATAAATTCATAATTAAAAATCATTAAATATTTATAATTAAATTACTTCCAACCCTATACCCCTCCCAACACCACAACCCGCCCCTATGGTGCCCCCCTGTTAATTCCTGCACCGAGTGGCAGGCACCTTGAGGTCGCAAGGAGAAGGGGGCCCTGCTAGGGGCCCCCAAAGTTGCTTTCCGACAGCCTTTCCGTGTCAGAAAGGCTGTTGAAAACTGACATCATAATCCTGATGCCTGAAACGCCATCTATAGGGGATTGCGGTGCGGTTCCAAACAACAGGAATACTCCGAGAGCCGGTCAGAACGACCGTCTGGTTTACGTTCTGCTGACTTCGTAATCGGGGTTCGGAATGCAAACCGACACTGCGGTCGGAAAGCTTCAGATTAGCTGTCGGAGGCTTTCCGACCGACATCGTAATCGGCCTCTTAGTTTTTGATATTTGTTTAATTGATAATTGTTAATTGTGTTATTAAATTATTTGTTTTAGATTTTATGTGGGTTTTGTGGGGGTATGGGATGGGAAGTAAATAATTTCGAGTACATTTTTAAAATATTAATAATCATGTTGTGTAATTAATTTTTGTTAAATTTTAGAAGTGTAATGTGTATTTTGTGGGGGTATAGTGTGCCAAGTGCATTACATATAATTAATATTTTATTAATGATATTTGGATTGTTCCATTTTATATTAATAGAATAAATATTCATTTTTAAAGTTAATTTTTTGGTGCATGTTGAGAGTTATGTGGGGTTATATGGTGTGAAGTAAAAAAAAAAATGTTTACTATTTCTATGAAAATTATTTTTGAAATTTTATTTCTAATGATATTTGTAGCTATTTGTAAAATGAATTTAACATTGTAATATGTTTTTAATAAATATATTTGTATATTTTTTTAACATTTATATATCTTTTAATTTGTTTTTGAAGTAAATTAATTTTGTTTTAAGATATTTTGTTTCTTTTTATTAATGCACCAATTGAAGTGGAATAGCAAATTTTATTCCTCTGCAATCCAACACTTTCCCTACTGTTGCACTTATTGGAGTGGAAATAGTAAATGTTACCCCTTTAGAGTTTGCCTACTGTTGTACTTACTGAAGTGGTTATAGTAAATGTTACTATTCCGCAATTCAACTCTTTCCCTACTGGTGTTTTTATTGGAGTATTCAATTTTACCATTCTGTACTGCAACATTTTCCCTACTGTTGTAGGGTGTCAAATGGTTATAGTAAATAAAACCTATCTGCAATTAAACATTACCTCCAAGTCCCTCTCGCTTATCTCCATTACGCAATGAGGCCCCTGTGCCTCGAAGACACACCGCCCAACCAATATAAAGGCACCGCTCCCTCCACAAAACCTGTTCTTTTGTGTCTAGACACGGTAGGGTGGGTGTGGCGTACTCACTCCAGTGTGAGTTTGTTTGGCGTTGTTAGTTGCTACATTTTCACCGCACTGGGTGGCGTATGGCTCCTGCTGCGAGATGTTTATTCTGGGTTGGGCACACATGTGCTCAGACGTTCCTGGCGGCTTGGTTTCCTGCCGTGCGGTGCCGGTGGTAGTGTGGTCCGGCTTCCGCGTTCTTCTCTCCTGGTTGTCCTGTCTTGAGGCGTGCTGGGGAGGGGGGAGATGTCGTTCAGGTGAGGTGATGGGAGTACGTCTGCCTGTGGGTGTGCGGCACCTCCCTCGTTCCCTTTTCTTGCTGGGCTGGGGGTCTGCGATGCTTACCTCTGTCCGGCTTGCGGGGGGGGTGCAGGGACTCTGTTGTCCCACTGCGTCGTCCTCACTTCCACATTAAAAAAAATAAAAAATAAAATACATTTAAAAAAAAGAAACAAACGCCTGTTTTTCTCCCTGGCCGGAGGTAGGCGGCGCCTTCCTCAGGTCGAGGTGGGTGTGACCTGTTGTCGGGGCTAGTTTCTGCCGGGCGTAGGTTTGCTGTGCTTTTTCTCAGGCCAGAGTGTGTATATATGCATGGTTTTTCTCTCTGACCAGAGGTCGGCTGTGCCTTCCTCAGGTCGGGGTCGGCGTGGCCTGTTGCCGGGGCTGGCAGCAGCCCTCTGTTGGTCAGCGGGGGGCGTTTGTTGGCCCTGATGCGGCACATGGCTCATCCGCCACATTGCTGTGCATGCGGTCCTCGTGCAAGTTTGTCATGCGCGGAGTGTGCACTTGTTGCCCTGAATTGTGCCTTTTTGTTCCTGCTGGCGAGGCGGTGGGGGGGGGGGTAGATGCTAGGTTTTAGCATCACCTGGGCTGTTGGGTTCTGGTCGGGACGCATGGGGTGGTTGCCTCTCCTTTCGTTGTGTGGCCAGGGGTGCTGTTGTGTTTTTCCTGGGGCCCACGTGGGAGACTGTGCCTGTTCGTGGTGCAGCAGGCTTTTCCCTTGTTTGGTTCTCATGGCCGGAGGTCTGCTGTGCCTTTCTCCGGTGGAGCACTGTGGCTGTTTAGTCTGTGGTGTTCGGGGGAGTGTTTGTGGCTGCCGCCGGCTTGTTTCCCCTTTGGGGTGCCAGTGAGGGGTCTGTTTGTTGGCTGATAGCAGTGCATTAGCGTCATGCGTTCTTTGCTCTGGTATCTTCCGGCATGTGGGTTGCGGTGCTTTCTCTGGCATGGATGTGCTTCTGGGGTTCTTGGACCTCTGGATGTTGGTGCTTTGTTTCTTGATGTGCGGTTGTGTGTCTGTCATGGGTGGACCCTCTTGCAGCCCTCTGCTGTGGCTCCATGGGTCTGGCACCTGTCTCTTGCTTGGGCTTGGCATTCATGCCGGGGGTCCGGGTCCTGCCACAGGGGTTTGTGCATGCCTGCTCCTACACGGGTTGGTCGTCTTCTGGTCTTTAGCTGGGGCCTCTTTGGGTGGGTGCCTAGCGCTCACTCCGGTGCAGATTGCTGTGCTGAATTTAGCCTTGGGTCTTGCCAGATCTCCTTTGTCTGTGGCATTTCCTGGGTGGCCTGACCTATTCTTCTGGTTTCAGCACCTTTCTTCCTTGTGGGTGCTTGTCTCCTGGCCTTGTCGCCGGTGGCTTCCATGTGTCCTCGTGGTTCTCTCTGCCAGTGTCAGGGAGTGCTCTGTTCGAGTGCAGGCTCAGCTATTGCAAGAGTTCCTCGGTTTTGGCGACTCCTTGGCCTACGTCTGTCCCTGGGCTTGTCACGGCTCTTCGGAGCGTTGCTCTGGCTGTCTCTGTGGCTGGATGGGCACCTTGGTGTTGGTGCTGCTGGCTTTTTGGCTCTTCTCTTTTGCTTGTTGTGGGGTGCTTGGCCTCTCAGCGTCTGAGGAGGGGGATGCATTTCTTCTTGCCGTTGGTGACCCTTCCTCTCGTTCTGTCGTCCTTTTTTGTTTTGTGTATAGCTGTGCTATTTTTTTTTGATGTGGTTGGGTTGTTTCCTGACCTGTCCTTTTTTCCCCTTGCCTGTGTCCTGCCTCTGCGCCTACAGTGCAGTGCATGCAGGCCTGGTGCTGCTTTTTCTGGGGGTGTCCCCCACGCTGCTGGCCGCCTATGCTGGTTGCAGGGCAGGGTCTTGTATCGGCCCTTCCCCTGCACTTCCTAGGTTTTCAGCTTCCTATGGACTATGGCAGTGGGTGCCTTCGGGGAGGGGTGTGCTCCTGGCCAGGGTCCCGGTTTGTGGCTTCGGTGTCTGTTAGGGCTGTTGCACGTCGCTCTGGGGGCTTCTCTATTGTGCGATTTCTCCCCCTTGGGTATGGCGGTGGTCTTTATCTTCGGCTTCCCCTGCGCGCTGTTTGGTGGGGTGCCGTGGTTGCTTCTTTCTGCCTTGTTGTTCAGTCTTGATACTGCCTGTTGGCTGCTTCTTGTACTGGAGCTCTTTGCCTGCAGTTCCGGTGGTTTGCCGGCGAGTGGTGGCTTGTCTATCGTTTGCGGACCTCTGGTTTTGGCCTGGTCTGCCTTGTTGTGCCAGTGGAGCGATACCAAAGGGGATGATGGACGGAGCGTTAGAGCAAATCAAACACTCACCCCCAGTCAACTGATCTGGGTTTAATCCATCATCATTCTTTAGCTCACTCCACCACCCCAGTTCAGACATGGCCATATGCAAATCAGTCTGACCCTGTGCCTCATGGGAACAGTCCAGCCCGAACTGCCAAGCCAAGTCTTCCCTGGACCGGAAACAAGCATCCTGGGACCGGTTTCGGGTTCAAACCCCTCATCAGCCAGGCTATCTTGAATCCAGTGGCAGAGTGAGCAAGGGACCCACGTCTGGGCATACCCTGACAACTTAGGGCGAACAAAGCGATACCAAAGGGGATGATGGACGGAGCGTTAGAGCAAATCAAACACTCACCCCCAGTCAACTGATCTGGGTTTAATCCATCATCATTCTTTAGCTCACTCCACCACCCCAGTTCAGACATGGCCATATGCAAATCAGTCTGACCCTGTGCCTCATGGGAACAGTCCAGCCCGAACTGCCAAGCCATGTCTTCCCTGGACCAGAAACAAGCATCCTGGGACCGGTTTCGGGTTCAAAATCCTCATCAGCCAGGCTATCTTGAATCCAGTGGCAGAGTGAGCAAGGGACCCACGTCTGGGCATACCCTGCCAACTTAGGGCGAACAAAGCGATACCAAAGGGGATGATGGACGGAGCGTTAGAGCAAATCAAACACTCACCCCCAGTCAACTGATCTGGGTTTAATCCATCATCATTCTTTAGCTCACTCCACCACCCCAGTTCAGACATGGCCATATGCAAATCAGTCTGACCCTGTGCCTCATGGGAACAGTCCAGCCCGAACTGCCAAGCCATGTCTTCCCTGGACCGGAAACAAGCATCCTGGGACCGGTTTCGGGTTAAAAACCCTCATCAGCCAGGCTATCTTGAATCCAGTGGCAGAGTGAGCAAGGGACCCACGTCTGGGCATACCCTGCCAACTTAGGGCGAACAAAGCGATACCAAAGGGGATGATGGACGGAGCGTTAGAGCAAATCAAACACTCACCCCCAGTCAACTGATCTGGGTTTAATCCATCATCATTCTTTAGCTCACTCCACCACCCTAGTTCAGACATGGCCATATGCAAATCAGTCTGACCCTGTGCCTCATGGGAACAGTCCAGCCCGAACTGCCAAGCCATGTCTTCCCTGGACCGGAAACAAGCATCCTGGGACCGGTTTCGGGTTAAAAACCCTCATCAGCCAGGCTATCTTGAATCCAGTGGCAGAGTGAGCAAGGGACCCACGTCTGGGCATACCCTGCCAACTTAGGGCGAACAAAGCGATACCAAAGGGGATGATGGACGGAGCGTTAGAGCAAATCAAACACTCACCCCCAGTCAACTGATCTGGGTTTAATCCATCATCATTCTTTAGCTCACTCCACCACCCCAGTTCAGACATGGCCATATGCAAATCAGTCTGACCCTGTGCCTCATGGGAACAGTCCAGCCCGAACTGCCAAGCCATGTCTTCCCTGGACCGGAAACAAGCATCCTGGGACCGGTTTCGGGTTCAAAACCCTCATCAGCCAGGCTATCTTGAATCCAGTGGCAGAGTGAGCAAGGGACCCACGTCTGGGCATACCCTGCCAACTTAGGGCGAACAAAGCGATACCAAAGGGGATGATGGACAGAGCGTTAGAGCAAATCAAACACTCACCTCCAGTCAACTGATCTGGGTTTAATCCATCATCATTCTTTAGCTCACTCCACCACCCCAGTTCAGACATGGCCATATGCAAATCAGTCTGACCCTGTGCCTCATGGGAACAGTCCAGCCCGAACTGCCAAGCCATGTCTTCCCTGGACCGGAAACAAGCATCCTGGGACCGGTTTCGGGTTAAAAACCCTCATCAGCCAGGCTATCTTGAATCCAGTGGCAGAGTGAGCAAGGGACCCACGTCTGGGTATACCCTGCCAACTTAGGGCGAACAAAGCGATACCAAAGGGGATGATGGACGGAGCGTTAGAGCAAATCAAACACTCACCCCCAGTCAACTGATCTGGGTTTAATCCATCATCATTCATTTAGCTCACTCCACCACCCCAGTTCAGACATGGCCATATGCAAATCAGTCTGACCCTGTGCCTCATGGGAACAGTCCAGCCCGAACTGCCAAGCCATGTCTTCCCTGGACCGGAAACAAGCATCCTGGGACCGGTTTCGGGTTCAAAACCCTCATCAGCCAGGCTATCTTGAATCCAGTGGAGGACCTGGCTTGGCAGTTCGGGCTGGACTGTTCCCATGAGGCACAGGGTCAAGACTGATTTGCATATGGCCAGGTCTAAACTGGAGTGGCATGGTGAGCAAAAGAATGATGGATTTAACCCAGATCTCTTGACTGGGGGTGAATGTTTTGATTTGTTCTGCATTCCGTCCATCAATTGTGTGTCTTTTGCTTGTTGTGCCAGTGGGGCGTGTGTGCTGGTTTCCCATGTGCTGTTGTCCCGTCCTGTGGTCTTCCTGGGTGTTGCATCTGCAGTTCTGGTTTGGGGGTCTGTGTCCTGCGGCCATACGACCCTGAAAGCACCTGCCCTCGTCTGTTCTCCGACGTTCTGCAACATCAGGCCTGGTTCGTTACTGGTTGGGACTCTGCCTGGGATTTCTGGGTGCTGTAAGCTTCGCTGCCTCCTCTGCTCTCCTGGCCTGTGGGCTGTGTTTTGTGACTTTGTGGTCCGGTTGGGGTTTTGCCCTCTTCGGTTCCATGGTGAGGCAGTGGTCTCCAGCTCCTGCTTCTCCCGTTTCTGGGTGGTTGGGGGCGGTGCTGTGCCCTTGTTCATTTTACTTGGTTCCTTCTTGGCCCGTCTTGTTGCCACTGCTTCTTTCGGGTTTGTGGGGCGTCGGAGGCAGCCTTCTCTGCTGTCCTGGCCTGCTGGTTCCATGTTGGGTGTCCGGTTGTTTGGTTTCCCAGGTTGCCAGGCTTGGTTCGCCACCTGGTCCTGTTGGTCTTCTACTGGCTCTTTTTCTAGCTTGCCTGCTGGGTCCCCTGGGTTTTTCCAGCATGCAGTTCCCCATTCCTCTTCCTTCTGTTGGGCGGTTTCTGCCCATATGGGATTGGCGGCCGTTTTTCCGCCATGCCGCGGGTCCCTTGGGCTGTGTGCCTAGTCTGGGGTGTCCCGTGTGCACCTGTCCTGTGGCTGGTTGGCTGCGGTGGTTAGTCCTGCTGGGTTCTTGCCTTTCCCTCTAGTGGGTGTGTTGGATCGTTCGGGGCTCCCGGCTTTTCCTCCCTCCTGGTTTGGGGTGCCTCCCTCCTACCGTGCCTCGGCGGGCCACCTTGGTTCCGCCGGCTTTGGGTCAGGGGAGGGGCATTTGACATTGGGACTGGGGGTCTTCGTGCCTGCTTCTTTTTTCTGATTGCGTTGCAGCACGTCCCCGTTGGTCTATGTCTTCAGCAGTTTTCTAGGGGTTCGCTGGGCTCTCTGGGCCTTTCTGGTTCCTGCCGTAAGGGCTGTTTCCTGTGGTCACCTGGGTGTGGGTTGCCCTGGGGGCTGTTCAGGCGCCTCCTTTACACTGTTCCCCGCTTTGGTTTGTGGATGTTGGGAGGGGTTGCCCTGCGGTTTCCTTTGCCTGCGGGACTCTTGGTGGCTTCCCTCTCTTGGCCTTGTTTCAGGGTTCTGGTTCAGTGGGATGGGTGTCCGGTTGTTCTGGTGCCTCCGGCCTGTCCTGTTCCTTTGGTCCCTCTGTGTTTGGAGTTGGTGGTGGGTCTGGAATCTCTTGGTCCGTTGGTGACTGTGGCCCGTAGTTTCTTTTTTCCTGGTGCTCTCTCAGGTGTTTCTCGAGTGGGCGTCTTGCCGATGAGGCATGGTGGCTGATGGTGCCTTGGTCTCTCGACTTTGGTCGCCTCTTCTGTGCGAGCGCCTTTTGGGGGTCTGCCTGGTCTTCTGGTGCTCTGCGTCGACTGTCGGCTGGGGCTTGATGTGCTCATGGTTGCTTTCCATTTCTCTGCCTCTGGCACTCCGGCTGGCCTTTAGGGGCTTAGCGGTCCTCTTGCTGGGGTTTGTTGATCTGTCTGTGTCTGGTCTCCCGGTCCTTTTGTGGGGTGATCCTTCCCTTTGTGGATGTGTCCCTCTTGAGGTTTTCACTCTGGTTTTTCAGGCTCTCCGGTGTTCCCCGTTGTTTCTTTTATCTGTGGGGGTTGTGCCTTCTGGTTCTGCTGGTTTTCTTCCTTTTGTTTTCGGGTTGCATGTGTGTCTGCTTGCAGGCTTGGGGGTCCTCGGCCCGTCTTGTGGGTCTTCTTTCCCGTGTTTGAGGCCGGGCGTACCTCCGGGATTCGGTCCACTGTGTTGGGACTGGCCTATCTTTCCTGTTTGTTTGCCCTTCATTTGGGCAACGCGTTGTGATGCTCTGGGCTGATGCTTGGACAGTTGGCCTGGTTTTTTCCTTAGCTTGGTATGTCTCATTGCGTAATGGAAATAAGCGAGAGGGACGTGGAGGTAATGTTTATATTACTTACCGGTAATCACACTACTCTTAGTCCTGCTCTCGCTTATCTCCACTACGGCCGGCCCTCCCTCCCGGTGGCCCGGCCAACTGTGTCTACGTTTGCTTGGTACGTACAGGTATTGTGGAGTGGGCAATGTCTTTTTATATTGGTAGGGCGTGTGTCTACGAGGCACAAGGGCCTCATTGCATAATGGAGATAAGAGAGAGTGGAAGTTGGAGTGAAGTGAAGTGATTAACGGTAGGCAATATAAGCATTTTTACTACTATTGTATTTATTGGAGGGAGGGAGATTTGTAAAATTTACCAAGTTTGTTTTATTTTTGCGTTGCGTGAAGTGGGAATTGTACGTTTTTAAACTTTATTATATTAGTTTGCGTAGTTTTAAATACATTTTAGTGTGAATAGTATATGTATTAAATGTAATTATATATTGTTATAATTTATATTATTGCCTTTTTATTCAATATTATGGTATTTTTAATTATTGTTTTTCATGAGTGAAAAATTTTAAGAAATAAAGTGGTTTCGTTTTTTAATTAGAACGGTTTGTTTTTTTAAAGATTTTATCAGTATATGTATATATATATATTTTTATAATATATTTAATAATTTTGAAATTCTAATATAAATTACAATTAGCTTAAATTGTTTTTAAGTAGATATAATATATATTAATTATTAAATATGTTTAACTTTTTTTAATGTTATTATTTAATACTCATTAATTTATTTTATAGACATTTAAAAAATAATTAGTATAATGCTAGTAATTACATCAAACATTTTTTTGATATTTTTGTACTTCCCATTCTAAACATAGGATGAGAATATTTTTGTAATCGATATTTTGGTCGCAATATTTTTGTATTGCAATATTTTGTGGTCGATATTCTGTCAGTGAACCCTCACCAGGGCAGATATGAACAACCGGCTGGTGAAACTTTGGTCCTGGTCCCTCTATCGTGTCACGAACGAAAGGGGTCCCACGGAAACACACTGCAAGTATCTGTATGCAGTAAATGTTCTTCGTCCCATAGGAAAGCATTACGCGTAAAGACGTATTGTATGTTTGACTTACCTGCTAAAATCGATAACGCAAAAAGTACCTACCTGTATACGAAGTTTGTGGTATCTAAATTGATATAAATGCTTAGCACTATCGTCTCATAAGCCTAAACTGACCGCCCACACTGCCGCAAAATGGAACATGTAGTGGTCGTCATTTGAGAGCAGTAAAGCAACACAAGGGTCATCTTCACTCTGCACAGTGCACCTTACTTTGGTGCAATATATAGAGATCCAGGTTCCTACAACGCCAGATCAAAACATGTGTAATATTTTCCTAGTATTGACTTGTAGATTAATCGAGGCTCTTCCAAAGGAGGAGGGAGCATGTCCGACTTCAAAAGCACCATAGGTACCACATTCATCACCTAACGACGTCTGTGTGACACCTCTGAGTCCGCCAGAATAATCGCCCTTTTCTTCAATGGTGGTTTCCCATGTAATTTTCGGAGAACAATTCCTTGATTTGATGATGGCTAGACCATGAGTAGACATTGTGTCCGTGACCTGATAGGAGCACAGAAATACTGGGTCTGTTCTCTGTTTCTTTTTTTTTTTTACACAGTCTAAAGAACTGCCCTGGACACTGATCATGCATGGCCTCCTCTGGAGTGTGTGATTAACCCCCTATGTAGTTATCCAGATGTCCTGGAACCCATCCGTGTGTGGCTGTACTTTTACTACAACCCGTGAAAACATTTTCAACATCTGAACCCTTGGATGACCATGAAAGACCTGCAAAGTATATTTGTAGCATTATTACTATTGCTATACCACTAATGTACTTCAACATGAAGTCCTGGAATGTGCTCCTTAATGCATAAGAGAAAAACGTTTACAGAATGTAGAAATATTTAATGCGGTAACAATGTACATCGGGTAATGAGTTTTACAATACTGTGTTGAAATTCACAATTCCACCCCACTCCACACCACACCACAGAATACCAACTCCACTAGCACAAAACCACTCACTATATTATATATACAGTGCCACTCTACTCGGTTCTATAACAAAATATTGAAAGCACAAATATCGTGGGACATAACTATCGAGTCCAAAATATCTTCAAATTTGACCCCCTGCACCCGGCTGCCCCTGTGCAACTGGTGGTGCAGTGTTTGTCCTTAGATGAACCTTGCCCTCTGCTCACCCAGCAACCCAAAGACTGGATTTGTAAATTGGTTCCTCACTTGTGAAACCCCATTTTTATTTTCTTCCATGGGTTAACATTGCAAAGACAGAAAATTGCACGGAGTGTCCACTTGAAACTGAAAATAATTCCTATTTAAAAATGTACTTACCTTTTTGCAAAGATCTTTGTCTTAAAATAAATCTTGACTGAAGCTTATTTTATCAAATTGGTGTGGATCTCATTTTTGAGTTGTGTGTCATTTATTGGTCATTGTGTGCACACAAATATCTTATACTCTATGTTAGGCCTAAGGCTGCTCGCCCACACTACCACAAATAGAGCACTTTGGGTTTGCATAGAGCCCTATACACTTCTGGGGGAATCTCTGGACTCTGTGCATGGTAAAAAAACACCAAGTGGTATACCATATACAGAGCCAGCTTAATACAACATCCAACTATTTAAACGGGCCACACTCTGCTGTGGACATTTTTCGAAATACACACTAGTGAAAAGCAAAAATGCGGTTCAATTTCATATGGTCATGGGAACCCTAGGTCGTTTGGACAGGTCATATTCTTCTTCCTTGGACCTTTCTTTAGCTTTCAGCTCCCTATGCAACAGCTTAAACATTCTGACACATAATCCCTGCCAGATCTTTTCTGTGGTGGACAACAGATGGTGTGCCCCCAACGGCTTTGTCACCATGTATGACAACTGTTTTCAACTCCTTTCTTTATTTGAACTCCGCTATTTTGACCGTACCTTTCTACCCCTCATCACCATCGGTTCCACAGCGTCAGTTCCCGTGTTCTTAGCCTTGTCCCCTTGTTGTTCTCCTGCTGACTTACCTGTCCGTGTACAAGATCCTCCGTCCCTTTGTGCAGCCTCTTTTTGTGTACCTTTTTCTTTTGTACCCGACCATCATTCCTCCATGCCTAACCCAGTGTCCTTAACATACCAGTACATCTGTAGACATGTAGTTTACTCCTTTCCCAGCCTCCACCCCAATTGACAACATAACCGGGTCAAACAAAGTGGCCCTTACATCCTTACCTGGCATTAAAGTCAGTGCCCGCTCCGTAGTCTGCTGCCTTGCCAGTAGAAGTCACCTGCCCGCCAAACTGGTGTAAGTGGATCTGGCCGGTACTGTGTCTTAAGCCTGTAAAACACTAGGTGGACACTGATTAACAAACACAGCCCCCACCACCAATGGACCTTCCTGCCCCTTGCAGCCACCTCCTCTGCTACGCCTTATCAATTACATCACTGCCCAAGACCTTGTCCTCCTCCAGGCTATCCTCCTCATAGTCAAAGTCCATACTACCCACCAATTCATCTGCCCTTGCGCACTCACCGTGGTGGTACCTTCACCAGATATTGCACATTATACACCACCTCGGGTCTACCCGCCCCAAAGTCACCTCCACTGGCCATCTACATGCAGACCTTGCAGCGCCCTTTCCAGCCATTCTTGCATCCTCAGATGTAACCTCGAACCACTGCTCTTCACCTCCTACTTTCCCTTTTCGGATATCCCAATCCTCTTGGGAAGACCCTTCCACTACCTCACATCTCTCATATGACATCGCTACACCCGGTGCCTAAAACAGGGATCACCCATTCCACTCCTCCTGCTTGCTTCTGAATCACTATAAATCAAAGGAGGCACAAGGAGCAGATATAATAGGTCCAGCATCAGAGCTCCTAATTGGACAACCTAGCACAAAAGGACAGTGCAGTTCCTCATGGGGGTGGGAGGGATGATAAGGATGTCAGAAGGAACTGGCTGGTAGACCAAAGGGATCCTGGGGGAGATGAGAGGTAGGGGGGGCAAGTGATCGGATCTGGATGCCCTCATACACCCAGAAGGGTCTCATGCTTCTTCATTGGTCTGCTCCTCGTCGGGCCGATGCTGCAATGCCTGACAGGTCCCTCAGTGGGGGCTCTTTTGTTCGATCTTTTGATTTTAGCCATATTGATGAATGCAAGTGAGGGGGTGTAAGTGTAGGGTGGTGTGTAGGTGACTGCAAGTCTCAAAAATTGCATCAATACTTGGTTGACATAGGTTTAGCCTCTCCTGAGCAGTTGGAGGAAGAAGGCTAACCACTGGATCAAGATTAGGAGGTCCCAAAAGTCTCATGGTGGGGGTGAGCAAAAGAAAGGGTTTGCTATTCCCTCTACTGGAAAGATGTGGAACATTCTAAGAAAAAAAAAGGTAACGAGGCTTCTAAAGTCACACAAAAACCTGTCCAGGAGGGGGGGCCCAGAGGCACTCCGCAATCCAAAGGTGGGTACCAGGGTAAGAACTGGGATTTTAAAAGGGCTTGATGTTTCAATTGTAAGGCGAATGGACACCTAAATGGGGGCTGTTCCTGTCCCAAAAAGGCTTCCACTAGTGCACCCCCAGTTACCACTGTGGTGGTGAGTTTACAGATGGGATTCTTGGTGTGCACTGGCCAGGTCAGACAGTACACTGAAGCGACCTTAATCTCAGAGGGTGGGGTTGATGCAACTGCTCTGGCTGTCTGGCCCAGTAACCTGGAGAAATGTAGACAACAGCCACATATCAATGGGGTTAGAGTAGAAGCACTGAGGGATATAGGTGCAAGTGTCACCATGGCGACTAAAAAAACTGGTATCCCCAGAGCAGTATTGGACTGGACAAACTTAACCAGTCACCAATGCTGATAACTATACTAAAGTTCATCTCATGGCTATGGTGTCCTTAAAGTGGGTAGGGGTTGCTGGCCAAAAGAAGGTGGTTGGGTCCTTTGCCATCCCATTACAGTGTCTGCTAGGGAATGACCTGGAGCCCTCAGCATGGGCGGAGGTAGAGCTAATATTCCACGCAACCATGCTGGGAATACCTGATTGGGTGTGTGTAAAAACAAGGAGCACAGAGCAAAGCCCAGGGCAGAAAAGAAGAGTTGGGGCCTGGAATAATGCCCCAACACTGCAAGAGAAAAGGTAAGAAGTCTGGGAAACCAACTTCTGAGCAGCCACAAGTTCAGGTCTCCTCTCCTCTGGGAGAAGACCTGTCCGCCCTAAAGGAAACTGAGCCCTGGGTATCTGGGCTTTCCTCTGGGGAAGAGCTGTGCCACAGACAAAGAACCTGAGACTGCAAGCTGCCTCACAAGAAAAGGGATATGTCAGTGGCTCTCACAAAACCTATTGGGAGGAGGAGGGATGGCGCCTCAGCAATACCGAGTTCTCACTCTCATTGGCCCATGACATCCCCTTAGCTGGGCATCTTTGCCAGGCAAAGACTTGGAGTAGGAAAGTTGCCCACTTCTACTGCCCAAACATGTCTCAGAAAGTGGAGTTGTGCAACACCTGTGTAACCTGTCACACCAGTAGCAAAACAGGTACCCACCCAAAGCCCCCCTTAATTCCACTTCCAGTGGTTGGGGTTCCCTTAGAAAAGGTAAAACATCACCAAACAGATTTATACTGTTGGTAGTGGATAATTCCACCAGGTATGCTGAAGCAATTCCTCTTGGGACAGTTACTGCTCCTGCTGGTGCCAGGTCCCTAATCAGTATCTTTACTAGAGTGGGCTTTCCTAAGGAGGTGGTGTCAGACAGAGGTAGTAACTAATCTGGCTACCTAAAAGCCATGTGGGCTGAGTGTGGGTCAACATACAAGTTTACAACTCCATGTCACCCACAAACCAATGGTCGAGTTGAGTGATTCAACAAGACCATGAAAGGTATGAACATGGGACTCCCTGAAGAGCTCAGAAGGAGATGGGATGTCCTTTTGCCATGTCTGATTTTTACCTACAGAGAAGTGCCACAGAAAGGAGTGGGATTTAGTCCCTTTGAGCTTCTGTTTGGTCATCCTGTGAGAGTACCACTATGTCTAGCAAAGGCTGGGAGAGACATCTCAAAGAGGCCAACCTAGATATTGTGGCTCATGTGCTTGGCCTACGTCAGACAGACCCCACGTCCCCCTTTCTGAAACTATCTTGGTACATCATTACCCGTGCCATCTCCATTGTTATTACTTTGTCAAGGGGATCACTTTAATAAAAGTCTCCTCTGTACTCCTTAGGCTATTTTCGATCACAGAGACACCACCCTACTCTTACACCCCCTCACTAGAATTCATCAATACGGCTAAGATCAAAAGTTCAAAGCTAAAGAGCCCCACTGAGGGGCCTGTCAGGCACTGCAGCATCAGCCCAACGAGGAGCAGCCCAATGATGAAGCATGACACCCTTCTGGGTGTGTGATGGCATTCAGATCTGATCACTTAGACACCCCCCCCCGGATCCCTCTGGTACACCCACCAGTTCCTTCTGACAGCCTTATCACCCGCTATGAGGAACTGTACCCTTATTTTGTGCTAGATTGCCTGTTTTAGCCTGCTTTCTTCGGTGGCCACACCACACTGCCTGTCTCAGTCTTTGTTTACTACCCTGGGGAAGACGCCTCGGCTCCCGGGCCTTAATGCCATGACTTTTGCCCCTCCCCCACATGCCCATCATTATGCTAGCTATCTCTGTTTTCCTGCAGGCCACGAGTCCAAGCGGGAAGCGTCTTGCCCTGCACATGCATGGAGTTATGCCGCTTGTCTGCGGTCCTGCCACCCTCACTCCACTCCAATATCTCTCTGCTTTCAGGGGCCCTCCACAAACCCCGCAAGCGGCCGTCCAACTACCTAGGCTTCATAATGTCCACTGGCTCTGCCTTGGGGGCATGCCAATACTGCGGCGGCTAGCCGGACAAACCGACACAGAAACCGCTCCCCTGTCCAACAAGGAATCAAGGCACCCAGCTTCTCGCAACTCCTGCACTCTGTCTTCTGCCATGAAGTTGGAAGAGGTCATGTGACAGACTGTAGTCAAAAAAGTCTATTAATAATCAACAATAAATAACACGAAGTTAAGTTCAGATGTCAATCAATAAATCTTCAAAAACAGAAATGTGCATTGCATTTTCTCAAACTGGAAGGCAAAACACTGGGTGAAGGGAGAGCAAGGGTCTGCCCTGCATTTCAAAAGGTAGCTCTTTAATTCGTAAGGAATCACTGGTCAAAGGAGGCCTGAGCACATCTGTCGAAGACTATAGGACTGATAAGGGAATCATAACGAGTGGGACCAATGTCACGGGTAACCTTTTAAACCACATATTACTGATGAGAACATCAAGGTGGCCTGTGTTGGGGGCTCCCAAATTTGAAGACTGTTCTTCAGTGATAGATGAGGACTTACAGTGTCATAAGATGTGGGCATTTCCAAGTAGGCCCCCCGTTACACGAACATCAAAAGCAGAGACACAAAATCTAACAGTGTATATGGAAAATGTTTATAAAATAGGAGGCTTGAGACTAACACTTGGTCAAATGAAGCGGATCAGCAGCAAGTAAGAACTCAACAAGAGTTCAGTCTGTTGCAACCAGGATTGTGACCCAGAGGGTTGCCCAGTCTCCCATGCTTGCTGAGGAAACATCACTCAAGACGATCAAGAATTCTCACCTGGTACACAACCTTCTACCTAACCAAAGACCAGTGAACTCGGAGGTTCAGGACACAGCTAGGAGGTAGCAAGGTCTAGAAGTCATGGTGCAAGAATCTGAGAGTAAGATTAGGGTGCATCCGGACCACTACACCGGTCGGACTACCTGTCCGCATGTGAGACATGACCCCTGTATTAGAAAAGGGGGGACTGAAACTTAAGGGCCTTCGTGTTATAACAATGCTTCAGAGACTATAGGGCTGCCTTAAACGTCAGAGGCAACGACTGCACAACAAGAGTGAGCAACAGGAACTTAAGGACGGTCGCCCTGGTGCAACGATGCAGACATAATAGGGCTATAGCTGTGACCCCCAAGCGGGCTGCTTCCTTAGTTGAGTAACACAACCTCTGTATACCAGGAAAGGCTCATGGGGATTCCAGGGCCATCGCCTTTGGTACACTGCTCCTGGAGAAGACCAGTTTGTCACCCTAGCCAATGATGTGACTAGAATTGGGACGTTGTCTCGAGTGTGTGAAAGACACCTCAGATTTGCAAGAGGAGGCTTTGAACACCGGTGTGGGTCGAGACTCACACAGTAAGTGCAACTGCTAAATCAACTTTGTAAACACTGACACACACAAAATCTGCATCAAAACCCAAAGGAACATACTGTCAACTCTGAGGAGCAGCGTGAAGATCCAGGTTATTAGATGGTTGCAAATAGGCGGCTATTCTTTGCCAGCACCAGCCGCTGCAGATTTGTAAGCCAGACTACCAAATGTTTCTGGGGCTGCCGCTAGGTCTCCCGTGGTGCGGGTAAGATCAAACTTTGTGGTACACAGCCCATGGGTGGCAGCTAATTTAACTTTAACACTGCGGGCACTAGGACACATGTTCCTTATCCAGGAAAATGTGGGACGTTAAAGCATCATTCCTTTTTGATATCCAAGTTTTCAGATTTTTTTGCATTTCCCAAACAATTCTAAAAAACTACATAAAAATGCATTAGAGATACAGACATGGTAAATACATTATCATCAATATCGTTACACATTCAGCTCATGATGCATCCACCACCCGCTCCAAATCTTATACTTTCGGTGGCATAACTGGACCTCGTAGATCGGCTTCTCATGGCTGGAAGACCAGCCCACCCACCTCCACCCCTACAATGAGGTGTGATTCCAGCGACTTCCAGTTACTTGTGATATCTTGTTTGCCCAACAATGTGCCATGCCAATAAAGTTTCTCTCCAGTTTCAGTCATCCAACTTCCTCTAAGAGGCACAAAAGGGCTGTCCTCAGAGGATTGTGTGATGGAAGATCACAATGACATACAAAAAGTGCGGGAGGCACATCCTCTTAAATAAGGCTACCCGCCCTATAGCGCTTAGAGGCAGGAGGCCCCATTTCCACAGGTCCCTAGTCAAGGTGTTCATAGGGTGCTGAAATCTAAGAGTCCAGGCCAGGGCTTGGCCGTGGAGAATATCTAAATATCTAAATATTTGAAGGAGACAACGTATCGGGATCGCAGGGTGCCAAGAATGTCCTCCCGTGTCTTCAACTGGTACCAACAGCGACTTGTTCATGTTTATCTGCAGACCAGAGGCTTCACCATATGGGTGGAGGTGTCTGGGGCGAAAGACTGCAGGTCATGTAGAAAAAATAGGATGTTATCCGCATACAGCGCTATGCGCTTTTCAGGATCCTCCTCTTAAAGCCATCCCGAATTTGGGCGTTGCAGCTGATAAGACGTGCTAAGAGTTCGATTACTAGGGCAAGAAATGGAGACAGAGGACAGCCCTGGTTGGAGCCTCTGACTACTGGGAAGGGCAGGGATAGGACTCAGTTTACCTGGACTTGGGATGCAGGGGCAGTGTATGGCAGGCGGATGAGTCTGAGGAAGTTCCAAAACCTGCATGCTTCACACAGCTTCCAAAGTCCACGCGACAGTGTCAAACGCCTTTTCAAAGTCAATTAGGAGTAAGGCCAGGGGCCGCTCAAACTGCATGGCTGGGACAGGGCGAGTTGTACCCTCCATGCGCAACATCGGGTGCTCCTGCCAGGCATGAATCAACATTTGGTCTGGGTAGACTAGGTAACTCAGTGTCTGACTTAATGTAGTCACTAGGACCTTCGCAAACACTTTGACAGAAATGAGCATATACGAGGTGCAATGTTCTGCCGGCTGGTTGGCCTTGGAAATCACCACAATAATGGCAGTGCCCAGGTCTGGGGGTGAATGATCCATACTCTGCCACCTCAGTTTAGAGGGCCAGTAGGTGAGGGAGCAAACAGGCCAGGTCGCATTTAAGGAATTCCATGGAGAACCAGTCTGTGCCAGGGGTCTTGCCCGAATTAATATCTGAAATCGCTATGTTTATCTCCTCAGTTGTGATCGGTTGGTCAAGTTCTCGGGCCAGAAATGGCAGGGAATCGAGTGCAGGGGACATCTCCTTTAGCAGTGGGAATGCAAGCTCCTGTGGGGGTACAGGGGTTGCCACATATAAGTCTTAATACGTTGTGAGGCCCTGAGCAACCTCGGGCATACTTTCATGATGGGTTTCATGAGAATTGCGAATGGCCGGTACGGTTCTAGTCGAGGCAGCATAAGCTGCCAGACAATATAAGAGCTTGCTAGATTTGTCTCCATGTTCGTAGAGCAGCTGGGTCAATGCTCTCCCGCACTGCCTAGCATCCTCTAGGAAGTTCTGTTTCAGGGTGGGAAGTCCAGATCCTCTCCGTGGAGGGGTGGACTTGTGACTGTCGCTCAATGTCGCAGGGGCCCAGCCACAGGTCCACCACTCCAGAGAGGATCTGGGCTTCTAAATCCATTACCTGTAGCAGTTGGCGTGTCTCCTTTCCCCTTACATATCCCTTGGTCAGACCCCCTCCGGGTGGGTTTACTGGACACCCATAGGGGTTCCAGCAGAGGGCTCAGTATTACAGTTGAGCTTAAATAAGATCTGGAGTTTCTCCTCTATAAAAGTCAATACAGTCTTGGTCTACTAGATTCCAGGTGTTGATGCGCCACATAGCTCGTAAGGAGTCCGAAGAGTTTCCATTTCAAAGATGAGGGGTGTGTGATCTGAGATGTCTCAGGGCAGGAAGTCACTGGATGGGAGCCAAATCTGACTGATTCAATCAATCAGGATTTGTAGAACACAGCTGCTTCACCAGTGAGTGTCTCGAAGTCTGGAACCCAGTTTATGCGCTGCTGACACGTAAGTGTACATCCGTTGTGAGGGGTTCCATAATCTCCAAGCATTGCATAGGCCAATTAAGTAGGCCTACAATGTAAGTTGGGATGAGAGTGCAATTCGGCCTGGCCAAAGGGCCTCGGAAATATCCAGACAGGGGTCTGGGACGGCATTAAAAAATCACCCCCAATCAGCTAGTCCAGGGGGCGGGGGGCACCACAAGGTCCTGGGGTGCCTGCAGTGTCCAGTGCAACATCTGTTGGGGAACATAGGCCGATATGAAGTTCTGGTGTCTAGTCTCTAGAGGGCCCTCCATGTCTATGTACCTCCCCCGCAGGTCAATATATGAGGAGGACAATACCATTGGGAAGGCCATGTGCAGCAGGATAGCGAACCCTCATGAACCTCTGAAGAAACAAGCATGAAAAACTCAGCCACAGCCAAACCTGAAGAGCAAGGGACAGTGGGAGCCTAAAAGTTGTGTTTCTTGGAGCATGACCACATCCTAGCGAAACCACTTTATAAAGCGAAGTACCGCCAATCTCTTATCGGTAAATAACATAGTTTACATTCTAGGAAATTACCTTAACCATTTGTTGCAGGGCTGGAAAGTGGTGTACTGGCCCCTCTCCTCATGAGAGGCCTCCCGGTCCAAAGTGGGATAGACTCAGTGGAGCCATTGAGCATGTTGTATGTGAGTGCCGGCAGTGGATGAAGTTTGTTGTAGGTGCCTGCAAAAGAAAGTCAGAACAATAAAGCAAAACAGAACATCAACACATCCCACCCAACAGCCCCCCTCACCCATACTTCCAACTATGAAGCATCTGTCGCCCAACATCCAAACATAAAGAAACTAGTAGTGTGTGCCAGGATCCATCCGAGGCTCCCTGTTGCCCAATGGAAGGATCATGCTAGCTAACAGCAATTTCTGATTATCACAATAAAACAACAAAAGAACGTAAGAACACAGGAAAACACTCCCTCCACCTCGCATCCAAAAAGATTATATGCAATACAGCAATAGAGTAGTTCACAGCTTCTGCAGCAATGGTTGGCTATCCATGACCGGGTCATTCTGCACCTCTCCACCAACCAGGGTTCAAGCGAGTGGCTCATGATCACCATCTTGAGTCTGAAAGAGAGTGGGGGTGCCCGAGAGCGACACCTTTGGCTCCAGAGCTCCTGGTTCACTCCCAGCATGAGATGGGCTCAATAACCCTTGTCTCCTGTGCTGGTTCGGTCGGCCCCTCCTTGAGTGGGTTCTCTTTCCCCCGGGTACCTGAGAGAGCTCACGGGGGACCCAGCTGTCCTCGAGTTTGTGCCTCCCCAACTCCGGAGTAACCGTTGCTCCATCGCCCACTCCCATGCTTGTTGGGGAATGTCAAAGAAATAGGTGGACAAGTTGAAAATTACTTTCAGACGGACCAAGAATAGGAGCATATATTGGATCTGAAGGACCCGGAGTTTCTGTTGAACACCCTCAAACAAGCATCTGCGCTGCTGGACTGCCCTGGTGTAGTCTAGGAAGACCATGAGCTTAGTGTCGAAGCGCAGATCTTGGTGATTTGAGCCTCCTGGAAGATGACATGGTGGTTGAAGATGCAGCCTATCATGGGGCGAGAAAACCCCTGCGGGCGGGTGCTTAGCCATGACCCGATGTGCCCTCTCATCCACGAAACCAAGAGACAGCTTATCCAATGGGACACAAGAACGGAACCATTGCTCCAGAAAGCAGTCTGTCCCGGAGGTCTCAACCCCCTCTGGGAACCCAACGAGGAACAGGTTGTTTCTCAGGGATTGGTTTTCAGCACCCTCTGCTCGTTCTTCCAGGGTATCCATTGTGGAGAGCAACTCGAGATCTGCAGTTTAAGGGTTCTAACTTCATCTTCAACCGTGGAGACCCTAACGTCAGCCACCCTGGTCTACTATTTTTTGAGTATCTTGGTGCAGGAAGAAGACATCCACCCAGACCTTATCCACTTTTGTCTGTACTGCTTCCCTGGAGCCTTGAATTGCTTTCAGGATGATGGGCATGTCTGTTTATTGTTATTGATGGGGGAGGTGGTCTGCGGTCCACCGGGTATCTACAGTAGGTGCAATGTACTGGTCCATTTGTGTGGCCAGCTTCGGCTGTGGGGGCTTGTCACGCCCCATCTCCAACCGCAGAGCCACATTCGCCATGGGAGGGTATAGGCACACCCCAACTGTCCCGCTTGCTTGCTACAGGGCAGCCAGAAAAGGCAGACACGAGGTGGATCACAGAGAATCATCGCTGCAGTGCAAGGCCCCAAGTAGGTACAGTGCAGGATTAAGGCTTCGGCAGTTCCCCACACTTATCCAGGTGCCACAGAGCCATTGAGGAGGCACTCTACAACCTCTTAATCAATCAAGGATTTATAAAGCATGGCATATCACCTGTGAGTGTCTCAAGGCACTGGAGCTGCTTAACTGCTTTGTGGTGGTCTGTTCATTCGAACAGCCAGGACTTGAGTCATTTCCTGAATTGCCGGGGCGATGGGGCAGTCAGGGGGTGCAGGGGAAGGTCTTTCCAAGCTTTGGCCACCAGGTGTAAGAAGCGCCCTTAGCTATTAACTTGGTGGATCCGAGGGGTTGTCTGCGAGGAAGAGGGAAGCGGATCGCAGGTGTCTGGTCGGTTAGTGGAAGGTTATGCTTTTGTTGATGTATGTTGGTCCTTTGTTGTGCAGGACTTTGTATGAGTAGATCAGCATCTTGAACTGGAATCTCTTCTGGATCAGGAGCCAGTGTAGCTTCTTGAGGTGGGGTGTGATGCGGGTCCGTCTGGGGAGATCGAGGAAGAGCATTGCCACTGAGTTTTGTATTGTCTGTAGCATCTTCAGGAGATGTGCGGTGACTCCTATGTAGAGTGTGTTCCCGCCGTCCAGCCTGCTGGTGACAAGGGCCTGCATGACAGTCCTTCCAGTGTTGACTGGGAGCCGACTGAAGACCTTGCAAAGCATGTGTAGGGTGTGGAAGCAGGCAGATGAGACAGCGTTTACCTGCTTCTTCATAGATAGCTTGCAGTTCAAGATGACGCAGAGGTTGCAGGCGTGGTCTGTCGGGCGGGGGATGGGCCAAGTTAAGCAGGCCACCATGCATTGTTCCATGATGAAATGTTGTTCCCAAAGATCAAGACTTCTGTCTTGTCCGTGCCGAGCTTGGGACAGTTGTCCTTCATCAAGTCAGCGGCGTTTATCATACATCTGTGGAAGTTGTCTGTGGTGGTGGAGGGGTCTTTGGACAGCAAGAGGATGATCTGGGTGTCAAGGGCATAGGAGATGATGTTGAGTCTGTGCGATGTGACAGTGTTGGCCAGGGGGTCATATGTATGTTGAAGAGGGTGGGGCTGATGGACGATCCATGTGGGATGCAGATTATCTTCTCAAGTTCTGAAGTGAATGATGGGAGAAGGATTCTGAGTTCTTCCATGTGAGGTGATCCATTTGAAGGCGTCTCACTGGATTCTGATGTGGTGAAGTCTGTTGATCAAGATGTGATGGGTGACTGTTGAAGAAGGCTGATAGGTCCAGGAGGATGAGGGCTGCCGTTTTGCAGCAGTCCAGGAGGGCCTGGATGTCGTTGGTGGCTTTGATGAGGGCTGTCTCGGTACTGTGGTTGGATCGGCATCCAGATTCAAAGTAGTCCAGGAGACTATTGTGTTCTAGTTGTTTGGCGAGTTGCTGGTTGAATGTCTTCGAGAACCTTTGCTGGGAATGGGAGCAGGGAGATGGGACGTTAGATGTTCAGTTCTGCTGGGTCAGCAGATGGTTTCTTCAGGAGGGGCTGCACGTCAGCGTGTTTCCACTTTTCAGGGAAGGATGCTGAGGTAATGAAGGTGTTCAGGACTTTCTTGAGCTCGTCGCCAATAGTCTTGCTCCCGAGGTTGAAGGTGGGGTGGTGACTGTGGTCTGTGGGTGAACCCGAGTACACAGAGTTCATAATGGAGATTGTGGCTTAAATTGTGAGGGTCCCAATTGGTGAGCAGGTGTTGGGGGTGTCCGTTTACGGATGTGAGCAGGCTGATGCTGTCGGCGGCAGGGGGTTAGGGTTTTGAAGTTTTCGTAGTTGACAGATCTTGTCATGGAAGAAGTTAGTCAAGGTGTCACATTTCTAGGGGGGGTGTGTGTGGTTCTCGGTGGCTGCGGGGTTGGAGAACTCATTCACAATGAACAGCTCCTTGCTGCGGTTTGTGCTGGCTTCTATGCGGTCTGCTACAGCATTCTTTTTTGCTTTCAGGAGGGGGTGAAACTGGTTTAGAGCTGTCTTGAAGGTGGTATTGTTGCCTGTCTCTTTGCTGGTGCGCCACTTCCTATCTACTTGCTGGCAGTTGCATTTGGTGGATTTCAGCTCAGCAATGAACCAGCTGGCTCTTCTGGAAAGTCATCTGGATCTGGCTGGCTTGGCAGTGGTAATTATGTCAACTCATTCTATGATCCACTGGGAGAAGTTCTTCGCAGTCTTTTCTGGGTCTGGGAGGTGAGGGTTGAGAGTTTTGTTCCACTGTTCTTCTGATATATTTTTCCAGTTTCTGCGCATGGAGTTGGGGAGCATGGTGCCAGTGTTGGTAAGTCTTGAGATGGTGAAGTGGATACTGTAGTGGTTGGCCCAGGTGAGCTGTGAGACCAGGTTGAACTTGACTAGGTCTATGGATGTGAAAATGTGGGGGGGTCGAGCGTTGTGGGTAGGGTCGGTGACAAGTTGTTTGAGGCAAATTTGGGGGAGGGGGGAGAGAAAGAGAAAGCACAATACTGAGGGAACACAATGTACCAGATTTTTAACAATAAGGAGTGGAGAGACCACAGCACAATGAAAGGGTCGACAACAGTATTACAGCCAGGTCAGTAGGGAGAACACGGCATCCTAGGAGATCTAATAATCAGGCACGAGAGAACGCAGCACACTTGGCAGATAACAGCAGTATAGCAAACAGGCAGAGGAGAGAGCGAGGCATAATGAGGCTTGGCAGCAGGGGGCAGCAGGAGCACAAGCTAGGAGAGGCAGCAGAGAACTAGCACGGGGACCTGCTATTAAAGCCCAGAATAACTCCTAGAAGGGAGAAGATGTCTAGAGAAGAACAGGACTGGATGCACCACAGCCTCAGCAAGATGACAAGAAAAGTGGCCCAGGTCTTACAGGGCCTCTCTGGACCCGAGGCAGAGGTCGCTCCGCGTAGCATGAAATCGGCAGCAACTGCCTGCAAATCCACGCTGGGTCTCTGGGCGAAGGTGTGCCGATAGAGTGGCCCTGCAGGGGCCCACCAGGCATGAATTGCTGAATCTGAGTGCTGCACACACACAAGTCGTGCCAGGTCTAGGCCGGTGACTGCTTAGCTGTCAGCAGTAGTCAACCACCCGTCAGGCCACAATGCGAGGCTTGCCAAAGTGCAACAGGCTGCTCGGGGTCAATTCCTAGTGCTCATCTGCGAGGCTGCATACACCTGGTGATATCACTATATCGTGATTAATCAGGGATTCTTTAAGCACGCTACTCACCTGTGAGGGTCTCAAGGCGCGGGGGCAGCTCCAGTCAGTCGAAGAGCCAGGTCTTGAGGGTCTTCCTGAAGATATGCAGGGTGGGGGCACGTCTGATGTCAATCGGGAGCTCGTTCCAGGTCTTAGCCGCGATGTAGGAGAAGGTTCTGCCACCCGTTCTTGCTCTGCGGATGTGTGGGGGTTCGGCGAGGGTGCCCGATCGGAGGTTCCTCTTGGGTACTTGGAAGGAGATTCTGTGGTTGAGATATTGGGGTCCGGTGTTGTGGAGGCATTTGTAGGCGTGGGTGAATATCTTGAAAGTTACTCTCTTCTCAACGGGGAGCCAGTGGAGGTTACGCAGGTTTGGGTGATGTGTTCGTGTCAAGGGATACCGAGGACGAGTCTGGCTGCGGTGTTCTGTATGGTCTGGAGTTTGCGGAGCAGAGACTTGTTGATACCGGTGTAGAGGGCATTTCCGTAGTCCAGTCTGCTGGTTATGAGTGCGTGGGTGACGTTCTTCCTTGGTTCGGGGGGGGTTCCATTTGAAGGTCTTTCAGAGGACGCAGAGGGTGTTGAAACAGGTGGAGGCGACGGCGTTGACCTGTCGGGTCATGCAGAGGGAGGAGTAGAGTACGATGCTGAGGTTCCGAGCATGGTCTGTGGTGGTTGGGGGGCTGGCGCGGGCGGTGGGCCACCAGTTGTCCCATGAGGAGGGGGAGGGTCCGAGGACCCCTGTCTGCTCCGAGTTGAGCTTCAGGCAGCAGCTACTCATCCAGATGCGACGTCCTTCATTCCTTCATGGAAGTCGAGTCTGGTGGTGATGGGGTCCTTGGTAAGGGAGAGGATGAGCTGGGTGTCGTCAAACTAGGATACTATGCTGAGTCTGTGCTGTCCGGCGAGGGGGGCCATGTAGATGTTGAAGAGCGTGGGACTGAGTGACGGTCCTTGGGGTACTCTGCAGTTGATTTTCATGGGTTCGGAGAGGAAGGGTGGTAGTCTGATTCTTTGGGTTCTGCCAGTGAGAAAGGAGCAGAGCCAGTTGAGGGTGGTTCACTGTATGCCGGCGTCGAGGAGGGTGCGGATGTCATCTGTGGCTGCGTGTACAGCGATCTCGGTGCTGTGGAATCCGGATTGGGAGTGGTCGAGGATGGAGTTCTCTTCAATTAATTTTGTTAGTTGCACGTTGACGGTCTTCTCGGTGACCTTAGCCGTGAAGGGGAGGAGGGAGATGGGTCGTAGTTCTTGAAGTCCATGGGGTCTGCTGAGGGTTTCTTTAGTAGGGGTCTGACTTCTGTGCGTTTCCAGTCATCAGGAAAGATGCCGGTTTTGAAGGTGGCATTAATGGTGCGTCGTAGTTCCGGAGCGATGGTGGCGGCTCTGTGGAAGATGTGCGGGGGCCTGGGGTCCTTGGGGCTCCTGTGTGTATGCTTTTCATGGTCGATGCGGTGTCTCCGGTGGTGACTGGGGTCCAGGAGGAGATGGTGGGCTGGCTGGCATTGCTGGAGGAGGAGGTGGTTTCGGAGTCAGGCGTCTGGTCATTGAAGTTGTTGTAGATGCCCTTGATTTTCAGATGGAAGTAGGAGCCGAGCATGTTGCAGAGGTCCTGGGAGGGGGTGATGTCCGTGGTTTCGCTGGTGGGTTTGGTGAATTCCTGGATGACGCTGAAGAGTTCCTTGGTGTTGCTGGAGTTGGCAAGGATCTTGTTCTGGATGAAGGTCCTCTTGGTGGATTTGATGTGTTGGTGGTATTCCGTCATGGAGTTCTTGTAGGTGGTGCAGTCTTCCGCAGATTTGCTGTTGTTCCAGTTTGAAACGTCTGCAGGTGCGTCTGGCTTCTTAGTCGGTGGTGAACCAGGTGACCTTTCTGGGACGCTGTCTGTCGGGGTTACGTAGGGGTGCGAACTTGTCTGCGCAGTTGGTGATCCATCTGTGGAGTTCTTTTGCTGCGAGGGTGGCATTGGTCATGGTGGTGGGTGCATCACGGTTGAGGGTGCAGTTGAGCTGCCCCTTGGTGACCTTGCTCCAGTTTCTTCCTGGAGGGCGGGGTGCAGGTTTGGGCGGCGTGGGTTTGTTGACGAGGAAGTGTACGCAGTGGTGGTCTGTCCATGGGGGTTGTGTGGTGTGGCTGAAGCAGATGTTGTTCCCACCTGCGAAGATGGGGTCGAGGGTGTGTCCTGCCTTGTGGGTAGGGGGTGGTGACGAGCTGTTTCAGTCCGATGTTGGTGAGGTTGTTCAGGAGGGTGGCGGAGTTGGCGGTCGCTGGGGTTTGTCGAGGTGGAAGTTCAGGTCTCCGATGAGTATGTAGTCCATGGAGGCGATGCCGTGGGGTGCGATGAGGTCAGCGAAGTTGGTGGCGAATGAAGTGCGGGAGGTCCGGGAGGTCTGTAGGCGAGGGTGCCGCGAAAGGTGGTTCTAGGGCTGGTCTGGATGGCACTGCACTCATGCATGCCCCGGTCCAGACAGTGACCACCCCTGTAAGTGCTGACCCCCGAGGGGCAGGCCACCAGACGTGGTCATGGGGGATGGGGTGGGTACCAAAACCATCCCCAAAGGAGAATGCTATTGGTGATGGGTGAAAGGAGGCAGGATGCTAGGTCTCTGGCCGGCAGACAGCCTCCCTTCAATAGGGGCATGAAAGGGGGTTGATCAAACCACAAGGCCGGTACCAGCGCCCTCAACTCACAGGACACCTCATTGGGAGGCTGTCACAGGTAGATCGCCGCAAGTGTCAAACTTGAGGCACCCGGTCTCCCCGGGTCACAACAGCTGCTTGCGCGGTCCCGCATAGCAGGTTAGCAGTCTTGGTGCCGGAGATGCCAGCCGACAGAGGCTTATTCAGGTGCCCCAATCAGTCTCTCACCTCAATCTCGGTCTCAAGGTCTATCCTCATGCAGCGCCAGGGGGAAATCAAAGGTTGCAGCAGCCATTATGGAGCTGCTTCGTTCACTGGTGTGTAGGCGGCAGCCATCTTGTATTCGGTCTTTCCCTGTCAATGACAGGCTTAACAGGAAATTATATTGCTGTGTCTGCAATAATTATGCAGCTTAAAAAGAACAAATGTTTTTTTTTCCAAAGCTGTAGATGCCCTAGTCTATAGGGAAATCATACAGTCTCCTGGTAGGATGCAAGTCTGGGGAAAAGTCAGTCACAATTACAGCACCAGACCCTTCTAGGAAACCCATTTCACTGCAGGCTACCTGGTATTTAAAACATACTCCATCTACAATTCTGTTTTTGCTCCTACATAAATAAAATATCACCGGTCTCTCTCGAAACCGCCCTTGGATCCTAACACTAATAACCAAACTTAAGCAGATGTGATACAGAAAAGAAAAAAAAAAACTGGTGAGAAGGCCGACAATGTCTGGGATAGTGATTTAAGAGTGGACATTATTTGGCATACATGGAACTCAGAGTCATCGATTGGGGGGCGTGGATTAAGCAGTAACCTAGGCCTTGAGGCAAGCAATAGAAAAAGATCACCAAGCACTGGTTGGATAGCAAAAGACAGTATTCGGTACAATGGGCTATAGATATATTACTCATGGTCCACGGTGCCACTCCAACAGCTGCCCTCTACCTGCCACGCTCGGACCTCACACTCTAAGAAACACAAAGCAGCAACACAATGTAAAACTGGCAAGAGACAAATCATCAACTCTTAATGTATAATGGGCAAAAGAAAATTTTATGTAAAAAGTTGAAAATACGCATGTTTAAAAACTTAAGTTGGATGAATTTTGAAGATACATCATCTGTTTTTCATGTGGATTCTGCCCGTCAAGCTCAACTCTAAAAAAGGTGCAACCGTTAATGTATAACGGGTGGGGGAAAATCAAAGGAGGTGAAAATCTGCCGCATGTTAAAGAAATGCGGAGAGAAATACCAAAACACGAAATTATTTGCCAAACTCACTGTGGACACAAATCAGCAAGAAATGTGGTTATATGAATTTTGAAGAGACTTCACCTGCTTAGCATGGCTTCTGCCTGCCACACTCAAACTTCACAAAGCAGAACCCTCAATGTTTAACGGGAGGAGGGAAAACCGGATATCCAAAAGGTAAAAATAATAGACGTTTCAGCCGCATGTTTTAGTACACATTTACATACATGCTTAAATACATGTTTAAACCTCAATGCAGCATCCTTCAATGTAAAACCTCGGTACTGGACTGAGGCCATCTCTAAGGCTGCAGGAAATGATGGCCTCCAGCACGTCAAGTGACAAATGTGGGGTCTGGAGCGGGATCGGAAGTCTCTGTGGGCCCAACATCAAGGGGACATCTCAGACTAAATTCATATTTTGGAAGAGACTGCAAAAAATCTGCAGTGGTTCTTACTGAACTGCGATTGAGTCAGCGGCAGAGCCCTCTTCTCTTCCCTACCCAGAGCTGACAGTGACCAATGCGTCGCTTCTGGGTTAGGGGTGGCCATCTGTGAGAGGTGGAAATAAGTGGCCTCTGGTGGATTCCCAGCCCCAAATCAACCTTTGGGAGTAGAGGGCCAATCTATCAATCAGGGCTGGTAAAGCGCCACTACTCACCCGAAGGGTCTCAAGGCGCTGGGGGGGGTGGGGGCAGCTCCTGGATGTTCGCTCTGATTAGTCTAAGAGCCAGGTCTTTACGTCCTTCATGAACTTGGAGAGTGTTGGTGTCTGTCGGAGGTGAGAGGGAGGGTGTTCCATGCCCAGGCCACGAGGAAGGAGAAGGAACTGCCTCCTGTTCTGGTCTTCTTGATGCGCGGCACTGTACCAAGGGAGAGCTGGGCTGAGCGGAGGGATCTTTGGGGTGCGTGGAATGAGAGGCGGTGGTTCAGGTAGGTAGGCCCGGTGTTGTGGAGGGCTTTTTGGGCGTGGGTGAGAAGCTTGAAGGCGATTCTCTTCTCAACGGGGAGCCAATGTAGTGTCCGCAGGTGTTGGGTGATGTGGCAGTGGCAAGGTAGGTTGGGGATTAGTCTGGCGGAGGCGTTCTGGACGTTCGAGTTTGTGGATGAGGTTTTTGTTGGTCCCGGCATAGAGTGTGTTGCCACAGTCCTGTCGGCTGCTGATGAGGGCATGGGTGACAGTTTTCCTGTGCTAGAGAGGATTCCAGTTGAAAGTCTTTTGTAGGAGACGGAGGGTGTGGAAAAAGGAGGAGACAGCATTGATTTGGCGGTTCATTTTGAGTCCAGGATGATTCAGAGGTTGCGTGCGTGATCAGTGGGGGAGGGAGGGTTCCAGAGGGCAGGGGGCCACCAGGTGTCGTTCCAGGCATCGGCCCATGATGAGTACTTCAGTTTTGTCCGTGTTGAGTTGTAGGCAGCTGTTCATCAACCTGGCGACAGCTTCCATTCCTTCTTGGAAGTTGTGTTTAGAGATATTGGGTTCATTGGATAGTGAGAGAATGAGTTGGGTGTCGTCTGCGTAGGATACAATGTTGAGTCCGTGGGATCCGACAATGGGTGCAAGCAGGCCATGTAGACGTTGAACAGGGTGGGGATGATGGAGGATCCTTGGGGAACTCCGCAGGTGGTCGGTGTGGGATCCGAGAGGAATGGTGGGAGTCTGACCTGCTGCGTTCTGCCAGAGAGGAATGAGCTGATCCAGTCGAGGGCCTTGTTCCGAATTAGTTCCGTGTAGTCTGTAGTCTGTGGGCTAGGGTGCTGTGAGATACTGCGTCTGAGGCTGTGGAGAGGTCCAGGAGGGAGCGGATGTCGTCTGTCACGGAGAGCAGGGCAGTTTCAGTGCTGTGGTTTTTCCTGAAACTGGATTGGGATGAATCGAGAATGATGTTTTCTTCTATGAAGGAGGCGAGCTGGCTGCTTGCGGCTTTTTCGATGACTTTCGCCGGGTACGGAGTAAGGAGATCGGTCTGAAGTTTTTGAGGTCGGTGGGGTCCGCCAAGGGTTTTTTCAGGAGAGGGTTGATCTCGGCGCGTTTCCAGTCGTCGGGGAAGGAGGCAGTCTCGAAGGAGCGGTTGATGATTAGTCGAAGCTCGGGCGATGATGTTGGCAGCTCTGTGGTAGATGTGGTGAGGGCAAGGGTCCGTGGGGGCCCCGGAGTGGGCTGACTTCATAGTCTTCAGGGTGTCATCGATGGAGAGGGCGTTCCAGCTGTCGAGTGAAGGCTGCGTTGTGTAGGGAATGGTGCCTGTAGGTTCCGTGTGTAGGTGGTAGGAGTGGTCATAGATGGTCCTGATTTTGTAGTGGAAGAAGGCGCTGAGTCTGTTGCAGAGGTCCTGGTTGGAGGGGGGGTGTGGCGGCATGTCGGTTGTCTCACTGTTGGGTTGGGCGAACTCTTTGATTATGCCGAAGAGTTCCTTGCTGTTGTGTGCGTGGGTGGAGATTCTGTCCTGGAGTGCTTTCTTCCTTGTGTATCTGATGAGCTTGTGGTGGGCGGCAGTGGCTGCTTTGAAGTTGTCAAGTTCTGCTGTGGTTTTGGAGTTCCTCTATATCTTTTAAAGGCATCTGCAGGTTCGTCTCAATTCTCAGAGTTCTACGGAGAACCAGCTGGCTCTCTTGGCGTGTGGGTTGGTAGTTTTCTTGAGGGGGGCGATGGTGTTGGCGCAGTCAGTGAGCCAACTGCAGGGTTCAGGCGGCAGTGGTTGGGTCGTCGTCAGTGTTGGTGGGAGTGGAGCTGCTGAGGGAGGCGGTGAGCTGGTCGTTGGGGATCTTGTTCCAATTCCTGTGTTGGAGCTGGTGTGGGCGTTTGCGGGCGATGTTGGTTTTGAAGGTGAAGTGGATGCAATGATGGTCTGTCCATAGGAGTGCAGAGGTGTGGCCGAAGGTGATGGAGTTTCCTGCTGTGAAGATGGGGTCGAGGGTGTGTCCTGTTGAGTGAGTGGGTTCTGGTACGATCTGTTTGAGTCAGATGTTGAGGAGGTTGTCCAGGAGGGATGAGGAGTTGGGGTCTTGGAGGTTGTCGAGGTGGAAGTAGAGGTCTCCCAGCAAGGTGTAGTCCGTAGAGGTGATGGCTTGCGGGATGATGCCGTCGGTGATGGAGTCAGAGAAAGGTGCGCAGGGTCCGTACGGTCTGTAGATGAGGGTGCATCGGAGGTCAGGTTGTGGAAATGAGCCTTTTTAGGGGCCCACCGGTGCAGTTGGGTCTTTAAACCAACAAAGTAGAGATTGGCACGGAAGCTGGAATATCAAATAACAAATTTATTAATCTCACATGAGTTTGGACTACATCAATACAGCACCCTCAGGCACTGTAGGAGGTAGTCCACAGAATACAGAAACCAAGGGTCTTTTATACCCTGTTAACAGTTGAGTACGCATGGAGACTCAAAGGGGAGGTACAAGCATACACAGGAATAGTTATTGACTAACATGGATAGAAACCACTTTGTCAGCAGAGTGGGAGGAGAAACAGAACTGCTTACATCAGTTGGAATAGCCTAATAGTTACATTCTAAAACAGGTGCATTCTAGCAGCTACAGGCCTTTCTGAGCATACATCGCTTTGGCTCAGTGCTGAAGGAGTTCACTATAGTTGATGACTCAAGCAGAATAAGTGAAGCAGGCAACAGTGAAGACGGTGAAGAGCACATGAGGAGCACATGGCTTACAAAATGGATGCCATAATCAAAATGGCTTCAGCTCATGCTAACAGCAATTTCTGCAATTTCCACAAGGTTGGTCTGTATCTTGAAGTGAAGGTGTTCCAGCAAGTCTGTGCTCCGTCGGATGTTGGATTTGTGAGCGATGGCGATGCCTCCTACGGGGCGGTTCTTCATGGTGATCTTGTAGCCTTCGGGGATGGCGATCGCGACGTCAGGTCCCGAGGCGTCGTTCGTCCATGTTTCTGTGAGGAACGTGACGTCGGGGGAGGTGCTGTCAAGGAGGTCCCAGATTTACGCGGCATGTGTGGAGGGAGAGGACATTGAGGAGGATGCATTTCAGGGTTTGGGGTGCGGTGGAATTGTGGCGGTGGATTGAGGCGAGTCCTGGGTCCCGGCGAAGGCATGGCGACAGTGGCAGCAGGTAAAAGGTAAAAGGTCCGTGGGTGTCAATAGGTGAAAAACCCTTGCATTGTTGTCCTGGCCAGCGTTGAGTGCGTAGAGGGCCGAGGAGCTGTAGCGCTGGCGGGCCGGAGGACCAGGGTCCCTGGTGCTGGCAGCTGTTGTCCTGGCCGGCATTGAGTGAGTAGAGGACTGAGGAGCTGTAGCGCTGGCGGGCAGGAGGACCAGGGTCCCTGGTGCTGGCCGCAGTCAGGAGGCAGACAGGAGCAGACGGGCTTGCCTTTGGCGCGCGGCCGCAGCGGCGAAAAGCAGGAAAACAAGAAGAGGAAGAGGCGAGAAAAAAGAAAGGAACAGAAAAAAGGCAAAAAGGAACAGGAATAGACAAAAAGGCAAGTAAATGGAAAGGAAAAAATTAAAAATTAAAAAGGCAAGAATAAGGAGGAAAGAAATCAGGCACAGAAGCGGAGACGAGCAGGAGGAGGCACAGAAGCCCCGAACACCAACCTTCAAGCGCTGGGGGCAGGCACTTTACGGTGGAGCTGCGCGAGGGGAAGATCAGTATTCTGACCAGGAGGTCAGAGGTCTAGGCGGATTAATTCAGCAGTCAGCGCCTAGCGGATCACGAGCAGCAATTACACCTGGAGGCAGGGCAGGTTCTCTTCTACAAATGGGGAGAACCTTGGCTCGATCTGTTTGCCACCATCAAGAACGAGCAATATCAGCACTTCTGCAGACTGGTGTTTCCAAGGCATCTCTCACTCAGACGTGCGTTCCGCCTTGAGTGACGCGCTAGAGGAAGTTAGTCTTGTCACTCTGGTCTAGCGGAAGGAGTGCCTGGCAAAGGGCTCTGACCACACTCTCAGGAATTGTAAACGCTGCTTAATAATACTGTAATGTAACGCTGATACTGATCGCTTGCAGTTTTAACGCATTTGCACTTTACTTGTTTTTAAAACACCACGCTGAGCTGTCATTAACTGTTTTTACGTACTTGCACTTTGCACCTTGCTCCCTGCACTCGGTCATCGGCGTCTTCCCTGGTCCACCACGGATTGTTCCGGTTGAGTGGAGGGAAGTATAACGCAGACCGGAAGTGCTGTTTCGGGCCAACTGACACAGCGGCGGTTAGCAGTCTAGCGGCTAAACCGGCTGCATAAAAACCCATGCCTGCCTCGACGCGCAGCGGACGCGCTAGAGGAAGTTAGTCTTGTCACTCTGGTCTAGCGGAAGGAGCGCCTGGCAAAGGGCTCTGACCACACTCTCAGGAATTGTAAACGCTGCTTAATAATACTGTTATGTAACGCTGATACTGATCGCTTGCAGTTTTAACGCATTTGCACTTTACTTGTTTTTAAAATACCACGCTGAGCTGTCATTAACTGTTTTTACGTACTTGCACTTTGCACCTTGCTCCCTGCACTCGGTCATCGGCGTCTTCCCTGGTCCACCACGGATTGTTCCAGTTGAGTGGAGGGAAGTATAACGCAGACCGGAAGTGCTGTTTCGGGCCAACTGACACAGCGGCGGTTAGCAGTCTAGCGGCTAAACCGGCTGCATAAAAACCCATGCCTGCCTCGACGCGCAGCGGGCGCGCCGCTGGCGCGCCGAAGTCCGCGCTTGACAGGGCCCAGGGGCCAGTCCCCCTGCCCCCCCACCCCCAGCCTTCATCCGGTACACCAAGGAAGAATTAATACACCTGCAGAAAGCACCTAAGTCACTCTGTGTCCATGCCATCTCCCCTGAGAAGTCACAGGACAAGTGCCTACACTGCCCTTACGAACTTACTCCAATGACCACCCTTATCCCCTTAGCAGGTAACGCGTTCAAGATGGCGCTGCTAAACTGCAGATCCCTGCCAAAACACACAATGGAAATTTCTATGCTCCTACATGACACTGAACCAGATGCTCTCTTTCTCACGGAGACTTGGTTATCGCCTAGTTCAGACCCAGACATTGTTCAAACGCTCCCCCCTGGCTACCTGATCCAACGCTTAGACAGAACAAGTGGGAAGGGGGGCGGAATTGCAATTATCTATAAAGAGCACTTAATCTGCCGCATTCTAGACTCCCCTCTCTCAGACTGCGAAAATGTTCTCTTCTCCATTGAATTCGGTCCATCACTTACCTTCATGGGCATTCTCCTATATCGCCCTCCAGGAGGACCGGGCCAATTCGGCAGTTCACTGCTGGAAACTGTCGTGAATCTTGCCAGCACCGCACCCAATCTCAACCTTTTGGGAGATTTTAACTACCACTTTGACGACCCCTCAGACAAGGTGGCCAATGAGCTGGTCCACGACCTGGCAGCATATCAACTAGACTTAAAAGTACATCAAGCAACACATGCCAAGGGTCACCTCCTTGATCCTATCTTTTCAAGCATAGCCGAACTAAAAGGGAATGTCCCTATCCCCCTTCCGTGGTCAGGCCACTTCCTCGTCCCCTTCTCATGGCACCCTCCCATTTCGAGGTCACAATCTCTAGCCTCACGTATCCAAATCCGTCCCTGGTCTAAACTGAGTGCAGAGGACTGGACATGCGAACTGGAATTAACCACACCCACTCATGACCCCGATCCTTCAATAGCCAACAGAAAGTTCTCTGCTTGGATTGAGAACTCGCTCAACATAGTACTTCCCAGGAAAACCATTCTCAAAAAAACAGGACCCAACAAATCCCCCTGGTTCACTCCTGAACTTCTCAAACTTAAGCAACAGTGTAAAAGATCAGAAAGAGCATGGAGGAGAGACTTCTCTAACGAAAGAAAATCACAATATAGGCTAACTATCTCCCATTATAAAACAGCACTAAAAGCAGCCCAGGCTGCCTACTATGATGAAAAAATCTGCTCCTCCCGGAACCCCTCCAGAGAAATATTCCAGATAGCAAAGAAACTCATGAAAACTCCTGATCCCCCTGCAGCCTCTGACACGTCTGGTCGTAGATGTGAGGAGTTAGCTGGATTTTTCTCCATCAAAATCCAAAACATCCTCAATTCCCTCCCACTCACTGACAAGGACCACCCAGCCATCTCTACGATCCAGAACCTCCAATTAACCCCCACCCCCTAGATTCATTCACCCCACTCACCGAGGAATCATTCCTTTCTATCCATGACTCACTTAAGAGCGGGTCTCCGCTCGACCCGGCCCCCCCTAACATCTTGAAGCTGGTAGCACCTACAATCTCCGCCCCCATCACCAACTTAATTAATGCCTCTTTAGCCTCGGGCATAGTCCCCCAAGTCTGGAAAAACGCAATAGTGAAGGCGCTCCTGAAAAAACCTCATCTGGACCCCACTGAGCTTGGCAACTACCGCCCCATCTCACTGCTCCCCGGTATTAGCAAGATGGCAGAAAAACACGTCAATCGGCTACTATCTGCACACCTGGAGACTTTTAAACTTCACCATTCCTCCCAGACCGGCTTCCGTCCTGGTCAGGGTACAGAGACTGCACTAATAGCAGTAGTGGAGGAGGCAAGAAAGATTCTAGACTCCGGAGGATCTTCAGCTATCATCCTCCTGGACCTTAGTGCAGCCTTCGACACGGTGAACCACGACACTCTGATTCATCGTCTCAAAAAAGTAGGAGTGTCAGGTACGGCCCTATCCTGGCTGAGATCGTTCCTGGAAGAAAGGTTCTTCCAGGTATTTGAAGGAAACTCCCGCTCCCAACCAGTCCCGCTGCAGTGTGGTGTTCCTCAGGGCTCGTCTCTGAGCCCCACACTTTTTAATGTATACATGGCCCCCTTGGCAGAAATCGTAGCCTCCTTCGGAATCCACCTCGTCACATACGCTGATGATACCCAGCTAATTGTGGCACTGAACCAGACTGAACAATCCCCTACGAATCTGTGTTCTTGCCTCAAGGAAGTTGCCCGCTAGATGAGTTCATCCCACCTGTAACTCAATGGCGACAAAACGGAGCTCATGCTTTTGGGCAACCAAGCAAACTTCAATCCAAACACCCTGTGGCCGATCTGCATGGGCTCTGCTCCAACGCCTAAAAAGGAGATAAAAAGCCTGGGCATCTGGCTTGACCACGATCTGACATTCAGAGTTCAATCTAGGAGAACGGCCGCCGCTTTCTACGGCCTGCTCAGAACCACCCGGAAAATACTTCCCCTCCTACCAAGCCACTCAAGAAAGCTCCTGATCCAGGCGCTCATCCTCTCCAGGCTGGACTACGGTAACGCTCTCTATTTGGGCGCTCCCAACTCAGTCATTACCAAATTGCAAGTGGTCCAGAACTCGGCAGCTAGACTCCTTATGGGCACAAAAAACCGCTGCTCTGCAAAGCCGGCTATCAGTTCTCTTCACTGGCTCCCGGTAAAGGAGAGAATTCATTTCAAAGCTCTCTGCATTGCGCATAAAGGTTTGCAAGGCAGAGGCCCCCCTATCATTAAGCATCTGGTCAAACCATATAAGGCCACGCGCTGCCTCCGCTCTGACGCGCTCTACCTGGCGGAGGTCCCCAGAATCAAGAGAGCCAGAACAGGCGGCCGCCTCTTCTCCCATAACGCTCCCAAGCTCTGGAACTCCCTGCCGCTCCCGATCCGCAAGGAAGTCAACCATCGGACATTTCGGAGACATTTGAAAACTTGGCTATTCCCATGACTTCACCCATCCTCCTAGCCACCTCCGCAGCGCTGGGATGCCTCCGGGTAGCCATGCGCTATATAAGAGCCCGTTTCATTCATTCATTCATTCATTCAATGTGGGACTCCTGTATGCCTTCCTGTCGATACCACTCCTGTCTCACGTTCTCAAGAATATTAGGACCAACTGTGTCCAAGTTATCCAAGAGGACCCGAATTGGGCACAGAGGGTATGATATTCAGAATTCCTGGGTTTGAGTATCTGTCCTCTGATGAGGCTGCGTCCATGGGAGCCTGTGCTATTGCAGTGGCAGGGCTGGGTTATCAGCCCAGCCATTCGCAAAATCCATGTTCATGCATGGAGAATGCGCGGCGACAGCTGAACACGTTTGATCTTACTCCAGAGGTGATTGATCTCCTCTTGGCAGCCAGGCATCCCTCAACTAAAACTATAAATGCCTGTTGTTGGGACCAATGTGTCGCCTGGTGCAGTACTTGGAACCCAAGAGAGTGCGAACTCTTTATACAAATTGTACCAAAGACCATTAGGTGGGTGATCAGCTCTTTGTGGAGTTCACTGGAGTGAACAAGCATCAGCATAGCCAATAGGTCTCCCTTTTGGGACCTTATAAGTGTTTAGCCATGAAGCACATTATCCTGGGTGCTGTGCCACCAGGGACTGAAGAGCTATACAATTATTACACACTGGGTCATGCAGTATGATTCAGGAATACACGCTTGCCTCAGGAAACAATTATGGACACATTCCAAGGTTTTTTACACAGAAAGACAAGTGCATTGATGCAAGTCAACCGCTCAATAAAATTCTGTGTGCGACTGAATTACTAGAGTATTGAACATCCTATGAAAAAAAACAGTGAAAAACTTTCCAATGGCGGAGACGTCACATCCCTCCTCCCCCAGGCCTCTATTCACCAGGCACCCTTCTCCAGAGTTTTCCATTTAAAACAATGCATGCACCATCCGTTTACCAGCAGCTCACGGTCCCGCCCTGTGTCCCAACCCCCTGGGTACAGGAGCACTAAACATGGCAACAACATCCAAATGATCCCATTTGTCAGGCACAGGACAAATAATAAATAAACAGGGGCGGCAATGGCTGGTAGTCCTACGCAATCAAAAAGAAAAGTGGAGAATTTAGAGCAATGACAAAAATGGCTTAAAATGCCAATATACAAACATTGCAAGGGACAAGAATTTAGTGAAGCAATGAATCAAAAACAGCACACCACATAACTGCAGGGGGGTCTATGTGATCCGTCCCAGTGGCAGGACCAGTATCTGCAGTTTCACTGCAGCCAGTACACACCAGACTGTTCCAGGTGAGTGTTCCCTATAAAATCTAGTTTCCTGACCAACTTTTCCCCATTTCATCACAAGCAGCAAAGCAAACTACCTCTTTGGCAGTATACACGTTCCCACCGAGTGCAGGTGGTGTGAGATTAAACTAAAATGTGTGCGAGCCACTGAAGGCTTGAGCCAGATGCCTGGCTCTGGTGCAGCGCGAGGTCCCCTTGAGACCAAATAATACGAGCTTCCATGTGGCTTCTGGCTGTCACCCACGCTGTAAACTAAAGAGCCACAAATTAAAGAAAACACATTATTAACAATAACATTTGATGTAAACTATAAGAGGGCACGAGATGCTCATCCAGTGGTTGAACGAGCAATATAAAATCAGAAAACCTAGTATTTTTTCCTGGCTTCTCTACTTGACCAATTAGTTAAGAGTGCTTGTGCCTGAAGCGTAAAGCTTGCAAACTTAGTTTGGTGTGCGTGCAAATCCTCCATTGCCAATCCCTGGTGAGTTGCACTGCTACTGCTGAAACAATGCCAATGGAGGTACCAATGGGTGAGGCGGTCTGGCCTCAATGGTCCTGACACCTCAGTGCGGGTCACTGTTGCTCTAGGGTGTGCTGCTTCGTAGGATTACCAAGAAGACTGGAGATGAACTTCAGTATGGATTGTAGTGGACAGGCCTTCAAGGTTAACCCACACTTGCCACTGTTGGGTACACCTGCTGGTGCTATGACAGCAGAGCTTATAAGGTCTAGTGGGGCCTTCTAAGTTCTAGCATGGGAATGTGCTCCCTCTGGAGAATGGTCTGGTCATGAAAGCTGAACCAGGATTCCTCAGTTCCAAATTCAACAGCTCTGGCCATAGTGCCACATCCTCTCCTCTACTTAACACCATACTGCTCCACTGAGAGAAACTTGCAATGCTTTCAGCTACAACCATTTTGTGCCAGGCTATAAACACCTGGATGCGCCAAATTCAAATTATGCACAAAACAAGAGTACGTAATATGCTGCCTGAAAAAAAAGTCACATCCTCAAAAAAGCAAACACTCGTAGTGAATGCAAGATTAACTAAAGCGTGTGAAATGTAAGCAGGAACAACAAGGTGAACTTAATGCTTTTACATTATTCCGAAATCAATGAGTATTTTTGCATAAAAAGTTAAGAACATGACAGCAGTATGGTTTAAAAAGACCACATCCCTGAACACAGAGCAGTGGTACACATTTTATAAACTAAAGTAAGGAAAACAGCTGTCATAGATCCCATTAAACGTTTTCCACTTCCCGCATCAACCAAGTATTGGAGTACCTTCAGGAATGGTGAACTTCCCCACCCGGGGAAAACAATGCTGTTCAAACAAAAAGACCAGAAAACAAAAGTAGCGCTTCACTGACAAGCTCTGTAAAGTGGTGCAAATGTATTTGGGTGTGAATAAAACCAATCTGGCCACTGTGTGACCACTCTGGCTTGCTTTATTTAATTATTTATATTTTAAACCTTTTTTCTCTAAGTCTCGAGGCTGCACTATGGAATTCAAAAGTGTCAGAAAAGACAAGATTCCCAGCAAAAGTGCTGTGATCATTTGGGTCACTTGCAGACACTACAATGGCGACATGCAGGGACCGACGAGCCCCTGTCCCCTGCGCACTTCGCCGACTACCTCACCTGCCTTCACCTCAGGTTGCCGCCTCCTGCTTCTCTACAGCAGCAACCACACAGTGCACTGCGGCGGCCACCAAGGCACTGAGAGACACCTTCCATGAGGTGGCCAAGATATGCACACCGCTCTGTGGAGGCCTCCCGAACATTGCGCGCCCACGCCATTAGCGCCTGGTATGTTCTCTGGGCCTAGGGGAGTGCTTCCACACACTCAGAGGGGCTTGCGAGCTACTGGACTCCTTGCCCAGCCCCAGCGGCCTACAACTACAACAGCAAGCATGCGGTGAGCGTAATTAAAGGCCTCAAGTGATAGGATAGCTGATTATATTCAATAAAAAAGTTAGGGCACGCCGTGCCATGCCGATCCACCCACTTCAGCACAGGCTCCATCCCGAAGGCTCTTCACGACCACAGGTAACGCTGCCTCAGGGGGCTTCTGGATCAACAAGTTACATTGCGCGCCGTACCTGTACCAGCCTCTCGCGTCCTGTGGCTAGGCTTGTCAAAGGTTAACCGCCCGGGCCTGCTCTATGCAGCATGCGGCGGTGACACAGTCTCCTCACAGGCTAACCTTCAACTCTCCACGATCACTGGTACTGTCGCCGCGCGGAACTTCAAATTGAATGAGAAATCATATAGAGCGCATGCGCGCAATGAAACGCATGCGCACTAAAACGGCAGAATTAGGGGGAGCTCAAAAATACATGCATTTGATACATAGTGCAAAATGCGGTTGCGCATCTTGATGGGCATGCGCACACACGCGGGGGGAGCGCTTACAGACGGGGAGCTGAAAACGACGGAACACCGGCACGGATCTGGGGTGGCGGGGCGGGGGGATGTAAAAATCTGAAAAATACACTTACCTCCTCGCCGCTCTGTCCCACATCCTCTCTCCTCTGCCAAACAGGAAGCAGCCAGGCTCCCCTGAGCCAATCACAACATTGCAATGCAGCGTTGTGATTGGTCTGAGCGCCATTGTTTGGCGCTCAGACGGGGACTGGCGGCCTGGGCATGTTCTCCAACTAGGCTGTAATGCAGCCTGGGTGGAGAACTTGCTAAGTGAGCATGACTGTTTGGCCAGGCCGAGACGGACGGCCAAAGCTTCATGCGCACTTCAGTGTGCCCAACACTCCTCCCCTGCCCTGCTCTGTGAGCAGAACAGCCCTGCCCCGCCACCATGCTGCCGCAGCAGGAACAGATAAACTGATAATAACATCAAGTTATTATCATTTTATTTTTCCTTTCTTTCACTGCTGCAAAGCAGTGGGGAGATGCTCCTCCACCTTAGCGGAGGAGCCACCACTGTATGACATATACTTTACCATAGCGCCAGTGCTCCGTCAGTATTGAATGTCTGCTGTATGACTGAAACTCCGACACCTCACTCACTCTGTTGTTGTGTTAGACATGCAGTGTATAGCAGTGGGCACGTCATGATACATCCAGATTAAGGGATACCCCAAACTCGACTGCTCAAGTAAGAATCTGATGTTTTTGATAATTGCACTTTTCCTAAGGGCGATTCAGTGCTGCTAAATTTAATTACAAGCTCACAAAATTGGAAAGGGCGAAGAATTCTGAATTCTCGGAAAAGGTCTTGTCTGAAACACTTAGCTCATACTCATATTCCATTTTACACAGTGTATGTTATCATCATAACAAAGCGCATGCCAACCCTTGCAGCATTTTTGGCGGTGATTAGGGGATGCCTTACAGATACCCAACTTAAACTGTACCTATTTTACTGCCTTAAAAGGAATTCTATCGATGCTGGTTTTTACATGTTTGGGACAGGCCATATTCTGGTCTTGAAGCTTTGTTGGCCAGGAGGGCAGTGGCAGCCACTGCCTCTCTAAAGTGGTAGGGCGACAGTGGGGGGAGGGCAGGGGTTGGGAGGGGGGAGAAATAATATAAAGGTAAAAAAATAAAAGACTTACCTGCCTCTCTGCTCCTGCTGACAGCCGCCTTTCTGCTCCTCTCGCTGGGCTGGAAGGGGATAGGCCCTCAGGGCACAAGCTCCACACCCAGTCCAGACGCTGCTCTCATAGCATGAGAGCAGCACCAGGATTGGTCTGAACTGCCTTGTTTGCCGCTCAGACAGTGCATTGGAACCTGTTTTTTAACTCCCCATACTGTTTATTTGTTCAGCCGTTGTCGTGGAATTCATGAAAGACAGCATGGAGAGTCAAGCACAAGAAGCACATTTTGCAGTATTTTCCACTTTTAAAAATAAATACAGGCAGGAAACATATTGTTTTCTGTGTGTATCTATCTATAAGAATCAGTAAAAATGGAAAACTGGGAGCCTTAATAATTAACAATTATAATAGCTGAAGTTACCAACGCAAGCAACAGCCATAGAGCCAACAAACAAGCGATAGTATGGCCCTTGTGCACTTGTGGTCTCTTTGGTTAATCTGCTAAGATGCTCCTCACAGCAGGATAATTGCTACCAGGTCGTTTGCTTTGGCATCAACATAGCTGGCATCAGTGGTGTGGGTGGATATGTGCCATCCCATTGTGTAAATTTCTATGCGCGTTGTACATACCCACGAGGGCAGTCATGACAATCAGTTCTATGCTGCAATACTTCCTCTAATACCGCTGCTATCCTCACGCGCCAAAGTAGGGAGCAAGCTTCACACCTCACACCATTGTCTATAAGAGAAGAACGAAAAAGGTTCCATGTGTCAGGTAATGTCACACTTCCCTCTCCACTGAACTACCGCTCCTATAAATGTATTTTTCCTTGGCACATTTTGATAAGAAGTTGTATTGTTACTCTACAATTATGGAGATGCTATCACATGTTTTTTTAGAGGCCAACTGGTCTTTTGGACTTAATCTGTTGATACAATAGTGCATTTCAGACTCCAGTGCCGCCTGTGCTAATTTTACGAGGTCAAGTGAAGAATGAATCATGCCCCCTGTGTTAATTTTATGGGGTCAAGTGAAGAATGATGCATCGCTTTGTGATCTAAATTAACATAGTTTGTCCTGTCTGATCCTCTAGGAGAGGTAAATGCACATTCTCAACCCCTCCTTCTACCTAAAGAAAGGCAGATACACAGAACTGGTTTGGGGTGGCTTCCTTTTTAAAAGTTCCTCTCTAGGCTGCTTAGCAGGCACATCCTTTGAGCAGGGTGATGCTCCTCACAGCAGGGTAGTCTCCAGCTTGTAGCATCCACAACAGAGGCACACAGTGCTGTGAACTATCTGCACCCGGCAATCAACAGCCACAAAGACAGTGATCTGGAGAGGGACAAAAATTTGGTCTCACCTAAAGGACGCGTTTCACCCTGAATAATAGGGACTGCATCCCTCCTTCACCAAATGGCAGTGCTACATCTAGACTAATCAACTAGACTAATCAGCACCCTTCTCAGCAAAATTCCTATAGAAGCCTTGTCTCTTTTGATCCCGCTTCAGTGTCTAGGCATCCTGCCTCCTAGTACATTTCCACTGTCTGAGAAAACAATGTCAACCCCACCTTGTGCACAGGAACAGGCCACGGACTTTCAAAATGGAACCCACAGGCCTTCATTACTTTGCTTCTCTTATACATATAATGCATACACTACGCTAGCCACAAACATGCACAACATACACTTGGGAAGTAAGCTGTAGGTACTTTCAGATCAGCAGTTGCTCTGCTGTACTCAAGAAACAACCTAGAATGGGAACAGGTTACAAAACATTATAGAAATCTAACTGCACATTGGCGAGAGGCTTCCAGTCAGTGTCAAATAACTCATTTGTGTGACGTGAAAACAACTTTAAGACAGAATAGTGATAGGGAGATCTTTAAATGAACCTTTTCTTTTATCTGTGCCAACTATCCTTGTGCAGCATACAGACCCTGTACCAAGGTTGGGATATTTTAGACTGTTTTTAAAAGGGCTGCCTTAGACTTGGCACACAGTAGGCTTGGACTCTTAATGTTTAAATGCTGGGTACTCTCAGACCTGCATGTTTAAGCTATATGCCCCAGATATGAAGCATTGTGTATAATGTTTCTTTCTATAGCTTATGTCCTCAGATTGCTTCCTATCTCAGAAAGCCTTCTCCCACTATACTTCAAAAACCCCGCATAAAGAACTGGCCTTGAGTTACTCCAGCTAGATTCCTCTCCTTTCATTCTTCAGAGTGATTATCTTCTTACCTTCCATCCTATGCATGCCTTCTATTTCTGAGTATAGCCTCCTCTTAGACCCATACCTGTCTGCCTTAATCTCTCTGATTGTAATTCTGCAATTGGCTGACACCTCATTTCATAGACCACAACCTCTCCTCTTTAAAAATACCTGATATCTAACATTACCTAATCTCAGCCGGTCTATCTATCTCAGCCAACCATTCACCTGAAACCACATAGCATTAATCATCATACCTAACTGGTATTAATATAATTATTCACAAAGTAACTGGAGTGAATGCATTACATTGTTTTTTCTTGAGCTCACATGACTAATTACAATGACCAACAATAACGACTTGATTAACTACTAACCTTGGGACCCAGAGTAGCGTGCTACTCGCCGTAAAACACTTCAATGCCTCGTCAAGGGCAGTAACTGTTATATAAATACAATTACAATTGAATGCTATGATTTACACACCTGTGTTTTCCAGGCATAGGCCGAACTATGCCTCAATTAGTTACAATTTTCGGAGCACTTGTGTCTTATATAATAAACAATACAGTAATCACACAATAGACCAAAGAATAGTAGATTGGGCTTTTGTTTTCTTCTTTAATGCCAACAGATCCTCAAATCCCTTTATGCCAATGCGTTTCGTCGTTATAGGGGGTAACCATACGACTTCCTCAGGGCTTATGGCTTCTTTCAATGTAATTCTCTCTAAAGGTAATCCTCCGAATTTATTGACAATCTCCTCGTAAAACCATAATCACAATTCTTGAGATAAGTATCCAAATGACCCCTAAAATTAAGGCAATCCTCCAAGTTATAAATATATCCAATGTGAATAATTTTGAGTTTTCATAAGTCCAAGTAATCCTTATGCTTCCAATTCCAATAACCAATATACTGTGTCAATCCGTGGATTGTCTCTGCCGTGATATCAAGTCAGTAAACCGTCGAAGAATAGTAACAAATCGTTAAGTCCCTGAAGTACTGAGCACCTTAACACGCCGTGCTTAAGTGTCGCTCCGTCCCACCATTTTGACATCTCAGACCGTTTTAATCTTTCCAGTCTTACAAATTTATCTCGCAATCCCTCATCTCTTTGTTGATTGCCACTCCTAACTGCTTCAGTGACAGTACTTCCTTTGCAAAGGTTATCAAATAGCTCTGCCGCCAATCTGTCTCTATCTAAATTGTCACTCATCCTGAATATTTTAACCGTAATGTGCCTATAGCGCTGCCCGCCCTAGTTAAAATTCACTAAATAGGGTGTAGAGGGTATACAGGCGCTCATATAGTATTCACACTTTTGTTTAGTGGGACACAATATAAATGAAGTACGGTGCATCCAAAACGGGAAAAGAACGCCCTACCTCCCCAAAACTCAATCCAAGATTGAACAAATCATTTACAATTTTCGGAGCACTCGTGTCTTATATAATAAACAATACAGTAATCACACAATAGACCAAAGAATAGTAGATTGGGCTTTTGTTTTCTTCTTTAATGCCAACAGATCCTCAAATCCCTTTATGCCAACGCGTTTAGTCGTTATAGGGGGTAACCATACGACTTCCTCAGGGCTTATGGCTTCTTTCAATGTAATTCTCTCTAAAGGTAATCCTCCGAATTTATTGACAATCTCTTCGTAAAACCATAATCACAATTTTTGAGATAAGTATCCAAATGACCCCTAAAATTAAGGTAATTCTCCAAATTATAAATATATCCAATGTGAATTATTTTGAGTTTTCATAAATCCAAGTAATCCTTATGCTTCCAATTCCAATAACCAATATACTGTGTCAATCCGTGGATTGTCTCTGCCGTGATATCAAGTCAGTAAACCGTCGAAGAATAGTAACAAATCGTTAAGTCCCTGAAGTACTGGGCACCTTAACATGCCGTGCTTAAGTGTCGCTCCGTCCCACCATTTTGACATCTCAGAACGTTTTAATCTTTCCAGTCTTACAAATTTATCTCGCAATCCCTCATCTCTTTGTCGATTGCCACTCCTAACTGCTTCAGTGACAGTACTCCCTTTGCAAAGGTTATCAAATAGCTCTGCCGCCAATCTGTCTCTATCTAAATTGTCACTCATCCTGAATATTTTAACCGTAATGTGCCTATAGTGCTGCCCGCCCTAGTTAAAATTCCCTAAATCGGGTGTAGAGGGTATACAGGCGCTCATATAGTATTCACTCTTTTGTTTAGTGGGACACAATATAAATGAAGTACGGTGCATCCAAAACGGGAAGAGAACACCCTACCTCCCCAAAACTCAATCCAAGATTGAACAATTGTAAGACTGGAAAGATTAAAACGTTCTGAGATGTCAAAATGGTGGGACGGAGCTACACTTAAGCACGGCGTGTTAAGGTGCCCAGTACTTCAGGGACTTAACGATTTGTTACTATTCTTCGACGGTTTACTGACTTGATATCACGGCAGAGACAATCCACGGATTGACACAGTATATTGGTTATTGGAATTGGAAGCATAAGGATTACTTGGACTTATGAAAACTCAAAATAATTCACATTGGATATATTTATAACTTGGAGGATTACCTTAATTTTAGGGGTCATTTGGATACTTATCTCAAGAATTGTGATTATGGTTTTACGAGGAGATTGTCAATAAATTCAGAGGATTACCTTTAGAGAGAATTACATTGAAAGAAGCCATAAGCCCTGAGGAAGTCGTAGGGTTACCCCCTATAACGATGAAACGCATTGGCATAAAGGGATTGGAGGATCTATTGGCATTAAAGAAGAAAACAAAAGCCCAATCTACTATTCTTTGGTCTATTGTGTGATTACTGTATTGTTTATTATATAAGACACGAGTGCTCCGAAAATTGTAAATGGTTTGTTCAATCTTGGATTGAGTTTTGGGGAGGTAGGGTGTTCTCTTCCCGTTTTGGATGCACCGTACTTCATTTATATTGTGTCCCACTAAACAAAAGTGTGAATACTATATGAGCGCCTGTATACCCTCTACACCCGATTTAGTGAATTTTAACTAGGGCGGGCAGCGCTATAGGCACATTACGGTTAAAATATTCAGGATGAGTGACAATTTAGATAGAGACAGATTGGCGGCAGAGCTATTTGATAACCTTTGCAAAGGGAGTACTGTCACTGAAGCAGTTAGGAGTGGCAATCAACAAAGAGATGAGGGATTGCAAGATAAATTTGTAAGACTGGAAAGATTAAAACGTTCTGATATGTCAAAATGGTGGGACGGAGCGACACTTAAGCACGGCATGTTAAGGTGCCCAGTACTTCAGGGACTTAACGATTTGTTACTATTCTTCGACGGTTTACTGACTTGATATCACGGCAGAGACAATACACGGATTGACACAGTATATTGGTTATTGGAATTGGAAGCATAAGGATTACTTGGACTTATGAAAACTCAAAATAATTCACATTGGATATATTTATAACTTGGAGGATTACCTTAATTTTAGGGGTCATTTGGATACTTATCTCAAGAATTGTGATTATGGTTTTACGAGGAGATTGTCAATAACTTCGGAGGATTACCTTTAGAGAGAATTACATTGAAAGAAGCCATAAGCCCTGAGGAAGTTGTAGGGTTACCCCCTATTACGACGAAACGCATTGGCATAAAGGGATTGGAGGATCTGTTGGCATTAAAGAAGAAAACAAAAGCCCAATCTACTATTCTTTGGTCTATTGTGTGATTACTATATTGTTTATTATATAAGACACGAGTGCTCCGAAAATTGTAAATGATTTGTTCAATCTTGGATTGAGTTTTGGGGAGGTAGGGTGTTCTCTTCCCGTTTTGGATGCACCGTACTTCATTTATATTGTGTCCCACTAAACAAAAGTGTGAATACTATATGAGCGCCTGTATACCCTCTACACCCGATTTAGTGAAAATTATGCCTCAATTAGGTCTGGACTCCATCTCGGATTTATAATTAGCAATGTTTTCACTTGTCATTGACACCACATGCAGTAAAATCTGCACTGATGCTTTGACACCCTGGTCCTCAAGAGCCTCAGATGAAGTTCTTTAGTTAAATTGTTGCACTCCAAGGTCTCCTGCTCTGTGTGCTGTTGGCCTGTTCATTAATAAGGCTGCTATTGTTTATGTAACCAGATCTGTGCTAGTATGTCTGATGATATTAGGTCAGAGAAGATTCATCAATATTTAGTTAGGAGGATAGTGCTAGGATGGTAGTATTATATGACGTTTTATAATGCTGTATTACGATTTGATATGTTATTATATATGCTTACCCTGTGCTCACAGTGCAATTTCCATTACTTTTATGCTCAATTTAATTATAAAAGGACATGTTTCTGGGGGTGAGCCTGATCTTTTGTGCCCTTTCTATGAGGCTCTAAGAATGCTGCCTGGTTTTCTATTGATTTGCAGTACATTCTGGACTTAAACTATTTCCCTGATTTTGCCCATGCTGCATCTATTTTACATGATTTCACAGCTTTATGCTTATGACTGAAATATTATGCATTTCAATTGACTTTGATATATTTTTGCTTCCTGTGTAGCACGTTAGTATTTTAATAAACCTTCATGGTTTCCAATATTATTTATCTCGAGCCTCTTTGAGTCAAGGTTAATTCTTTATTGATTGCTATTTGAAATGCTGCTTTGAATTTTATCTTTAGGAGCACATTTTATCATCTATTCTTGAGGACAACACCATCCCTGATCCTGCAAAGGCTCTTTATCTTTATTATTATATTCAGATTACATGAGATGGTGTCAACATGGGCTAGGGGCACTGCCAGGACTAAGCACTGCTGAGCTGGGCACTGCTGTGCTGCAGACACTGTACTGAGCTCAGGGCACAGCTGGGCTGGAAGCACTGTACTGGCTTCTGCTGGGCTAGGGGAACAGATCGTGTCAAGTTGGTGGGCGGTCTATATCTAAGAGAAGAATTAATTACTTTTCTGCTTGCTTAAGGCACGGAGGAAGTTTCATCCGACCTCCAGTTACAGAACTTGCAACTACACTACAGCCTTGCGATTTGATTACGCTGGATGTATTATTTATTCTCCATATAAGTTAGCGTGCTAAGAGTGTGGAGAAATTCATCCCAAACTCCATGTCTAGGATTTGAAACTAGATTTCTGCTTTGCGATTTGTGGCCGCATCATTTTCTTTCTAAATAGTTTTGGAGCCTATACACTAGGCCTTGCCTTTTGCTCTTGAATGATCCCAGTGAATATGATGAAGGGTCTCTTTTAACATTTGATTGTCTGTCCTGAAGATGGTCTGATGGACGTCATTGCCATATACAGACCGAAACGTCGACTACTACATCTATTTCTCCAGCATGTTTGGCTTTTGAGGAACTGTTTTCTATTGTTTTAGATTCATTTTCTTATTTCATATTGTTTGGAATAGATGTTCACATCATTGATTTGTAGGCTCATTCATGTACCCTCTATCATGATGTTATATTGTTTTTGATTGTACCCTTTACATTTCTGTTCACATTAAAATTGTGTACCTCTAAGAAAATCAGATATACCCGTGTCTGATAAAATCTGTTATACATTCATCATTGTGATTTATGTTTAGATTGGTTCAAGGTTGAGCTACCATTTGGGGCTCCACACACGAATAATTAATTTGAATAACTCTCAACTGAGACTATTGAATGAAATCCCTTGTAGGCGTCTTTACCTATTAATGGGCTAGGGGAATGGCTGTACTTGGGCACTGTAATGGGCTTTTGTTGTGCTCAGGGCACTTCTATACTAGGCACTACTGGTTTGGGGGCACTGCTGGGATAAAAGCTGGGCACTGGTGGGCTGGAGGCGCTGTACTCAGAACTGTGGTTATTGAGCATTTGTGAGATGGGCTCTGATGCGTTCTATTTACCTTTCATTTGCTGTGTGGTGCACCACTGTACATAGGCACCAAATAAGCGAGCACCACTGCTGTTTGCAAGGGACACCTTCATCGCTGCGACCCCCCGACACACGAATATCAGCAGCTATCTGTAAATTGCAAAGTAGATGTTTCCTTGACAAGCTGAGTCTGGTGGCCATGCACATCCTAGACTGAGAGGAGCAGGCAGTGCCTGAGGTGATAAGGGAGACCCGCCCCGCCCCCCCCCCCACAAGGAGCCGGCAAACTGTTGGAGACGCAGGTGTCCACATGTACCAACCCTCTGCCATCTCACCAGGAACCCCCTGGTTCTCCAGACCTAGGAAGCCGCTGGCCCGGTGATGGTGCAAAGTAGGCATTCAGCCACATTTTACTGACATGTTTGTCTTTCTGTGTGCATAGCACTCTGTGTGTGCGTGGAATTCTTCAGGGAACTTATGTATGTAAATATACAACAAAGCACCGTTTTTCTGTCACATCTAAAATTGCTAAATTACAAAACATGAAAACTAGCGGTAGCTGCTGCACACTGTGTTTTAGGGCCACTGGAGGGGGGCTTTGAGTTTCAGAGATTTCAAGTCACCCCCATGCCAAGTGTGAGTAGCTCATCCATTCCTGTGCTTACCTTTTGCATTCTGCTGCTTGTAGTTTACATACACTATGGTAAAAGCAGGCCTACAAGTACCAAAATGCAGAAAAAATCAAGACTGGGTTTCAAAGCATGACAAGTACCAAAAACCAGGCCTGACTTAGCTACTCCATCTAGATATGAAACAACTTGCTCTCTCTGTTTTCTCTTTGATTTTATAGGCCCCGCATATCTCTGGCAGGCTTCAGGCAAACTACCTGACAGTCAGCCCCATATTCCGGTGCTATTTCTGAGTTAACAAAGAGCTTTAAGAAGAACAGCATGGCTGGTATTTTTCTTTTGGTGACAAAAAGTACATTTTAACTATCTCTCGTCCTGGTATGCAGCAGCCCATTTCGCCCTTTTCTGACTTCCTGGACAGTGGAATTTTCAGCCCTGTATTTTCATTTAAGGGTGCTTGGCTTATTTACCAGCCTTTGTGTAGTAATGCCTATCACAGCAGGGAAGCCACTGACCTAAAGTACCCACAACACAGGCACAAAGAAGTGTGAGGTTTATGCGCTTCTCTCATCAGCCAAACTGAGACCATGATTAAGGAAGATAAAAGGTTGGGCTTCACCTAAAGTGCCCCCTTCCTCTTGCACAATAGAATCTGCAGTCATGCCCCTCATCCCCACCCCCACCCAAGGGCTACACTTCAGGAAGCCTAACCAGCAGCTGCTTGCTAACAAAGTGTTCATTGAATGTCAGTTTCTGGATCTCCACCCTCCAGCCACAGGCATGCAGGCAATAGACTTCCAGTGTCTGGGTAAGCCGTCCTCAACCCCATTTTGTATCCTGCTAAACTAGGGGCATACAAAGGGATACCACTTTGCTTTCTTAATTATTACTGTCAGTCAAACCTTATGGGTGAACATCAGAAGACATTTGCACCAGCGTTCACCCTGTATATTCTCTGTTTCTATGATCATGATGTTACTGCTTCCTTCAAGTGCACACTAAAGCTCTTAATATTTTTCTATATACGCATCCAGCCATTAACTTATGCTTCCAACCCCTGAACTTCCAAACATCTTCCACATAGGGGTAAGCAAGCAGTATATACATTTTGCAGTACACTAAAACGCAATATAACACCTATTAAGAATTGTCCTTGCTGAAGCAGTGGTCTAGTGTTAGCCTAGCAGCGGACAGACTGTGTGCCTATGCAAATGCTATCAAAGTACTCATTACAGCACTATCTGACATGGGAATAATATTGCTTCTTTCTAGTTTTGCATCTTCAGATTGCATGCTATCTCAAAAAAGCCTCCTCTGTCCTCCCAAAATCTTGCAAGAAAAACTCTCCTCTCCCTTTCTTACAAGAGACAAACTCCTTACAGTCCATACTCTGCATGTCTCTGCTTTCTGAGCAGAGCCTACTTTAAGTCACATGCATGTTTGCCTTTAATATTTATTATTTTATGTCTGCCAAGTGCCCTCATTTTATTCCAAAATGTAAACTATCACAACCTCTCCTTCTTTAAAAGTTATATTTGCAACCTAACGATACCAGATCTCCTCTATCTCATCTGTTAATCCCACCAGCTATCTACATGAACTCACATATCCTCCCCCCACTAATGATCACACCTTACTCCTGTTAATTTAAACCGCCACAAGGAAACTGGACTAAATGTATGGAATTATGTTCCTGAGAGAACAAGATTATTCCCAATAACAACGGGGTTAACCACTAATCTTGAATTCTGTAGCAGTGTGCTGCCAGGAATAAAGCACTTCAACAATTCATCAGGGGTAGTAAGAGCTAAATAATGCAATTACAATATGATATAATATAATATACAACCCTCTAGGTCCACAATAATACCGTAACACTCAGTGGTCGGGCAGTCTACTGTAGTTCACAGAGGCTGTGTAATAATTCCCTTATAATGCTGGACACTTTTACGGTCACATTAGGCAACACAACTAGGGGTCATGTCCATCACTCAATAGTGTACCAGTCCACAGCAATAAATCATCCATCACCACCTGAATGAAATCTGCCACATGCTGCTGGCCAACAGGAGACTTTAATTTAGTCCACCACTGCAGGCCCCAACAAGGTACATACTATGACCACTTTCTGACATCTCGCAGTGACAATCAGAAATGGAAAGATATTAGCAAAGTTTGTCCCAGCAGATCCATCCACATTTTCTGCCTTCAATCTGTGCTTGTTCATGACCATAAACTTTAAACAAAATGTCTCAGAAAGGAGAACCAGTGAAGTAACCAGCTAAGTGGACAATGATCCTAAAACACCATAAAGGGAGTTGCAGACATGTTCAAAGCTGCCAGCTTAGTGGAAAAAGCATAAACTGTGCACCTCTCTCACACATTTCTTCATCCAGCCCATTGCTAAATGCTGCGTCCCAGAACACAATAACCGCCTCTCAGTGGTTATCACACATGACATGAAAACACTTCACACTTAGGATGAAAACGAAGACAACACACTTCCAACCACGCACCCTACATGCTGTAGCAGGCTAAATGAAAAATTTTTAACCTCCTAATATTTTCGTAAAATAATTAATAAACATGTTCGTTTAAGTAAATAACCAACAATGTATGTTACATGTTAAGGGTTAAAGGTAACACGCTATTCCGTGTGCAAAATAATCAACTTATAATTGTTTATGTGTCTAAACATAACATAATATTTGCGTACTAATTACATAATAAATGCATGATCTGTGCTTTTAAATAAAACGTGTGGTTGTAAAATAAAGCGATGGTAAGTAAGGGACAGCTTTATATGTTGCTTCTTGCTAGGTAATACCTAATTGGGGTACGTAGAAAGACGGGAGGGAAACGAAAGGGTTTATATTTCTTTGTTTTAACAATATTTTGTTTATCTTTGAAAATAGTGCGCTTAGGCCTGTCGAGCAGCAATATAAAATGGCCGCCAGTTGCTAGAGTACGCATGAGCGGGGGACCATGTGATAGAGGAGAGAGGCTGTGGAAAAGGGATGATCACGTGCTGGTGCTGAGAGGCTAAGATGGAAGTATGGTCAAGGCTGTTGTGACCTTTCTGAGCAGATGGGTGCCAAGATGATCAGCAAGAAGCGTGAGAAGTCCAACTGAATCAATAGACGGAACTGTTAAACCCAAAATGTAGCAGAAAAAGATACAATTTGGACTGATCGAAACGGATGAGCAATTGCATGAACTGTGGGAAACGATGCTTGCATGGACATTCCACAAGGAACTGGTTAAGACCAGGAAGTTTGATTAAAATGTATATGGGCCTGAGTTTTGACCAATGAGAAAGAGTCACGCCATGAAGAAGAAACATTTTATTTCTGTAAGCTAGAATTAGGGTATAAGAAGACCTACTCTTGGTGGGAGGGGTAAGATGCTGCGAGAGTCGCTGAGAGAGTTGCTGCGAGAGATGCTGCGTGAGTTGCTGAGGTAGTTGCTGGAGAGCAGATGCTGGAGAAGTTAGATGCTGTAGATGGGTGAAGTTGCGGTTGCTGATGCTGACGAGCTGATGCTGCTGCTGCTATTTTTCTTTTCCAGTTGAGTATAAGATGCTGCTTGAGGAGAATTTTTCCTGATAGATTTTTATTTTAGAACTATTAGATTTTCCCCAGATAGATAGATTTATCTTTAAGAGTTCTTAATATGATATCCTTATTTTTCCGTCTAATAAAAATGCATTGCAATTTCAAGTTATTCTTATATTGATGATAAATGTAATGATCTGAATAATAAGCTTAACCTCATTTCCTGCATTCAAAACTATATATAAACTTTATTATTCTTTAAACAAATGACTCAGTGATTCTTTAGCTCAATGATTAAAATGAAATATTAAAGAGTTTATTGTGATTGAGCTGGTCTTAATCACCATCAACTGATTCCTACTAGTTGGTCCATCGACCAATGAGCGGAATACCTTAAAGCAAAGAGAAATATTATGTCATGTTAAAGAGGTATCCCGTCTCCTTCCAGCGAATCATTTTCTCCTAGGTTATTGACGGAGGAAATCCAGGGAACAAATGAGTAAGTGAATGTATATGCGGTGTTATGGGCCCCACCGTCATATGGATATAGTGTGTGTTAGAGGAATAGTTGCACCTGGATGACCAAAGCATTTAAGGAGAATTATTTTTATTGTTAGCGCTGGATCACTACCCTTGTAGGAAAGCGATTCATCGCCCTACATAGGAATAGTATGTGCTATATATATATATGTTGCAGTGCAATACAATGCACTCTTTTCTCAACAGTTTTAGCTTGGGCTACCTCAGTGGTGTGACCGACGTGCTGGGCCCTTCAAACCTAGAGTGATGTGGCTCAAAATCTAAAACCTCCAGAGAGAGCTGAGTGCCAACAGCCAGCATCAAAGCAATTGAACCTGTAGCATCGCACATGGAGGTAAGAGTTGAGCTGGTACATAAAAACCTACATAGCAGAGACAGGCGCTGAGGAGACATGATTCACTGCTCCTTTCTGCACCATTTAGAAAGCACAAACGCAGAAAACAATGTTCCTTGGTAGAGAATGAAATCTCCTGCTTAAAAAACATCTAGATAACTTTCAACAATTTCAACATTCACCTATTTTTAGCAAAAATTGGTAGATTACAATTCTCTCCGCTCAGCGGAAAAAGGAAAAAAGGGTGGCGGGGGGGGGGGGCAGATGAAGTGAGGGAGGGGATGTATTGGCGGGGTCGGTCACAGAGACACATGAGACTCTTTCCTGGTCTAAGGTTGTGAAAGCAGTAGGCCCCATCTGAGAAGACTCCTAAGAGTTGTAAAGTTAAAGAATGCTTCAGTGCTTTCATACTACATGCTACAGAAGATGCATGCTTCCGGGTACAAAACTAGAGGTGGGTGAGCCGCTGAAAGCTTTAGCCAGTTACCCGGCTCAGCTTTAGGTCGTCTTGGACCCCCAAGCCAAATATGAGTCCAGCCTTTATATTGCTCTGGTCACCAGCCAGCTGTTATATCCAGTTATGTAACGTAAAATGATGGGGGCCCCCTGCATACGGTGACCAGACGTCCCCGATTTGCCCGGACAGTCCCGGTTTTTCACCAGCTGTCCGGGCAGATTTCGGCAATTTTGTCTCATGTCCCGATTTGCTAGTTAGCAACTGTTATAAGTAAGCAGTTTAATTAATAGATATAATTTTGATTGTAGAAATTACATTGTATTTACTTTCTTAATGCATCTTCTGTGATCCTATGTTGATGACAGCTGTCATTCTGCGCCATTCCGTGGATGAAAAATTGTAGTCCTTCTTCTATTTTCCCCAAATGTCCCGGTTTTTGGTTCTCAAGATCTGGTCACCCTACCCCTGCAGAATGTGTTGATGTGTGGATGACGCCACCTGAAGGGCCACCCTAAGCGGTACAGGAAAAAACACAAAAAGCTGGCGCAGCGGAGCTCCACGTGAAAGCCGAGTTCTGCACCTCACGTGCATGGATGTGAAGAGCTGGGCTCTCCCGGACCTATGTTTTGTTCGTGCGTGTACTGGCCTCACCTTTAATGAAACCTCCTCAAACCGGTCGCTTTAAGTCACCGGAAGCCGGCAATAACATTAACATAGAAGTATGTGAATGTGCGTATTCATTTAAGGCAGTAAAGTGATGTAGCTACCCAAAATATTAACCAAAAAGCATTAACCTTCGATACAAAGCTCGAGAAAGAAAACAATACTTTATCTAGCGTTTGTATTGCACAGGTCGAAGTCAGGTAAGAATCCGTATTTCTCTGTGCCTCCTCTCCGTCACCATCACATTCGAGAGTGCCTTGAAATATAGCAGGTCAGGGTGTGGGCGCTACAAAAACGTATATTGTATTTGGTTTAATAGACTATAATGTTACTCCAGCTGTAATAAAACCTGTCTCCCATACAGAGGGCAAAAGAAATCTGACTTGTCTCTTGGTTCCCTAATGGCATTCCCGTCAGGGTTGTGGTGACATTAATGTTTATAAGTTCATGTTTATAAATTATCACTTCTAATAAATGCCACTCGGGGCAGTAATATAATGCAATGAACTAAAGTGAAAAGCTACCTCATGTTGAAGGAATACACATTTTATTTCTATTTTGAAGTGTCTACCATATTTTAACGCGACGTTTGTTGTATGATTTACGGGCCAAATTTTAGAGCCAAGTCTTAGCTCAGCTTTGGCTTGGCTCTCTCTATTAATTTGTTGGCTTGCCCATCTCTGTACAAACATCTAATAGCATGGCATAGTTTTTAGCCTAGACGTCTAGAAGTCAAAAAGTGATCAGGTATTCTGACAGTTGGGTGCTCAGTCAAAAAAACAGAAGTTGTGTTAGTTCAGCTTCTCTATATCTGTTGTGCTTTCCCACCTCTTCCATTTTCCTCTCTAAACAAATTTTTCTCTGTCAATGAAGTCCAGCATCTACACAAAATGTATTTTTAAAACCTGATGATGTGTATAATAAGCACATGAGGTTACAGTTGCTCAGTGTGATGACGTATGTGTATACAATGGTCACCACCCCTGCAGTACATAGAGCATGATGCTGCTGCCATTTTGATTCTTTTATTCGCCGTTTCAAGATGGCAGAGCAGTAAATAAAAAATTAATTTAAAAAAGCGCTAAAGCATATGTCACAAAGAGACAGTCCTGCCAACAAATTGCAGCTGCTGGGGGTGGGGATATGGGCCAAAAAAAATATTTAAAAACATATGCGACATGAAGAGGGGTGGAAGCAACTGAGGAGTGTGTGGAATTCAAGAAGAAAAAGAAAAAAGTAGTTACCTCAAAGCAAGCAGAGGAAGCACACAGAGGTAATCCAAGCAGAAAACAGTTATGAAAAAAATACTCCTCAGCTGGGACAAACAAAGAATAGAGATGAAATCAATCAAAGAAAAAGCATGGAAAAGAGACATAGAAGAAAGCCATCCCATCAAGAGCAAGAGGCTGACCCAAAGCTCTCTATACACACATCTTTTAATGTATTATTGAAATTAAGTCTTTAACAACAAACAGCTAAGGCTGTCTGCAGGCGAGACCTAAAAATAAGAGTGATAATAGCTCAGTGAGCTAGTGCACCACTTGCAGAGATCTGTGTGGAACCTCAAAATCGGAGGTGTGTTCCAGGCAGCTCCAGTCCATCTGTAGACCTTCCCAGGTCAAACAATGATGGCCACTGTGTTGGCAATAGTAGCCCCAATTATTTAGGCATGCAGCAGATTTGTAAGCAAGCATCCTTCAGTAGCTTTTCTCGCCATACTGCTCTATAGACATGAGTGCAAGTCAAACTGCAGACAGAAGAAAAATGATGAATCTAAGAATTGTGCCATTTTAAACATTTATTCACTAGATTGTTGGGAATTTTGACCCAGAGACGTTTTCAGGCATGGGCAAATTAGGCTCTGGCCCAGGGGCCCAGCCTTTAACCCCCCCTTAAAGAGCCAGCTTTGTTCTGCAGAGAGCCTTGCCTTGATGACCTTGAATAATTCTTAAACAGATTGTTTTAAATACCATTTCCTTTAATTTATTTTTTATGTGGATGATGTTTGAGAGTGTATTACAGACATATTGCAGAGAAATGTGTTTAGGTTTCTTGCAACATCCATAAAAAAGTTTTTTTTAGATCAAAACAGAAACTCACATATGACAAATGGGAGGGTGTCACAGAGATTATTTGCAAAACTTTTATTGAGCTGCAGCTGTGTTACAATATCGAAAACAGTCACAATCCCTGAATATTATATGTAAACACATTTAAAATTTGGACCAGTGTCCTATGCACTGTCAGTGACCTGGCTAAAGAGGGCATGAAAAAGCTGAAATTGGATGATAAATTCAAGGCTGTTCCAAACAGGGGCCCCCAAAATACGTTTGGCCCAGGGCCCCGAAAATTCTTAAAATGTGCCTGTTTTGACCTGAAACGCCAGGAAGTCTTTCATCCAAAATTGTAGAAATTTGGCTTTTCATGAAGGTGTAAACATTTTGAAAAACTAAGCGAAAGAGAGGGGACTACTCCTGTTCGTTTCTGTTTTTGCCCTAGCCCTGGGGTTCGGCTGCTCCGCCTCCTTGGATCATCTGGACTATGGCCAACCACCCTCTGCTGTCTGTACCAGAGGGGAATTCCAACAGTGTGGGTCAAACTCCACTCTCACTTCTTTTCTTCAGTCCTTCCTGTACCAGCCACAGCAAAACACTGCAGCCTCCTGCACACCTGTGGACGTGAAGCCCCCTCCCCAAGATGAACTGGTGTAGAGACAAATATGTCTTCTCTTTCCTTTGTGGATGCTCATCTTTTAATGCAGCTTGAGGGCACAGTGGCAGCACAATTAACCAGTGTTCTGCAAACAAGGGAGCCCTCTTATTAACAGCACTGTCAATCTGCCACCTTTAGCGAAGATGTCCATTTATGAAGATCTCCCTTCTCGGTCCCTTAATCTCCATTACAAACGCGCTCAATCCATTTTGAAGCTATCTGGAGCCAGCTGTCATTCACTCTAATCCCTTCCAGTTCACCAACCAGGCGTGCCTGCAAAGCTGCAGAGGCCCTTCAATGCAGACTGCATGATTACCCTGCAAGGGGAAGGTGGTGGCACCCACAGCACACAGGCGCGCAACCGCGCGCGGTGCAACGAATCAATGCAGTGGGCTGCTGCTGCTGCTGCTGCTGCTCGACCCCATCATGACACCACCAGGGGCCTGCAGAACTGGAGCAGGACTGCCTTTACATGGGATAACAATCACAACACAAGGGTCGCCAGCGAAATAACTCCTACAAATCTATCCTGCTTAAGACATTTGTGGACTTTTAACACAGGCATTCGATTTCTTGTTAGTTGTGGATATGGAAGGGGTTGGATTTCACACAGTTGCACAACAAGTCTATCTTCGCTGCAGCTCCTGCATATGCGTGCCATGTTATCCCCCAGGACTCCCGATCCATACTAACATGCTTTCAGTCCAGAGACTGGCCTAGGTAAAATGTTGATGGGTGAATTCCCCAGGCAGGCGATTCCTAGAATTCAAATGTGCATTATGTATTGATATTGGTGAAGTAACAAAAGCGGATTCCGCTTAACCTCTTGTATTCCATTCAAGAGCCTGAAGCATCGCCCACTGCCAGAGGACGGCGCCTATATTCTGGGGTTTCTAATGCTTATTGGGTGCCTTTTAAGTGGTTAAATCCTTTACCTGCTCCATGACAAGGTTTCTGCCACCAGGTCACTGATAATTCATGCTCCAGTTTCACTCAGCCCCCAAAGTGACAGGGGGGGCAGAAGGTACCACAGAAACCCTGTGACCCCTGGTAACATGCCAGGATGGAGAGCTTGTCCCACCACGCCCCCCTCAACAGTCTCTATATGTTACTGAAAGGCCGAGGTGACCAGTCAGTGCCAGAAAACAATAGTAATTAAATAGGGGCGATAGCCTTTTTTTAGGTCAAACCTATTAGACAGGGCATGGGCTGTATGTTGCAAGGCATTTTGCGGATTACCAAGAATATAGACGGACTTGGAGCCCGCCCATTGGTTACCATGGGTTAACTTTCCTTTGTCACTCTCATTTGCCTGCTTCTTATTCGGGTTCCAGCTTATCAATCTTGTGTTTGTACCTCGTAAGAAGCATTGCCTCTTTATAATCTCTGTGATTGGCTGGCATTGCTGCTTCCACTTCTTGCTTTTCAAGCACTATTTTTTCTTTTGTGTGAAGCATTTCATTAGTGTGCATGTGTTTTTGAGCTGTCTCCCTCATGTACCTCTGTGCCCATGCCCTCCGTCATGCTCTGTTGCTCAACTGCTGCTTGCTGCTCGACTGCTGCGCCCCATCCTCCTCCCTCTTGAGCTTGCCCGCGTGCTTCTCATCATTGCTTCCTCATCCGGGCCCTTTGTGTTGCTTTCCCCTAACATCTGTGTTGCTTTTGCTTCCACTCTCCCCCTTGTTTTTTTTCGCATCCCCTCCAATTCTCCCTTGCTGCTTTCGCGTCCCCTTCTGTGTTGCTTTGGCGTTAGCTTCACCCTCTCACATGTTGCTTTACCTTTCACCTCCACCATTCCCTGTGTTGCTTCCGCTCCCCCGGCCTGCCTTAAAAGAAAACACTTTTGCATGTCTTATTTTTATTTTAATTATGGACCCAACTCGGATCGGTAACCAAAAAGATTTTAAAAAGCATGTGCATCACTTTGTAAGCATATACATGTGTGTGCAGCCATGCCAAGGAATTTTGTGTTTATTTTTTTTTACTTTAGCCACTCTACACAGCATCACGGATGCTGTGCCTCTGCACACAAAAAAGGGGTTAGGGAAATCAAACACGTGGTACTGATAGAAGTGTGCTCACTAGGCAGTCATCACTGAGCTCACCTGTACTTGCTGATGTACGTTTTTTGAGGCAAATAGGCAACTCTCTAGTGAGGAAAGTTAGGGCTTCTAGGTGCTGTATCTGTACCTCCACACAACTTGACCTAGCTGGGTCTAAAGGATAGTCGCCAGCAGTAGCCAGGCACGCTAGCAAAGGTTCAGAGGGGCCTTTGGGCTTATTGCCAGCCAATGGGACACAAGCAGCACTCAGCTGCAGATTCACACAGCACCAGCACAGGGTCCAAGCTGGTCTTTTCACTGTGAGATCTTCCTTTTGGGGCTCATATTCATTCCTGAACACCTGGGCAGCATCCCACTGGAAATCAGTCAGTGCATCTTAGTAGTTTGAAAATTCAACCAACCAGGTTGGTGCAGAGTTACTTCCTCAGAGGGATTTTTTGTAAGGGTGTCCCTTGCTCTCCTCCTACAATGCAATTAGCTGAGCAGTGCATATGTGCCGCTGGCTATTTTCAATGCCCCGAAGTCTGCTCCGGCAGGATACCTTGTACATTCCCATAGACAGGTCCTGGAGACAAAGAAAATAGTACTGCAAGATGTGGGGGGTGGGTTGACCTTGTCCTCTGAGAGTAGCAGCCATCTTCGATCTTCTGAATGCCATTGTTACAACTATTCAGATGTTCATGATCAGCTATGGAGAACCCTAAAAAATGGTGCTCTTCCTGTGACGACAAACCATCCATGTGCGCATGCTCTGATTTTCGCAGTTATTATTGCAGAAACCATGTATAAAATGTTTGCAAACATTCCTTTTAATTTAAAACGTTACCAAAATAAGAAGAACGGGTCCCCATATGCCCCAGTCCTCTGGACTTAATTTAGAAGTGGCGCCCAGTAGGCAGGTGAAGACGATGTCTTAAATATCTATAATAATGCAACTACACTGGGGCCCATACAAAAAGCGGTCAAGGCGGCTACCGCCTCAAGACCACAGTGTGATGATACCAGTAGAGCAACACCGCCATCTCACTGCACACAAAGGGGGGCCCTGCAGCACCCCAGATCTGCAGTTGATCCTACAGATGCTACAAACATCTGCCAAAGGAGGATTTCCTGGGGAACCTTGAAAGAAAGGAGGTAAAGGGAAGGGATATTAGGGGCGCAGTGATGGCGGGTACATTTGTTCTTACAGAAGGGTATCAACCAGTGATATTAAGTAAAACACACAAAAATGAGCAGGGAATTGTTTCATCATTCAGTCATGCCTAACACATCATCAGATTTGTAAAGGTGATCAGTTCATTGCTTAGACTTAATGGACTGCAGACTGTAACAGTTAGCGGTCCTGTGTTCCTGGCGAAAGCCGGATGCTGTACCCACATCATCCGCAGGCCAGGCGTGGCCTGCGGGGTTTAATACAAGGGGAGGACCCGCACGGGGGTCATCTCCCGATACTATAATACTAGTGTGGTCTCCATGGTTTAGCGTCCAGTGAGCAACCCCATCCCTCAGCACCTCGTACATAATAGGCCGTACCTCTACGACAGCCTGAGAGGACGGCACACTGGTGACGAGGAGGGCTGCGACCCTCGCTGTCACTCGACTCCTGCCGTGATCCCTGCACGACGCAGACAGCGCCCGCCGCGCTGCTTGACGGGCCCGCTGTGAGTCTGACAGCGGGTGAAGAGCGGCGCTCTGACAGCCACGTGGGGGGGGCCTGCCTGCATTCCGGACGCTCTCTCAGCACCGCGCTGGAGCGTGAGGAGCCTGGATTCCGCACTAAAGCAGAGCGCCCCGCACCGCAGACGCGAGCTGCTGCACCACCGGCCGGCTCGTCCCCGTCACAGCGCTGATGCGCGCGCGACCTGACAACGGCCCTGCCTGCTGACCGATCCACATGCGCCTCGTGCACAGGTGAGCGCGTGAAGAGAGCGCACTGTTTCACAGGCTGCTGCGGGGCACTTTTTCCCAAACATGAACCCCTGGGGAGAGCAGGCACAGGCTTTCTTGCGCGTGGACAATCCAGCAGAAGGAACGTGGGAAGGCACGAGGCTGCAGGCCAAGAGGGGAAAGGAGGGCAACCCCCTTAAGGAACATACCCCAGCAGGGCAGGCTACAGCCCTGGGACAGTCAGTGCAAGGACATGAAGGCATCACCAGGCAGCACACCAGGGAAGACTGATTGAGAGGCAGGCCTGAATAAATGAGGAAAGGAAAATAGGGGGGGAACACACATCAACAAAGTATTAACAAGGAGAGGACATGGGGCAAAAATAAGGAGACGGCCCAGAGAAGGCACACACTACCTCACCGGGAGGGGAAAAGAAGTCCCAAGCAGGGTAAAGCGTAGAGGGACATAACGAAGGACACCAGTCACCAGAAGCATGGCTGACGAGAACCCAGCACTGGCCCAACAAAGACCCCTAGTACAGCATGCACTTACCGGGGTGCTCCCACCCTTCAGCGAACTGGAAGATCCAGCGACGGCATCCCCCAGGTGGAAGATCTGGATAGAACGCCTGAACAACTACTTCATAGCCACGAGGGAGACCGACGGGGCAGTGAAGAGATCGGTACTTCTCCATTATGCTGGAGATGAAATATTTAAGCTATTCAAACACTTGCCCAATACTGGCATTGCCACGGACTACGAGGCTGCGGTGGCAGCGTTAGATGCCCATTTCGATCCCCAACTCAATCCCGATTTCGAACGATTCAAGTTGCTCCAAGCACGCCAACGGGAAGGTGAATCGATTGATGCGCGGCTGCGCGAGTTGGCCAGCACATGCACGGAGGACGATCAACCAAAGGAGATAAGGGCCCAGCCCATCCAAGGGTGCTGAGACAAAACGCTAAGAGGCCTCATTCTACGTCAACCTAAAATCGCCCTGGAAGACATCCTTATACTAGCGAGGACCCACAATCTATCTTTGGCAAGAGCAAATGAGATGGACCAAGCTCTCACGAAGACGCAAGGAAAACCAGAAATCATCAAAACAGAACGGGCAGACGCTCTCCAAGCACGGACACAGGGTGAGGCACCCAAGAGGACAAAGCCTGAGATGTCCAAGACGCGGTGTGGATACTGTGGGCATGAGCCACACGCAGCAAAAGACCGCCCTGCACAGGGCAAAACATGTGCGAACTGTGGAATTCCCAACCACTTTGCAGCCATCTGCAGAAGACGGAACCGGGCCGAGACACCAGAGGACAAAGGCCACCCGCACGAACGGTACGACAGCTGTCCCTTGCAGACTCTACGCAGAAGGAAGAGCCACATAGAACCAGCCGAAGGTACCAAGGGCCACAAGACTCGTCCATGGAGGAGGATGAAGTGGAGACATACCTGATCTTGTTCACACGAGAACTCAAGCGGCGCAGAAGGCCACAACCCACATGCGTGTTCAGGATTGCAGGATCGGAGGTGAAGGCAATCATTGACACAGGGGCGTCTGTAAATGTGATGGGACTCCAACAATACCGGCGCCTCCAACCTCGACCGCCGATCACCCCGTCTCGGACCAAGATATTTGCTTATGGGAGCCAAACCCCCCTGCCATTGAGAGGAAAAATATCTGTCCTGGTCCAAGAAGTCATAACCATCATCCATGTCATAGACCGTGAAGCAGATAAACTAATCAGCAGTCACACTGCGGAAGATCTGGGTTTGGTGTCGTTCGCCAGAAGTGTCCAAGTGAACCAAGTCGACGAGATACTGGACCAGTTCCCCGAACTCTTCCAAGGGCTGGGACGCATCAAGTGCGATCCGATAAAACTACACATTGATAAGACTGTCGCCCCGGTGGCGCTACGACATCGGCGAGTCCCATTTCACCTGAGGCCCCTAGTGGAAAAGGAACTGGAAAAGCTTGAGAAGCAGAGGGTGATCGAGAAGGTCTCGGGACCAACGCCGTGGGTGTCCCCGATGGTCATCGCGGAGAAGCCTAAACAGCCGGGAGCGATACGTCCCTGCATCGACATGAGGCTACCCAACCGGGCAATAAAAAGGGAGCGCCACATAACGCCTACCAAGGATGGTTTTCTAAATTAGACCTAAATGCGGGGTATCACCAACTGCCCTTAGCAGAAGATAGCCGCTACATCACAACTTTCAGTACCCATCTGGGGTTGCGGCGGTATAAACGACTGAACTTTGGGATATCCTCAGCCACAGAAGTGTTCCAGAACACCATCCGCGAGATGTTATCCGGCCTACCGGCGGTGATAAACATCAGCGACGACATCCTGATCCACTCGGCGACGGCCGCTGACCATCACAAGCCTCTGAGGAGCACACTGCGTCGCCTCAGTGAACATGGAGCGACACTCCACCGGGAGAAGTGTTTGTTTTTTCAACCGTCCTTAGAATTCTTCGGATACGTCTTCAACCAGGAGGGCATTCAAGTGGATCCGAAAAAGTCACAGGCCATCAGGAACGCCCCGGCTCCCACCACGCCTACTGAAGTGAGGAGTTTTCTCGGCATGGCCACTTATTGTGGGAGGTTCATCCCCGATCTCGCAACCCGCGCAGAACCACTGAGGGCCCTCACAAAAGTGGACGTCAAGTGGAATTGGGGGCCGCGGGAAGAGGAGGCGTTTCAGAGCATCAAGGACACATTACTAGGGGAAGCCACCCTTGCCTATTTTGATCCAGCGAAGTGCACTGAACTACTAGTGGATGCCAGTCCAGTGGGGCTGGGAGCCGTGCTCGCCCAGGAGCAGGAGCGAGGCCGGTGGATGGCTCTATCATTCGCCAGCAAGTCGCTGACCCCCACTGAAGCAAGATATGCTCAGATTGAACGGGAGGCCCTTGCGATAAAGTGGGCCTGTAACCAATTTCATCTATACATGACGGGCCAACCATTCACAGTGGTAACGGACCACCAGCCTCTGGTCCCCCTCTTCAAAGGATCAGCCCCTCATCCGCCTCCCCGAATTGAGCGATGGGCCATACAGCTCCAGCCGTACCAGATGGAGGTAGTGTACCGCCCTGGGGCGAAAAACCCTGCCGACTTCCTATCCCGACACCTGCCCCCAAAGGAGGAAACGTACAACCTCGAAGAGGTGGAACAATATATAAACATGGTCTCCGTGGCCGCATGCCCCCAGGCGATGACGCTGGAGGACATTAAGAAAGCTGCTGATCAAGACCCCATTTACACCCGGACTCTACAAGCAGTTCAAGAAGGGTCATGGAAAACATACCTCCAGCAAACCAACACGTGGGCACCCGAGGACCGTTGAGAGTTGACGAAAATATGAAGAGTGCGGAGCGAGTTGAGCGCCACGGCAGACGGAATACTGCTCAGAGGCCTGACGCTGGTAATCCCACAAGCTCTGAGGCAGCGAGCAACCCAACTAGCACATGGGGGTCACCAAGGAGTGACGAAAATGAAAGCAAGAATGAGAGAAAAGGTCTGGTTCCCAGAACTTGAAACGATGGTGGAAGATATTGTGCGCCGCTGTCCAGCCTGCCAGATGACAAGTGCACTCGAGCGACCGATCCCGGTCATCACTGAAGAAACTTGCACTGTCCCATGGTCGAAAGTCAGCATAGACTTCGGGAGTTTCCCGGGAGGGAAGCATACTCTTGTCCTCATAGACGCTTTCTCAAAATAGCCCATGGTGAAACCAGTCATGTCGACTGCATTCGCACAGGTGGCACCCGTCTTGGATAAAGTGTTTGCCACATTGGATTCCCCACTGAAATCCGAAGCGACAATGGGCCACCCTTCCAAGGGTCTGATTTTGCCACTTTTCTTCAACAACGAGGTATCCAACACCGCCGCGTCACGCCCCAATGGCCCCAAGCCAACGGGGACGTGGAGCGATTCATGAGGATACTAAACAAAATGCTTTGCATCGCCAACGTGGAACAAGCAGACCCAGAGCGGCGCCTCCACGAATTCCTTAGGGAATATAGGAGCACTCCACACTGCACTACGCTACAGAGCCTGTGGGCACTCATGTTCAGAGGGGCAAGGAGAGACCTAATCCCCATGTGTCCAGGATGGCCACCCCCGCCACACGACATGCAAGAAACCCAGGTGAGGCGTGAACGGCAGAACCGCAGAGCAAGCATCCGACGCCACGCCACACCACGGTCACTCCGACCAGGTGCCACAGTTCTTCTCAAAGACCGCCGACCGGGAGGAAAATTCCGAACTGCCCATGAACCAGGGGTATGGACAGTCGTCTCCAGTAATGGCACCATGGTGACAGCTCGGAAAGGCGGTGAGGAAGTATCCCGCAACATCTCCTGGTTTAAAGAGGTCCCACCGGTACCATCAGAGTCGGACCCTCGAGACCTTCCGGATCCAGACAGAGATAGCCCCTGCCAGGCAGATGAAGCGATCAATAACCCCGACTCTGTCTCATCAGGGCCTCTGCCTCCTGGCTCGCCACCACCGTCACTATCGCCATGTAGACCCTCCATCAGGGGTCAACAACATCGCTATGGTTTGCGACCCAATCCCCGGCCCAACCAGCATCTTCTGGACTTTGAGTGCTAAACACAGCACAGACTTATCATAGCACGACCAGAGTGCGAGTGGGTTCTTCTGAACTGGACTTTGAAGATCCAAGTTGGGGAGGGATGTAACAGTTAGCGGTCCTGTGTTCCTGGCGAAAGCCGGATGCTGAATCCACGTCATCTGCAGGCCAGGCGTGGCCTGCGGGGTTTAATAAAAGGGGAGGACCCACCCAATACTATAATACTAGTGTGGTCTCCATGGTTTAGCGTCCAGTGAGCAACCCCATCCCTCAGCACCTAGTACATAATAGGCCATACCTCTACGACAGCCTGAGAGGACGGCACACCTCTACTGCCCCCAAACAGGACATGAGGAGTTATGCTTCGCACACCGACGCCGATAATGTCACCCAGAGCATGACTGCACCGGTGCTGAGCCTTCTACTAAAGAACATCTAAGCAGATGGGGCAATCTTGCTACGTCCCTTTGATCAGACTGTGGTCTCTACACGCCCTTGCAGTGACCGGCTTTCTTGTTCCCAGTGCTTTTACGCTTGTGTGAACCCTTGTGCTGTACGGGTTCGGTCCTCTGCAGTCAGGGATTTCACAATGAGCTGGTATCCTTCTGTGAGGGGGACTCAGTGCCATGAGCTCATCAGCTGCAGGGCTCTTGATGCATTGCAGCTCTGCACCCTGCCATCCACAGGCAATCTCTTACCTCGGGTACGACTTTCTGAATACAATTTCCATTTTTCTGTGGAAAGTCATTAGTGTGAAGGTCATTTTATACGGAAAACATGCACGAGCATAAATGAGAAGGGAGACGTGTGGCGACAGAGAAAGACTGGAGAAAGAGGTACAGAGAAAAAATGTGGAGAAAGAGAATGGAACTGAATAAAGGTAGAGTGGAGAAAAGGAAGAATGAAGAAAAGGGAGAGCAGAGAGGGGAAAAACAAAGAAACAGAAGAATGAAAAAATGGAGAACAAAGAAAGAGAAGAACACAAAAGCAAGAGTGCCAACGGTGGAGCTCTGAGATAGGGGAGTGAGATTAAAAGGACCACTGCTGTGCACTTTTCACAACTTGACTCCATTTCCTCTCCATGGAAGTACAGACCTGGAAGAGCACAGGGAAAGAAGGGGATTGTGCAAGACTGGTGAAGGGCAAGTCATGGAGAAAGCAGTAGAGAAAGGGCAGGTGAAGAGATGGGAGACAGGAGGAGTGAGGAGTGTAGACAGGGGAATCTTTAGAAAGGATAGAGAAAGGTGAAGTGTGGAAAAACCGTTACAAAAACAAACCCAAGAAAGTGAGTGGGGGGAAGTTGAAGAGATGAAAAGCAAAGAAGGGGAGGATCAGAGAAGGGGAATGCGAAAAAAAGGAATTGGGAAGAGATGTCACTTCCTTGTCGTCCTCTTTTTTTCATGACATATAAATGGTGTCTGACATATAACCTGCCCCCGAACAAGCCATGGAGCACAAGGCATGTCTCCTTGTGTAAAGGCTAAGTTCCTCCCTAGCCAGCATGGTGCTTAGCAAGGCAGTGAGTAGGAGAAATCCCGCAGCACTCGCAGGCTTAGAACGGAAGTCTGCTTTTCAGTAATAAAGTCATGCAAGGCAGGTCTAGGTTCTACGTCTAGACCAATCAATCCCACCCCCTACCCTTCTTTTGCATAAACAGGGCATCAACGTGCAGGCATGTGCACACTACTAACAAGTCAACACATTTCCAATGTCCATTCTTGTCGAAAATCTCATTGAAAACATTAGCTAAACAAATAATTGAAGCAAACGGCCCACCTTTACCCATCAGATTGCTGCAGTTATAAGGAAGACTAAGAGCCAGTCAATAATTCGTTATTGGCCCTCCTCTGACTTATGGGTGTGAGCTACAGGCAGGGTAGGACTGGAAAACTCCTGGCAAAAATATTCAAACAAGCCCTGCACTGCAGGAGGCTGCAACAAGAATGGAGGCGGGTCACAGTAAGTCGTCCAGCTCTGAAAGCATACCTGCCAACTCACACGGCGCCACAGTGTGACACACTATATCGGCTCCCATCGCACGGTCTCCAGGGGAGGAGCCGATATCGCACTGTGGCAAGGACAACGAGCTGAAACCACAGTAAATAGTGTGTTGTACCCTGTACATAGAGACACTGGTAGCCATGTAGTATATTCCAAGTCTTCTTTATTGGTTCCCTGTCAAGGTAGCATCAATCTCTGTCCAGCCAGCTCTGGTCAGATACTAGTCATGTACCAGCCCCACCAGGAGCAGCCTGCCTAGCTGCTCAGCCCATCTGTAACTGTCACCACTCATTCACACAGGCTCCCAGGCATTCCATTCATCACAGTCACACCAACATTCCGTTACCATCTCTCACTCTGGCTGAGCAGCTAGGAGGACCTAGGCTGATTACATGTAAATGTAATCCTGAGGATATAACATTATCCCTTTCCTTTAAATAAAAACAAAAATTACAATTCTAAAGGAGAGAACTATACACAAGAAAGCGGTAATGTTCGAACTCAGGGATGCAACTTAAAGCAAAACATCACGAGAGAATGAACAGTACAAATCAATCAAGAAAAGATGGGCAAAATACGACATCAAGAAATATGAGCATCAATATCCCCCATCCTCCCCCATGAAAAATTATCAAAATATAAAGAAGCGTAAACTTGAGGAAATTCAAGTACAAATTGTAATACTTTGTAACATAGGATAACACACCCCACAACCAATCCCAAAGAAGATATGTGGAGTGACGCAAAGGGTAACACACCCCGCGACACCAATCCCAACTGCAAGGGAACTAACAAGATATGAGACAGCGACCCATGAAACTGTGAGAGGGGCTAGCACCCATGACACACACCCTATGTAGGGTTGTGCCTTAGTACTGCGCGCAACATGTAAATGGGGAAGACCCATGTCCTAACCCTGTGTAAGGGTTATACTAAATAACGATTATGTATGGGAACTAACCCATGACCCAAACCTCATGTAGAGGTCACTAACGGGACTCAACCCAACACAATCCCTGACAAAAGGGATCAACAGTGATGGGACTATTACCCACACCCATCTGACATGTAAAGATGTACTATGGCCAAAACCCATCCCTCAAGTAAGGGATCAACTGAGATGTTCACCCACCAAACACATGTACGACCCATACATTACACTGCGTAAAACTGTGGCATCACTACATACTAAACTGTTGGAAAGAAAATACACATACAGTTCCAATAATTGTAGAACATTTGCGAACTGTGCCCCACGCCAGTGAGCGATCTCTCACCCGAGTTGTAATATATAAGAACCACCCTTGTTAAATAAGACAAATAACACATGCAGCAGTTTGGCGTTGCACAACACAAGTAAGACATGACTGTAAACAGCAGATCATCAAAACTCTGCAAGGAATGTATTTCGAGATGTGGTCTGGATACAACGGTTAACAAGTTCAATTAAGTTGATAACTCCATTTGTCTCTAAACTGAACTAGGTGGCTGCCCCACGATAATGTCCAATGTTCAATCATGCAAAAGTAAATGAAACAAAAAGATACCTGTGGCTTATCGGAGCACTTCAGCAAAATGCCCCCGTAAAAATATAGTCTGAAAATAGAGCACATACGTGGATGAGAGCCCGTTCTAACACACCATACTTCATCAAATTGTCATTCTCATACCTAGACTGTGAGCAAAGGTATAGTTGAGGACATGCTCCAGTGTCACCCTCTGAGTCATAGGTCCTAAAATTCCAAAGATTTTTTTTTTTTTTACCTCAAACGAGGGTGAAGCGGAGCAACCCACCAGGAAGAATCCCTCGTTGACGATACCTCAACTTGCTGTACTGTAATGAGCACTGCGTTGTCCCCGGTCTCCATCTGGCCTTGTTAAACTTTATTGCGACAAGCAGATTAAAAAAAAACGTGGTTGGCAAATGGCAATAAACTGACTTTGTGACAGCAGCGCTTCTATGGGAGATAAACTGCAGCCCCCACACACAAGATGGCTGCACGTTTTAACACGTCCCGCCGGATGGCTCCCGGCACGTCGGTGCACTTCAAAGTAGCTGTGACGCGGTGAAAGGCTGAAAATCCAGGAGAAGAAAGAACACGTCATAGAGGATCCCACGACGAACAGTGCATCATGAAGAATCCCACGCAAGCACCGCAAGTAAGGTTGCGCGCGCTCAGTAGAGCTCGTGCCACTATTTTTAAATAGACACAAGACTGTTAAAAAAAACGCCCTCTGTGTAAAATTCTCAGCAGCGCTCAAAAATAATAGACACAGATAAACTCACCACACAAGCGCTTTACGGAGATGCCCTCATAGAATTTTGAGTCCAGAGGTGCACACGAGTGCTGAAGATGACTGCACTTGAGAGATGAAAAATATAACGCTGAAGATAACAGTTCAAAAGTAAATAGACTTAGGTAGTTATGATGTCCAAACCACCTGCTGGCACACACTCGACGACTTCAAAAATAAACCAGACACGTGAGATGGCAAGTGGGAATAACGCAAAGTACTAATAGTTACTCATCAAAAATACTTCACAGATGAGACAAACAGTTCTGTGTGGCTCCCTAGAACGTATTTAAATCACTTCAAGTTCCTGACAGGCACCAAGCACTGTCCACACAAAGGAGACAACACGTAGAAGGATGTACTCAACGTTGGTTAAATTTACAACCTTCAGTTAGTTGTGATTTCTAGAAAACAAAAAGGAATCCAAGAGATGCTTTTTCTTTGAAGTCACTGTAATCCTTGTAGATTGATGTGGCTGGAACACCTACATGTGGCCGTAGTTTAACTACACCTCCAACTCACTGAATCCTTTTTGTTGAAAACGCTGTGGCTGGAACATCTACATGTGGCCGTAGTTTAACTACACCTCACACTCACTGTAACCTTTTTTTTAAAAAAATCCTAAGGAGTATTTCCAGGCTGTAGTGTCCGTTGGTAATGACACTGGTTGGTGGGGCTGTCCATTGACAAGGACACTGGTGGGGCTGGCTTGCGTGGAACTCCATACTGCTTCGTGTAGTTGCTTTATATTCTTGTAGTTTCGCTGGTTACTGTAGTTTCTTTCTAGCTTCTTGGTTTCTGTACTATCCTTAAGTATGCTTGGGTCCAGGTCCGCTCGTCGCCAAAATAATGTTGTACCCTGTACATAGAGACACTGGTAGCCATGTAGTATATTCCAAGTCTTCTTTATTGGTTCCATGTCAAGGTAGCATCAATCTCTGTCCAGCCAGCTCTGGTCAGGTACTAGTCATGTACCAGCCCCACCAGGAGCAGCCTGCCTAGCTGCTCAGCCCATCTCTAACTGTCACCACTCATCCACACAGGCACCCAGGCATTCCATTCATCACAGTCACACCAACATTCCGTTACCATCTCTCACTCTGGCTGAGCAGCTAGGAGGACCTAGGCTGATTACATGTAAATGTAATCCTGAGGATATAACAAAGTGGTTTTCCAGCTCGTTTTCGAGAGGCTTTGAACTGCTGACGTCCATTAAGTGGTGTGAAAACATCCCCGAACATTGCACCAGCCTCAGGAAGTTTTTTTGTTTTTTGGAGGAGGGGGCTTGGGGGAGGGGGTGGGGTTCAAAAGTGCCTGACACGTACTTCTCGGCACGAGGCCCCGCCTCCTTAAAAGCCCCCCCCTCCTCACACTGTGAGATTGTTCAAGTTGGCAGGTATGTGAAAGCATCACCCTGATCTGGAGCCCACTAGGAAGATGCCAGAGTGTTACAATGGCCAGTTCGGCCCTGGCTGCATTCGAGGGCACATAACATGCAAAATGGACAACTTTTACCATTATTGACTGGCTCTGACGTCACCTTTGCCAAAGGTTCTGAAAAGTCAGCAATGAGGCCCTATTCCAACAGATGTGATTTACGTTCGAAAATTCAAAGTTCAAGATTCCTTTTTAAATGCTGCAAACTACCTTATTAAATACTGCATTAAAAATAGCATCAACATGCTTAAAGTATTCATGCTCTTGCCAAGTACAGCTAGGAAAGGGATCAAAGAGGGCCTGTGAAGAAGGGCAAAGAGAGCAGGGGAGCCTGTAATGAATAGAGATACAGGTTGGGGGCTATGCTTGAGTAAAGAGCCAGTGTGCGGGGGAGAGGAAATCCGTAATGATTGGAGGAAGGGGACAGAAGGAGAGGGAGCCTGTAATGAACGGCTCGAGAAGGAAAGCACTATAGCGCAGGATCTGCCGTGCATTTCTGCATCCAATTGCTTGTGAAGCCCATAGGATATTGATTATAGTTTGACACTAAGTGCATGCTCTTTCCTCTTGCAGAGCTATCCCCGCTGTATTGATTGACACATTGCCTCCATAGATATGTATAATGCACTAAAATCCACATTTAAGTAAGCTTCTCGTACAGGATGTGCATAGAATACATAGGGGCAAATGTATCAAGCTAAGGAACTGCGATTCCTTAATAGCGATTTTTAAGGAATCGCTATTAAGAAATCGCAATTCCTTATGCATGTAGGTTTTGCTAAAATATTAGCGATTCCTACACATTCCCTAATAGCGAATTGCAAATTGCGATTCGCTATTAGGGAATGCTTTCCCATTAGGCCTATAGGAATGAATGGGAAAGCAGTCGCAATTTGCGATGACCAAATAGGTAATCGCAAATTGCGAGTGCAATTTCAAGGGTGCTAGGGGGCCATAAGGCCCCCCTGATGCACCCCTAAAAACGGTATGTGCGCACATGTGGCGCACACACATGCGCTAAGGGCATGTGTATGCGCCACATGGCACTTAGAAAAATGCAATTTTGTGCATTTTTCTAAGGAATTGCAAATTACCATCAACTTGAAGTTGATGGTAATTTGCGATTCCTTAATGCAAAGTCACATTCTGAAAATGCTTCTTGCATTGCATTTAGGGAATCGCAAATTGTAATTCCCTAACTGCATTCGCAAATATTTTGCAAATGCATTTTGGGTTGATGCATCCCAAAAGGCTTTTTACCGGTCGCAAACGGGCCGATTCTGTGAATCGGCCCGTTTGCGACCGATATAAAGCTTGAAGCATGTGCCCCATAGGGTGGTAAGCGATACAAAAGGGGATGATGGACGGAACGTTTGAGCCAATCAAACACTCACCCCCAGTCAACTGATCTGGGTTTAATCCATCATCATCATTCTTTAGCTCACTCCACCACCCCAGTTCAGACATGGCCATATGCAAATCAGTCTGACCCTGTGCCTCATGGGAACAGTCCAGCACGAACTGCCAAGCCATGTCTTCCCTGGACCGGAAACAAGCTTCCTAGGACCGGTTTCTGGCATTCCAGCCGTCATCAGCCAGGCTTGCTTGAATCCAGTGGCAAAGTGAGCAAGGGACCCACGTCTGGGCATACCCCGCCAACTTAGAGGCGAACAAAGCGATACAAAGGGGATGATGGACGGAACGTTTGAGCCAATCAAACACTCACCCCCAGTCAACTGATCTGGGTTTAATCCATCATCATTCTTTAGCTCACTCCACCACCCCAGTTCAGACATGGCCATATGCAAATCAGTCTGACCCTGTGCCTCATGGGAACAGTCCAGCACGAACTGCCAAGCCATGTCTTCCCTGGACCGGAAACAAGCTTCCTAGGACCGGTTTCTGGCATTCCAGCCGTCATCAGCCAGGCTTGCTTGAATCCAGTGGCAAAGTGAGCAAGGGACCCACGTCTGGGCATACCCCGCCAACTTAGGGCGAACAAAGCGATACAAAAGGGGATGATGGACGGAACGTTTGAGCCAATCAAACACTCACCCCCAGTCAACTGATCTGGGTTTAATCCATCATCATTCTTTAGCTCACTCCACCACCCCAGTTCAGACATGGCCATATGCAAATCAGTCTGACCCTGTGCCTCATGGGAACAGTCCAGCACGAACTGCCAAGCCATGTCTTCCCTGGACCGGAAACAAGCTTCCTAGGACCGGTTTCTGGCATTCCAGCCGTCATCAGCCAGGCTTGCTTGAATCCAGTGGCAAAGTGAGCAAGGACCCACGTCTGGGCATACCCCCGCCAACTTAGGGCGAACAAAGCGATACAAAAGGGGATGATGGACGGAGCGTTTGAGCCAATCAAACACTCACCCCCAGTCAACTGATCTGGGTTTAATCCATCATCATTCTTTAGCTCACTCCACCACCCCAGTTCAGACTTGGCCATATGCAAATCAGTCTGACCCTGTGCCTCATGGGAACAGTCCAGCACGAACTGCCAAGCCATGTCTTCCCTGGACCGGAAACAAGCTTCCTAGGACCGGTTTCTGGCATTCCAGCCGTCATCAGCCAGGCTTGCTTGAATCCAGTGGCAAAGTGAGCAAGGGACCCACGTCTGGGCATACCCCCGCCAACTTAGAGGCGAACAAAGCGATACAAAGGGGATGATGGACGGAACGTTTGAGCCAATCAAACACTCACCCCAGTCAACTGATCTGGGTTTAATCCATCATCATTCTTTAGCTCACTCCACCACCCCAGTTCAGACATGGCCATATGCAAATCAGTCTGACCCTGTGCCTCATGGGAACAGTCCAGCACGAACTGCCAAGCCATGTCTTCCCTGGACCGGAAACAAGCTTCCTAGGACCGGTTTCTGGCATTCCAGCCGTCATCAGCCAGGCTTGCTTGAATCCAGTGGCAAAGTGAGCAAGGGACCCACGTCTGGGCATACCCCGCCAACTTAGGGCGAACAAAGCGATACAAAAGGGGATGATGGACGGAACGTTTGAGCCAATCAAACACTCACCCCCAGTCAACTGATCTGGGTTTAATCCATCATCATTCTTTAGCTCACTCCACCACCCCAGTTCAGACATGGCCATATGCAAATCAGTCTGACCCTGTGCCTCATGGGAACAGTCCAGCACGAACTGCCAAGCCATGTCTTCCCTGGACCGGAAACAAGCTTCCTAGGACCGGTTTCTGGCATTCCAGCCGTCATCAGCCAGGCTTGCTTGAATCCAGTGGCAAAGTGAGCAAGGGACCCACGTCTGGGCATACCCCCGCCAACTTAGGGCGAACAAAGCGATACAAAAGGGGATGATGGACGGAACGTTTGAGCCAATCAAACACTCACCCCCAGTCAACTGATCTGGGTTTAATCCAGCGGGGGTATGCCCAGACGTGGGTCCCTTGCTCACTTTGCCACTGGATTCAAGCAAGCCTGGCTGATGACGGCTGGAATGCCAGAAACCGGTCCTAGGATGCTTGTTTCCGGTCCAGGGAAGACATGGCTTGGCAGTTCGGGCTGGACTGTTCCCATGAGGCACAGGGTCAGACTGATTTGCATATGGCCATGTCTGAACTGGGGTGGTGGAGTGAGCTAAAGAATGATGATGGATTAAACCCAGATCAGTTGACTGGGGGTGAGTGTTTGATTGGCTCAAACGTTCCGTCCATCATCCCCTTTGTATCGCTTGTTCGCCCTAAGTTGGCGGGGTATGCCCAGACGTGGGTCCCTTGCTCACTTTGCCACTGGATTCAAGCAAGCCTGGCTGATGACGGCTGGAATGCCAGAAACCGGTCCTAGGATGCTTGTTTCCGGTCCAGGGAAGACATGGCTTGGCAGTTCGGGCTGGACTGTTCCCATGAGGCACAGGGTCAGACTGATTTGCATATGGCCATGTCTGAACTGGGGTGGTGGAGTGAGCTAAAGAATGATGATGGATTAAACCCAGATCAGTTGACTGGGGGTGAGTGTTTGATTGGCTCAAACGTTCCGTCCATCATCCCCTTTTGTATCGCTTTGTTCGCCCTAAGTTGGCGGGGGTATGCCCAGACGTGGGTCCCTTGCTCACTTTGCCACTGGATTCAAGCAAGCCTGGCTGATGACGGCTGGAATGCCAGAAACCGGTCCTAGGATGCTTGTTTCCGGTCCAGGGAAGACATGGCTTGGCAGTTCGGGCTGGACTGTTCCCATGAGGCACAGGGTCAGACTGATTTGCATATGGCCATGTCTGAACTGGGGTGGTGGAGTGAGCTAAAGAATGATGATGGATTAAACCCAGATCAGTTGACTGGGGGTGAGTGTTTGATTGGCTCAAACGCTCCGTCCATCATCCCCTTTGTATCGCTTGTTCGCCCTAAGTTGGCGGGGGTATGCCCAGACGTGGGTCCCTTGCTCACTTTGCCACTGGATTCAAGCAAGCCTGGCTGATGACGGCTGGAATGCCAGAAACCGGTCCTAGGATGCTTGTTTCCGGTCCAGGGAAGACATGGCTTGGCAGTTCGGGCTGGACTGTTCCCATGAGGCACAGGGTCAGACTGATTTGCATATGGCCATGTCTGAACTGGGGTGGTGGAGTGAGCTAAAGAATGATGATGGATTAAACCCAGGTCAGTTGACTGGGGTGAGTGTTTGATTGGCTCAAACGTTCCGTCCATCATCCCCTTTGTATCGCTTTGTTCGCCCTAAGTTGGCGGGGTATGCCCAGACGTGGGTCCCTTGCTCACTTTGCCACTGGATTCAAGCAAGCCTGGCTGATGACGGCTGGAATGCCAGAAACCGGTCCTAGGATGCTTGTTTCCGGTCCAGGAAGACATGGCTTGGCAGTTCGGGCTGGACTGTTCCCATGAGGCACAGGGTCAGACTGATTTGCATATGGCCATGTCTGAACTGGGGTGGTGGAGTGAGCTAAAGAATGATGATGGATTAAACCCAGATCAGTTGACTGGGGGCGAGTGTTTGATTGGCTCAAACGTTCCGTCCATCATCCCCTTTTGTATCGCTTTGTTCGCCCTAAGTTGGCGGGGGTATGCCCAGACGTGGGTCCCTTGCTCACTTTGCCACTGGATTCAAGCAAGCCTGGCTGATGACGGCTGAAATGCCAGAAACCGGTCCTAGGATGCTTGTTTCCGGTCCAGGGAAGACATGGCTTGGCAGTTCGGGCTGGACTGTTCCCATGAGGCACAGGGTCAGACTGATTTGCATATGGCCATGTCTGAACTGGGGTGGTGGAGTGAGCTAAAGAATGATGATGGATTAAACCCAGATCAGTTGACTGGGGGTGAGTGTTTGATTGGCTCAAACGTTCCGTCCATCATCCCCTTTGTATCGCTTTGTTCGCCCTAAGTTGGCGGGGGTATGCCCAGACGTGGGTCCCTTGCTCACTTTGCCACTGGATTCAAGCAAGCCTGGCTGATGACGGCTGGAATGCCAGAAACCGGTCCTAGGATGCTTGTTTCCGGTCCAGGGAAGACATGGCTTGGCAGTTCGGGCTGGACTGTTCCCATGAGGCACAGGGTCAGACTGATTTGCATATGGCACATGTCTGAACTGGGGTGGTGGAGTGAGCTAAAGAATGATGATGGATTAAACCCAGATCAGTTGACTGGGGGTGAGTGTTTGATTGGCTCAAACGTTCCGTCCATCATCCCCTTTTGTATCGCTTTGTTCGCCCTAAGTTGGCGGGGGTATGCCCAGACGTGGGTCCCTTGCTCATTTTGCCACTGGATTCAAGCAAGCCTGGCTGATGACGGCTGGAATGCCAGAAACCGGTCCTAGGATGCTTGTTTCCGGTCCAGGGAAGACATGGCTTGGCAGTTCGGGCTGGACTGTTCCCATGAGGCACAGGGTCAGACTGATTTGCATATGGCCATGTCTGAACTGGGGTGGTGGAGTGAGCTAAAGAATGATGATGGATTAAACCCAGATCAGTTGACTGGGGGTGAGTGTTTGATTGGCTCAAACGTTCCGTCCATCATCCCCTTTTGTACCCCATAGGGTGGTAAAGCAGACCCCAGCATTCTCTACTCTCTGCTCCTAAAGGCACATAAAGGTGTGGACATTCAACTTACACTGTGGGACACCCGCATTTACAGCCTCCCTCTAGAATCTGAACTGCTGCCCTTGTAGAAATGAAACAAACACTCACTATGTCAGTCCAATTGCCCTGAATTATGTGGAAGTGAGCATCCTTTCTGAATTATTATACAAACTGCTCCCTCTAAGCAGCATTAACCCCATCATATAATGGACTTGAAGATGAAACTGTTCTTCCACATGCAGGCTCTACAGTCATGGCTTGGACCACTGCAGATCAACGTGACATTTCTATGTGACACATATATGTTGGGTCTTGGGGCAAGAAGGGGGAAACATCCCGGGGCCTTTAAAGAATGTTGGTAAGGTGAATTAAGGTTAGTCACTTCTTAGCTGGGAACCTACAGCGATCTGTAAAACCCTTCAACTAAAGAAATGTGGTTCCAGAAATTGCTCAAATTCCACTGAGTGATCCGATTCTACCCCTCACCTGTGGGTGAAACTATTATGATACACAAGGCTAAGAGACCCACCGATCAGAGAAAATGGGCTAACTTCAATTTGGTAGCCGACCGAAGCAGCAGAAGAATTTCCATATTATCAGTCGCCCCCCCCTGCCGTGAGGGGGTGCATCTTCCATTGTGCCGGACGGACACCGGCGCACACGAAGAAGCACTCCACTTTAAAAAGGGGCTCTGTACCAGCGGCAGAGCGGGCGCCGAGCAAGATGACCGGCAGGGTGAGCCTTTCGATGAAGTCTCCCCCCCACCTCCTCAATACCTCCCCATCTCCAGGGGGTCCAGTCATACTGGGGCTTTTCTCCGCACAGCGCTCTTCTGGGGATTCCTTTCCGCCCAGTAACTGGAGACAAGTTGTAGAATTGAGTTGCATCACGAGTTGTGATATATGTGTGTGGGTGTGTGTGTGAGGACAGATTTAACATAATTGACGAGCGTTTGTTCTTCCGTTTAAAAAAATAAATTAACTGTATGAGTGGGAGCTTGCTTAATCCACCGTCCAGGGGATTGTCTTACTGATATCTCAACGCACTGGGAGTACTCGTAGCCAAAAAGCTACTCTCAGTACGAGAACACTGTATGACTGGGGTTCTGCTGTATCAGTCGTTCAGTGGGAGTGTTTTACCGGTATCCACACGTGCCGAGCATATTCTTGCACAAGGACAACTAATATTACTGCGAGTTACCTGTAGCAATATGCGGATACATGAAACAGGCGTGTTGTGTCTTTCGAAAAGCTTGTAAGAGATGTGTCTTGTACTGCCTGTTCTCTAGATGGCTGTCAGGTGACTTACTGCACGCCTGACACTATGGTAAACATGGATTATACTGTATGGAGTACACTTCCTGACCATTTTTAATGTCTTTAAACCCTGACTTCACTGGTGTGTGACCACAAAGGACACCGCCCCCTCTCTGTTTAAGAAGCCGGTATACCCTATAATCTAGGGTAAGATAGCGAGCAAGCACCGGTAGCTAAGCATCTCCATGCATGGTTATGTTTTTTTTTTTTTTTACAGCGCATGTATCATGCGCTACTTTTATGCCTGGTTTATTCACCTATCACGTGTGTTGTGAGTGCTGTGGTTTTGCTGTGCAGTGCCACTTGCATGCCACGTTTAATTTCTTTCTTTTGCAACAAATGAAGAAGGGTAGTCCTTTGGTCTATTTATTAATACTGTGACTTTATATTTGGTTTCTCATGATTAGGTCATTCTTCACATGCTCTTTCAGGTAGGACTCACGTGAGCACATTTAGTAATTCTTTTGTATTCTTTCACTATTTTCCTCCTCACCTTATACAACAGGCGTATAGGCCCCCCAGAGTGAGTTAGGGATGCCTGACCCTGAGGAATGCCCCAGACCCGTATGGACTTCTAGGATGGGCAGAAACATGTTGGCCCAACTTTTATTGTGGTATTAGTCATTGCTCTCACATTACCGCCTCACAACTTTTTTTTACCCTTACCTAATGTACCCACTAATAAAGGCAAATAGCCGGGGTACGTTAAGGTATTTTTAATTTGCTGACCTAGATTCCTTCACTGTCCAGTAGCTTTTATCTAAGAACTCTCTCATGCGCAGAGTCCAACTGGGGGTTGAGTTCGCCCTGGAGGTACTGTCCTTTCAGGGTGGGGAGAGGTTGCCGATGATGAAGCATGACACAATTTTGTTTGTGAGGTTTCCTCTTCCATAAGGATGACCTTCCCTCCATTCAGCACTCGCACAGGGTTTCAGTGACGGTCCAAGTGTGACTATTTGGATGTTTATTCTCAGGCAAGAACACTAATTGTGCTTTCTAACTGTAGCTGGTGTACTTCTTGTGGTAACAGTCTCTTTCTAGGAGGGCGTACGGCTGCTTACCTCCTCCTCTCTTTGGTGTGTTGGGTGTATCTTCCCCACTGACACGTCAAGCCCTGATCCCACGATGCATTTCCATTAGGTTCACTCGCACATCTGCAAGAAGCCTGTGGACCCCCATCCAATTGTCACATTTTGTGAACACACCTGAGTTCACATATCAGACAACAGGCTACACTTTGCCCAATACTGTGATAGAAATATACTTTGATGTATTCTCATTGTATATACGCAGGTGAGCGAACAATCCCTGTATTTGATTAGGTAGCTGGCTAGTCAGCTCAACAATGTTCCAAAATGCATGTGAAAACCTCACCAATAGACAGGCATTGGCTGTTTTTCTGCCAGACTGACTGAGGTGAAACATTTCTCCCCATTAAGTCAATACACTTTGAGACTCTGTCCAGTGGACATTTTCGGGAAACATTTGGTATCATCTTTTTGGGAGTCGCATGGACCTGTGCTTCCTTGGTATTTTCCTGAGCAAAGCATTTGTTTTCTCCCACACTGAAAGAATGAGACTAACAGAGCCTTGTTTATTGTAAATGGAAGTTCTTCCAGTAGCCTGCTGGGAGGGGTAGCTCTGAACAGGTTTGGATCACATCACTTACATCTAAGGATATTTCCAAAACCTCTGCTGCCTTCTATAACTTTTGCAAAAAAGTCGGTCTTTCAACAGTAGTACTGTTGCAATGAAAAACTACCTACTGTGTAGGTGTTTAAACCCCAAGTCAAGGTACATTCAAGTGTCTGTTTCTACTCTATGGGGCAGTTGTCTAGAAAAAGCCTTAAATCTTGCGAACTTCTGTGGCACTGGATGTTTCTTTGCCAAGAACTTATCAGTAAAATATATTTTTTCCTCGCTATCTTCAGTAGCAAGTCTGTCATAGGTGCGGGTGGGAAAGTCCGATAGGGTGTCTGCTCCCACCATTTGATATCGCACGTGTTTTTGAGATATTTCAAAACACGGGCAGAAGCGTAACTTTCCCTTCATCTCTGCCTCGCCTCTTCCTCATGGTTGATCTCTGCTGTCTATCGTTCATTGAGAAATCTCTGTTGCAGGTTTTTGTGCAGCCTTTCCAGGCTCCATGGCACCACCAAGGTTAGGACAGCAAGAGACTCCTTCCTCCAGCTTCTTCTTCCTTGCCTGGAAGAGTGTTGGGGTATTTTGGACAAAAAGGCGCAAACAGCACTGACGTCATCCACATCTTCATGAGACTAGAGATATGTCAAGATCTTGAAAAGTTTGAGAAGCGGCTGGAGGCTTGTAGGAAAAAGTCAGGATTCAACAATATCTCTCTGAATAGAATGATCAGAGTGGTGTCTGTGAGGTGGTCTGGACAGTGATTGCGAGTTGTGTGCAAGTATATGGCTACAAATGTTATACCAGTGGGCATGTCTCTGTGGCAAGCACCACTAATTTATCAAATGATAATTCACTCAATAACTTAGACAAATCTCTATGGTGGCCATAATTGAGACCTATCTTCAGTTGCTTGAATACGAGGCTCTGCGTTGATTGTGACTTGCATGTCAATGTGGCGCCGTTTGGACAGTGATTGTAAATTGTGTATCAGTGGCAGGGATCACAAGTTATTTTTCAGTGTATGTTGTGAGTCTGTCAGAATGAAACTGGGCAATGTTCACGAGCTGTTGCAGCGTAGGTTTTTGATAGATAGTGATCAACTGCATCTAAAGAGGAGGCTGATATGAGGTCATGACGTGTGTAAGGGAGTGGTGCTCTGTGCACTAACTATACGTTTTGTTTCTCTATGAAGCTGAGCAGTCAGTGTGATTGTGTGAAGGTCTGAAACTGGATAGGAATCGTGAGCAAGAATAAGGACAAACATTGTGTATGTCAGTGTGAGGTGCACTGCACAGTGGTTGTGCGAGTCTGAACTGTGAAACCGAGGTCTGAATGTCTGTGTAAGTGTAGACTCTGATCATGAACAGTGGGGTCTTCTGCTCCAGGGCAATACTTAGAAATTGTTTGTTATATATTGAGTCTGGATAATGATTGTCCAGTGAGTGTCATTCTAATGCTAGGCAATGATCACAACTTGTGTATCAGTGTGATGTTGAATAATGAGAGTGAGTTGTTTGGTAGTCTGGGGATAGACATTAAACTGTGAGTTGTGTACCAGTGAGGGACAGTGATCATTAAGAAATGTGTGTCAAAGTGGGGTGTAGTGGACGGTGACTGCTGCATTTATCAATGTGAGATTGACTATCTTTGTGGGTAGAATGAAAATTGATTCACATTCACACAAGAAACGCGTGTAACCCTCTGTGCTTACCTTGATGTGCATTCATTGGAGGCCTTTCTATTCGGTTCTTCATGTGCAAAATGTGCAGTATAGAGGATTATTTGGAGTATATATCTGCCTTTTAGTTATGATGGGGTGCGAGCTGAAATATTTGTCTTTAGGGGAGAGGATGCAGCCTTACGGCTAAAGCGGTCGACCTTGAAGCTGAGGAACCGGGTTAGAGTCTCGGCAAGGACGCTCAACATCCTGTGATTCTGGGCAAATCACTTAATCTCCCCGTGCCTAACAAAAATGAATGTGTCCTCATGTAACGAAACTGGTGCTATGTAAAGCGCTCTGATACCTGATGCCATGGGTCTAGTTACGCATATATATATATATATATATATATATATATATATATATATATATATATATATAACTTAGATGATAAATGATGTTATTGACCATCTATTCTCCATCATTGGGACTTGGGAAGTTCTTGTTGGCATTCTATCGTGAAGAACGGTGTGAACGTGTGTGATTTCATAGACAGCCTCCAGTTGTTAAAAGGTTTAAGGAAGCAGATGGCTGTGCTTTACAGGTAGCTGAAGGAGTTGCGTTCGCCCACAAATTGATTATCCTCCGTGTAAGACGGTAGCTCCTTGATCCCTGATCATTGTCAACTGTTTTGAGGTGGTCTTCCAGCTACTTTGCGCAGTGTTGAACGTGGTAATACTATTCCTCTTTTTTTAATCACAGATAGGAACCTGTTTCCGGAAACTATTGAACCTCCTACCCTTTCTTTGTTGTCTTGTGTTGTGGGAAAGGGATTGATCTGTCCTGGGTCCTAATGTACTTTAGTCTTGCACATTAGTAAATTCAGTTCCGAGTTGAGTGAGGCCATTTACCCAGATATGAATGAGTTTGATCATTATCATGAACCTCTGGTCCCCATGGAGGACTCAGTGGATCTGCATGTTATCCAGAGTTGTGCGCACCCAGGCTTTTTTCCAGAGCTTATTGCGCCTGATAATCATCCAGGTCTATATCCAAATTTCTGTGGGCCCAAACTTTATCCAAAAGTTGGGCAGGATTGCCTGAGACTTAGCAAGAGATATGATTTATAGCCAGAGCTGAGTGTGCCTAAATTTTATTCAGGTATCAGTGGTGTAAAAAGAGTGCTATGGGGCCTATGTAAGGAAAATAGGTACAGACGCTCCGGTTTGGTAGTTGAAAAAATATATGTTTAGTTGGGAAGCAATGGGCCCCTCATGCACCTGGGCCACCAGCTGCACTAATCATAGCTATGCCTCTCCCATAGCCGAGTGTACCTAGGCTTAACCAAGAGTGGAGCACCTCAAATACTCATCCTTAGACCATGGATCATTTGCTAAAATTGATTGTTTAGCAACTGTCTACCTGCATAAACCGTTCCACCACCATTGTAGAGTGTTTGTGGTACTGTTCTCAGAGGTTTTTTTTTTTTTTTTTTTAAGAAATGTTATGGTCCCCCCCCTCAAGAGTCAGAGCAAGCGTTACAACAAATCTATGTTATTGTCGTACATTAAGAAACATCATCATACAGATAAACCATATAGGAAGCAAAAACATGAAATAATCCAAAATTATAGGAGAGAAAAGAACACAATACAAAGATTAACATTTGTTTATAAGAAACCTGGGTTAAATCTGTGGATTTCCTGTTATAATAATCACAAACTGTCGTACCCCCCTAAAGCCAATGTAAGTGAGACCAGATAATTTCCGCCTTTTTAACTGATCGGCTCCCCTGGCCTTGGCAACTGCCATTTCACCTTCATAGATTGGACGGAGCGAAGCCCAAAATTCTGTTATTCTAGGTGGTAATGGATCGATCCAAGCCCGAGCAATATATCAGCGTGCATACACTATTATGATTGAAAACAGGAAGCTGAGGCTATAGTCCGACCCTGTCTTATGACCCAGTAGGATTTCTTTGCTGTTCAAGCATATTTCGAACCCTATCTATGCCGAAACCAGTCGAAACATGCTGTCCCTGAATTCTTTAAGCACGGGGCAATAGATGAACATATGGACTATATCTGCCGCCAAGAGGAGGCATTTAGGGCAGTATGACCACTCTGATGTTCCAGACAGTGCCACTTTAGAAATACGCTCCAGCGTAGGATAGAGCATACAGACTATCCTGAACTGCTGTAGCTTAAGGTTGACAGAAATTGACGACTGGTCTAGTGTTGCGAGAGCGTCCTGTATTTCAGTAGCCGTGACTGTAATCGAGAGCCGCTGAGTCCACCTTAATGCCAACTGCGCGCTATCATCTGGGGAATTACACATAAACCCCTGGTACATGTGCTAATCTTTGTGTATATTGTCTCCCTTGTTGGCTGATACAGATATGTGAGAATCTCAGGTACTTCATAATCATTAATATATTCACATCTATGTAGGAGATAATCCCTAATCTGCAAGTACCTAACAAATAGCGCTGCAAGAGCCCATGTGTCTCCTGGAGAGAGGAACAAGTCCGAACCCCCTGATTGTCATACAGTTGTCCTAAATTATGTAAGCCCTAATGTCCCCAGGACTGCCCTACACTATCATGGAATATGTTTGGGAGTAGTGGGTTGTCACATAGCGGAGCACAGAAGTGTACAATTGGTATAGAATATTTAGTACATATTTCAAGCCATATCCGAACAACGTCTCTGATTACCTTAAATCTAACCCTCTTGAAATAGTTTGGATCCAATAGTTTATGTAACGAGTACCTGATATCATAGCTGAGTGCGAGTTGATAGCCAAATGCAATCAGTCCGGGCTTGTGCCTAATCAATAAGCTTTGGATCCGCCCATTGAACGAGGCCCACAAATATAGCTTAAAAGCGGGAAGCTTAAATCCTCCCAGTGTGTAGGGTAGTTTCATAAAGCAGATAGCTTGTCTGGCCTTCCTATGCATCAGATGGTTATATCTGGAATATATAGAGCTGAACTCAATGCCTGCAGAGTCATACTCTATGCCAGCAGCACTTAGGACATCTTTAGTGGAGACCGTCTATTAAAAACGTGTGCAATGGTTGTTCCCACTTGGCCTGCTGGGACTGTTAAAGCAGCAGCTGAAGAAGAACTTAGTTCTGGGCTAGGCCCAGACAACGATTTATTCTGGGTCTGATCTCTATCTACAGGACTGTGGTCCCAAATTCCTGAAACATGGCTCTTAGAGAACCTTCTATTTAGAAAAATCACCCTAAAATTCAACTTTTTCAAAATAGAAATTGGCTTAGAGGATAAATCTGGTTGTCTTCTGATACCAGATGCGTTGCAGATGGTGTGAGCACTCTGTAACAGATCCGGGTCTTTTGTGGGAGAGAAAAAAAACCTTGTCTTCTTATGTTTTGTGTCCTTTTCTTGGAGTGGTGAGAGGACCTATCAGTAGGTGAGGAGCGCTTTGTTGCCAATTTCACCCACCTCCTTGAGGAGGGAGCACGTACATGACCCTGTGAGTGCTGCACAAGAAATAGCTTAGTCTCCCTTTCAATGAAGGCTTCCGGTTGCATTAAAGAGCAGTTATCACAAGAGTCAGAGCCTTATTTCACACTGTAAGACCTGGCATCTTTGGTGTGTTTTTCCCCTGTCTATTTGAATCTGACCTCCTGTTTTTGACTGTGTGCTGCATTTCGTTTTTGCTGGTTTTAGAGCTCTGGGCACTTTACCACTGCTGATCAGTGCTAAGTGCAAGTACTCCCTGTGTAAATTGTAATTATGATTGATTCTCCATGATTGGCATATTTGATTTACTGGTAAGTCCATAGTAAAGTGCAATGTATGTGCTCAGGGCCTGTAAGTCAAATGCTACTATTGGGCCTGCAGCCCTGATTGCACCACCCACATGAGTTGCTCTGCAACCATGTCTCAGACCTGCCACTGCAGTGTCTGTGAGTGCAGTTTTAAACTGCCATGTTGACCTGGCAAGTGCACCCACTTACCAGGCCCAAACCTTCCCTTTTCTACATGTAAGGCACCCCTAAGGTAGGCCCAAGGTTGCCCCATGGGCAGGATATAGTGTATGTGAAAGGTAGGACATGTGCTGGTGTGTTTACATGTCCTGATAGTGAAATACTACCAATTTCGTTTTTCACTATTGCAAGGACTATCTCTCCCGTAGGTTAGCATTGAAGCTGCCTTGTAACCTCTTACAAGTGTAACCTTCAATTGGGAAGAGATAGAGATTTAGAGTTTGGTGTCCCTGAACTCACAAAGTAAAAATACATCTTTTAGTGAAGTTGGTTTTTAAATTTTATGTTTGAAAATGCCACTTTTATAAAGTGGGAATTTTCTTGCTTTACCATGCTGTGCCTGTGCCTGCCTGTGGATTCCATGTCTGGTTTAGACTGACTGACAAGCTGTTTGTGTATTCACTCTAGACAGTCACACAAAAGGGGCTGAGGTGTGCCCTGCATATACTGATGGCCCATCACCAGGCTGATGGGTCTTCCTGAGCTAGAGTTGTCACTGACACGTGAATAAGGCTGTGCCTGTCCTCACACACAAAGCTGTCTCCACCCCCCCCGTAGTGCGTCTGGAGCCAGGACAGGGTCTTGTGCACTTCAGAGGCTTTCCTTTGAAGTATGCCTCCTTCAAAGGTAGAAACTGGTATATGTACTGGAGCTGTGACACCATAACTTCAGAACACTTCTGGACTAAGAAGAGATTCTGCCAAGAAGACGAGCTGGAGAAAAGGTAGGAGGGGAACTGCCACTCTGCTTGTTGCTGTGCTGTGTTGTGCTGTGTGAAGTGAAAAGACTGGACTTTGTTTTCATCATCCTGCTTACCAAGGTTCTCCAGGACTTGTGTGTGCTTGCCTCCTTTTCAGGAGTTTCAGGGTCATCAAAGACTTCTCTGCTGGGAGTTCTGACCTGCCAAGTGGTGCCAATACCAGTTCTGACCCCTTGGAAGTGGCTTCTGCTGCAAGAAGAGAAGAGAAGAAAATCCACACACTGGTCTTCAGTGCCTGTTGTTTCCGCCACAAGCTTGCTGTGCGGTTGGAAAACCAACACATCGCCACAGTCAAAGAGTCGACGTAGCACCTGCCAAGCGGCTCCAAGATCACCGCAGCCCGAGTCCCAAGCACTGTGTCTCCGACGTACGAGACACCCACTCCGTCTCCGATGCGGGCCCTGCTGTTCGCGGCTGGGAGAATCGACACAGCGCCTGTTTTGGCGCATCGGCCCTAGCCTGTCCAGATTTTCCACGCATCGCACTTGTGCACCAAGCCTGCATCGACATTGCTCAGCAATAAGGAACGAGGCCGCTTGTCCAGAAACCAACGCATCACCTTCCCTGCAGTAAGGAACAGATGCATCACCTCCCCTGGCAGTAAGGAACTTACGCATCACCTCCCCTGGCAGTAAGGAACTTACGCATCACCTCCCCTGGGAGTAAGAAACAGACGCTTTGCTTTTCCGGCGCCTCACCTCCCCTGCGCCTGTTTTCGTCTTTGAATTTTGACGCATCCCAGGTACTTTGTGCTAAAAGTGACGCATCCATAGTTTCTATGACTGAACTATTTTAAACCTTTTAAAAGTGATATCTGTGCTTATGTATGTTGGAATTTTCGTTGTTTTGGTCTTATTTTAGTTAGATAAAGATAGGTTATTTTTCTAAACTGGTGTGGTGTCCATTTGTAGTGTTTTCACTGTGCTACTGTGTGCTTATGTACAAATGCTTTACACATTGCCTCTGAGATAGACCTGAATGCTCGTGCCAAGCTACCCAGGGGGTGAGCAGGGGTTATCTTAGGTGTGTAAGTCACTTACCCTGAGTAGAAGGAAGGGTCCCTATTTGGACAGGGTGCAAACCACTGCCAACTAGAGACCCTCATTTCTAACATTGGTGGCAGCGGTGGGATAGGACTTGTGTTTTTACTTGACATACAGTGATTGGTCTACATACAGTGATTTGTGTACCCAACTACCAGATCGCAGACCACATACGGTTTTTGTTTTTGTCTCTCCTTTGCAGCTCCTGAGTTTTATCTACAAGTCATGCCTCAGTCTGGTGAGCCAGCATTTGGAGCTGCAGAGTCAGTGTTTGAGCTAGACTGGTTGAAATCCTACTTGGTACCCCAACTCAAAAATGTCTTCAAGAAGCTCAAATGTCCTATCAGGGGCCTCACTAAAAATGAGAAGCTTCAAAATGCACGGAGGGCCTGGCTGGAAGAACAGGAGGCTGGTGGGTCCCAGAGGATAAGAATGATGATGTGGAGGAGCAGAGCTTTTAGGGGGATGTTGTGGATCAGATTCCGCCTGGGAGGAAGGCACCTTCCAGGGCAAGCAGAAGTGTCTCTTCCAGAGGTCTGTCCCCAGAGGAGCTGGAGGACAGATGGGAGACCAGGAGGCATCAAACTGAGCTGGAAAGGCTCAGAATGGAGCATGAAAGGGAGCTCCAGAAGGATAAATTGGCAGTAGAGGACAGACAAAATCATGCTAGATCAAGAAGTGAGCTTAAAGGAGTTGGACTTGAAGACCAAGTCCAGCACAGATGGTGGAAGCGTTTCATCCATGCAATCTGAGAGGATGGTACACTGGCCACAGCATGTAGGGAAAGAGTATACCAAAGAGGATGATATCCAGAGATGGTTTTAAGGCTATGAGACAGCACTTCACATGAGTGGGTTCCCTGAGAAGCACTGGAAGGCAGGGATATTGAATCACTTTTCAGTGGAGGGAAGTGATACCTTGCTGGCCCTGGGGGATGTCCATGCATTCACATACCCAGAGATGAAGGAAGCCTTACTTACCCGGTATGGTCTTACCCCTGAGAATTACAGTAATCAGTTTGGACAGAGTAAGAAACTTGTTTCCCACACATGGTTTGAGTTTACAGATTCTTTTTGCAGCGCATTGGATGGTTGAGTGAAGGGCAGTACTTTGACAGAATACCAGGGGCTGTACAATTTTTTTGCATGGGAGCACTTGTCTGGTACATGTTTGAGGAGCTGCGCCAGCACCTGATGGACAGCAGGTTTACTGACCCCAGGAAGCTTGCTCAGGAGGCGGACCGCTGGGTGAGTACCAGGGTCCACAAGAACTTGTATGGAGGGTATTCCGCCAAAGGTGGGCAGGGTCCCCATCAGAAGAGTGGGAGGGGACAAGGTTACACTGCAGGAATTCTCTAGAAGGCCCCAAACTAGTTCCTAGGGGAAAGATTATTGTCCCCCAGTTGATAAGAAACCATGGAACTCTTCCGGGAAGCCCGGAGAGAGGTGTCCCAGGAAGTGTTATGCTTGTGATCAGGAGGGTCACATGAGAGGGGACACCAAGTGTCCCAAGTGGGCATAGCCCCCCACCGGTGGGCAGACACGGGTGATGGCTCGGGTAGCGCTTGGGAAGGAGTTGGCTCCAGGAGGGTGTGGGCACCCACCTGAGATGACCCTTGTCTCACTAGGGGACAGTGAGATGGTCCAGAGAAATCTAATGCCTGATAACACTAAGAAGTACAGGCAGCGGGTGACCATCAACGGACAGAGGGTGGAGGCTCTAGAAGACACAGGAGCCAGTGTAACTACTGTCAGGTGTCACTTGGTGTCTGAAGAGCAAGTAGTCCCTGATGTACTTCAAGTTGTGGCACTAGACAACAGTGAGTGCTTCTGTAAAGTGGCTCAGGTTACCTTTGAGTGGGGAGGGGGGTGATTCTCATGTTCCTTGTGAGTAGCTGTGAGCCCATCCATGCCTGTGGATTGTCTGCTGGGGAACGACCTGGCACATGCCGCCTGGAAGAAGGTGGAGTTCAGGTCACACTTGGAGATGTTGGGATTGCCTGAGTGGGTGTGCATGATCACATGGGACACGGCAGCCCGGTGTAATCGAGAGGACTTGAAGCCTGAAACAGTGGCCCAGGTGTCTGCCGGGAATAGGAAGGGCAGGGGGCCCGGGAAACCCGCTCCTGAAATTTCCATGGTCCAGGAGGAGGCTGAACCTGAGGGGGATGCCCCGGTACCCACAGGGGAAGAGGTAGCTGAACTGGGAGACTTGCCTGAGCTGACCGATTGGCAGCAAGGAGGAGTTCCCACCAGGGAAGAGTTCTACATGGACCTACAACCGCTGAATGACGAGGAGGTCTGTTTTAAGGTGGGAGAATTGTTAAAATCAGCTGTATACTGTCTAAATTCTATGCCTTTGAAATGTATTTGAAACATTGTAATCATGTCTGTATTTTAATGTACTTTTATGAATGTCTGAAACTGAAATATTACTTTGACGACTGGCTGGCTTTTCCACCCTAGCCTGATCCCTGTTCCTGAGATATGTATCTTATCTGCGTGAGGACCACCTGCGTGTACTCCCACACTGCAGTGTGTAACCCGTCAGCAGCTCTGATGTCCTTCTGAGGCCCATTTAGATGCCTCTTGCAGTGTTATGTGCAACCCTTTTTACAGCAACACCAGTGTGAGTCAGCCCTGTGTGACTGCATGACCACATTGTTATGTGCACAGTTTCTTCAGCAACAGCACTATAAGCACGAGGTCACTTAATTTGTGTGCATACTCCCTGCAGGCTTCAGAGAAGTTACAGTCACTAGCAACACATCCGTAGGTATTGATTTTGGTAGAAAACCTCCAAGTTACTAAACATATGTCCTTAATATGAATAGTCTCATATTTTTCTTAAAAGAACAATGCTACTCGTACATTATAATAATTAGTGCGATTGAAACCTGTGCAAACCGGACTAGATATGGCACCCCCATCAAAGGTCAGCCTGGACTTTCACACCCCTATAAGTCAAATCCTAAAGAGGAAATACTTGGAAATTCTGAGAGCTCGAAGTATAACCCGGCTACTGTGCTTCCAAGGACATCAACCATACTTAAAACAATGAGAATCTTGTTGGCCAATAGTGTAAAATTCAGATTTTCACACCTTGGTATGTGCATGAGCGCCTTCAGGGTGTGCAGATTGGAACACCTGTGTGCATTGCAGGTTGTGCAAATCGGAAATGTTTTTTGCTCTTTGTTAGCAAGAACGGCCCCTGCTGAAACCCTGTAGGCACACAGCAAATGTGCAAATGACGCATGTGCAAATGCCACCTAAAACGGAATTAGCACCACGCTTTTATTGAGGGCCTAAGTGGATGCAACCAGGCGTCCGAAGTCACAATTCTAACACAGATGTCAAACGTGTAACTGCGATTGCGCAGTCACACGTATAACGCGATGCTGATGTTTTGTTCGGATAGTCCACTTCGTTTTAAGGGTTTCAGAAAACAGTTAAGGTGGAAGACTGGCAAAGAGAAAGCGCCAGGCTCCAGTGACCGGAAACACGGCTAACCATGTGTCTGGGGCACTGTCAGGCGAAACAACTGTAACGTGGAATTGCAACCCCGGTGTCACGCGCAGGTTTGTGCACTGTATGAAATATATCAAGGCATAATGATTTGTCAAATGTATGTTATTCTACTAGTAAAACACGTTGCCTGGTGCTTTAAATTGCTGTTTCGCGTTGTTTGCTGGTATAATTCCCACGTTTGCTTTAACCCAATTCGTTTTGTAACTCTCCAGTACTTTTCTTAAAGCTGTTATAACACATTAAAAAAATTAAATGAATGCAACTATTACAAGAGTCGATCAAAGGTACCTGACTTTAGGTAAGGCAGCTAGTTGTCAAGCCAGAATGATACGTGTCCAATGCTTAATTTTTTAAATAAAGCTAGTACAGGGGTTTGAAGGTTTTCTTAGAAGCCTACCACCAGCACTGTCAAATGCAGGGATTGCCAATACCAAGGCAGACTCGTCTTGATTGCACCTCATACCTCTTTCTTCCACCACCCTACACTTCCTGTCTCTTTAATCTCACTCTTCAAGAAACGTTTTCATCTCTGCTCTCTCACTTTGTCATCGTTTTCCTATCCTTTTCCTCGTTTTCTGCCTCTCTCTCTTGCTGTGGGTCAAAGCCTGATGAGGAAAAGTAAGTCCTGGGACCCGAAAATGAATGACGTTGGGCCCCATCTAAAACCAGGGGCTAAAATTAAGCGCTCTGAATTGAAACCCTGCAGGTCCACTCAATCTCTGAAACCTCAGGGGTCAATAACATGATTAGTGCAAGGTTGTGTCAATAACACTGGTTATTTGCACCTGAAAGAACTACGTAAAAGCAACCTGTATTATTCATCGATATTGCATTTGAAATAATTTAGCTGTGGCACATAGCCATGACAGTCAAGTTGACATTACACCAGGTTCAAGTCAGATCTGAACCCTAAGAGTGCACCTCAATATACCATTCTGGAAGGAACCCTAAATATTGTTAGAGCAGCCTAACACGTTGTGCTTTAGTTTCCACAAACCAAGTACCCAGAGCTGAAGTAACGTGCTGTGACATCTAACCTTGTTACACAAAGAGTGTTTTTGGGGCAAGGAGCCAATTGCAAAGAGACAAACTTCTAGAAGATGAAACTACAAGAGCAAAAGATCCAACACAAACCAGCGAGCACCAAGAGGAGGACAGGATCTCCCCACAGACACACTTAACTCAATTATCTAATTGTTTCTGCTGCGGACACAATGTCAACTTTGTCCCTGGTTAATATCATTGGCAACGCGTGCATTTCAGTCATGGGAAAAGCGCGACTTGCAAGGAGGGCAACAGACAAAACGAGAAAGAGCCTGGAGGTAGATGAATGCGTGGTTTTGTCCAGTGAGCGCATAGATGTCTTGATCTGTTTCTTAAATGGGCTACAGCGGGGTCAGTGCATAATGACTGGCAGAAACCCAAAGGCAAACAAAACTCCCCTCGTGCCGTCCCTGGCCACAATAAATCTTGCTCATGAATGTTCTTGCCATTATGTTTTAAGACCCTTGGACCATTTTAATAGCTCTTGACTTTATGTGGGATGAGGAGGAATCCTGCACAGCGGCGTGCGACACACACACACAGGGATGCTCTATGGGCTTCGGAGAGAAGAATGACTTCCAGGCAATGAATGGCTTCTGTGTCTCTTGACCTCTCCAGGCTTCCATGCTTTACTTGAGGACTGTGACCAAGGCGTCCATAAAGGGACTCAAGGACTTCCTCCAGACTCTTTAGAGAGCCTGCAGTATTTTTCACATGCCTGACTGCCTTCCTCGTCTTCCGCTGAATGCTGGAAAGGCTGGCGAGAAAACTTTATTGAACAAAAGTTCTTCAATAATACGTGGCAATACAAGTCGGTGGAGGAACAAAAGGTGGATAGTTTGCTTCACAAGATAGAAACCATGATGACTGCACTAAACACTGTAGACTTTAAAACTCTCAGAGAGAAAAGGGCTGTTAACGCTTTTCAGATTTGCAATAAAGGCCTCAGATCGGAAAAGGCATATTTACCTTATAATCCTATGGTAACCCAATTGCAAAAATCTGAGGGCTTATGGAATTTGACAACGAACCTCAACGAGCGTAAGGTTGGAGTTGCCAATTGCTCAATGGCGGCAATTTCAGGTTCCAAGGCCATCGTAGCAGCCATATAATTTGATTGGTGAACAACAGACTTATACTGAGGGCAGACAAGATGAAAAAATACTTTGAATTTATAAACGAATCACTATGAACACTAGAGTTTGATTATTTATTTAGCAGGGTGTTAATGCAAAACAAATCGCCCCTAACGCTATCTGTATCGTCTTAAGAATTCAGCAGCAGAACGCCTGCCTGCAAAGTTCAGTCTTCAGGGATTTTCTAAACTCCAGATGGATTCTGCTCTAAGAATGGGATCCAGAGTGTCCCACAGTCTGGAACCCTGGATACCCAGAGAGCTGCCCCCCTGGTTGTATTCTGAGAGTCTGCTGGTGGATAAGGTTGAAGGTGACTCAGCAAAAAATTTGGTGGAGCCTGATTTTGTTTGTAATCGGGTGCTTTGTTCTCACACGTGGAGTGGATGGTGAGGAGGGTTTTGCATTTTCCCTATGATTCCAGTGGAGGCCGATGAAGAGTTTAACGCTGCTATTGCATGGTCAGGTTCCTGAATATTTAGGCAAAGTTTCCTCCCCCTTGAGCTGCCTTACCATTCTTCCCTGGGGTGGGAATGTGGCGTCAGAGGTCTATATTCGAGCGCAGACTGAAGCAGCCTTGAGACAGGACGGTTGGAGGAATCAGCAGCTGCCATTTGTATTATATTGCTTAATGTCTTTGCTTTACCATCACCAACTTTGTCTGAATAGTGCGTCTCTTCCCAACAGTTTGATTTTAGGATTCTGCAGTCTTTGCAATTGCAATCTGTTTGTGAGCTTTGTGCAGACCATGTTTCAGTAGTCCACCCGTTCATCAGAAGGACACTTGTCAAATCCCGGTAGTTTGTTTGCATTAAGGGGAGGATTTTTCTGAACATAGACAGACAGATGTAGGTTTACAGAGCCATATTAACAGCATTATAGGACCTTATTGCAAAGAAGTGCACTGGGCCCTGCCTACACAACCACTCACAGGAATAAAAATGTTTAACTGAAAATTAGTGTTAAATTCTGGTCTGCTTAAGCGCCCCTATGCTCGTTGTGGCCCCCGGGCAACTGCGCTGCATGCCCATGCGTTAAGATGGCACTGGGTTTGTACGTTTAACAAAGGTGCTCATTTGAGAGCAAACAATAGGTATGCAAATATCACCAAATATCTTGCATTGTGTGCTATAGTTGTGACAATTACAGGTTTTAAGGACATTAAAAGTAATTTCATGTTTGACTCCCAGAGTCATAATTCATCCAAATATGGATTTGAGTATTGTCAGCATAATTAATAGGTGCACCCTATGACGGTCCAGTATATGGGCCTGCGGGAGCTTTGTATCAGACATCGCACAGGCTAAGCATAGACCTAAAGGAGGCTTAGAGCAGCATACCACACTTCAGCCACAGCCCGTGCAGGTAAGAGCGGTGGGGCCGAGTGGGGGGGCATTTCGACAGACGACGCAGAGGGAAAAACAATTATTTATTTAATTTTCCCTTGTGGTCGTCTGTCAAATCTCTCCCCAACCCGCCCCCATCGCCCACCGCTCTAACCTGCACGGGCAGCGGCTGCCACCCTTCATCCACATTGTCAAGATATTAAGATACAGTAACAGTCCATTTCTGCTGCCAGAAGCCAGCTCTCTCTCCAATCACTCATTGACCTGATCATTGCTTTTACCCCTGTACAGCACTCTGCTGCCCTTTGGCTAGGTTTGCATTATGCAAATAACACATACATTCAAACATTCTCTTATCTGCGAAAAAGAGGTCCCTGTTCTCATGCAAAGAGATCCGTTCAGCTTGGTGTATTTTAAAGTCTCCTCTTTTTCGAGGATTATGTAGCGGTAAGGCAGGTTGGAAATTGTTTGGTAGTTTGTCAGGTCTTGTAGGGTCACAGTGGGTTATTTTCAAGTGGGAGGGGGCATCATAAGAGTATGCTTCAACAGACCCTTTTAAAAGGGATGATTTGTCACACTAATATCAGCAGGAAGCATGGGAAAGAATTGCTTCATGGGGGTAGCGGTACATGGAGAAGCATTGATATTATTGGTGACAATCAACACCTAACCTATTCCAACCTGTTTGAAGGAAGAGATGAAGGCCTGGAAAGGATGGGAAGGTGTGGTGACAGAATGCAAGATAAAGTCCTGGGTGTTTGTTATTTGGGTCTTTATGACATTTGTGAGGTCCTTGCAATATGGTATACAAGTCTGTATGTGTGTGGTATTTATATGGTGCAAACCTAGCCCAAAGGCAGTGGTGCCCAGGTGTGGTCTTCAGGGCTGCTCAGTTCCTGGCAGATGCTATAATGTCTTTTGCTTGATTTGCAGCTTTATTGATGCATTAAATATTGTGGCCTCTACTGTGTCTCTTGCAGCATGCTTTATTCTCCTTGGATAGTAGCTTACAACAGGGGTGCTGAGGGTTGAGAGACATCTTGATAAAATTTGGCCAGTTATCACGCAGCTCGTTTTTCAAGGGAATTTTAGCCTTGTTCTTCATGAAAACATGGATGTCATATAGGGGTCCCTAGAGGCTGCAGCTGCGACCCCTTGCGACCCTAGCACTGCGTCTGCGACGTGACCCCTGGTCTTAGAGGTGGGAAAATCAGTGTCAAGAACAGAGGAGCGGCTGCGTACTCCTTATTTTCTGTCCATTTTTCATTCAACTGATAGTGAATAATATTGTACTATTCACTTTTAGTGTAATAAAAAATGGACCACATTTTGCCGAGACAGAACCTATGGTGGCAGCTGTGGTAAGTAAAAATAGTTTTAAATGTGTGTTGTGTACGTGCTTGCGGGGGAGTGTGTCTATGTGAGAGAGTGTGTGTGTGTGTGTATATGTGTTAGCATGTGTACGCATGTGTGTGTGAGTGAAAGTGAGTGGCAGGTAGTGAGTGAGATTGAGGCCCAGAGTGTTACTAATCTTTGACGCAAGTCAACGCTGCGCCAAAGTTGATGCACTGCCTTGTGTCAAAAGGAGTGAGAAAAAAATGAGCCATATCTACTTTGATATGGTGCATTTTTTCTCTCCCTTTGCACTGCCACACTTTTGGCAGCCACGTGCCAAAGCACATGCCCTTGTGCCATAGTGCAAGGGTGTGCGAGTTCTCTGTAGCATAGATTTTGTGCTGGAAAGGGTGACTTCAAGTACAAAAACGATGCTTTAAGCTTTTACCATTTTGTATTTGCTGTACAATGCAGCACACATGCAAAGGTGCAAAAAAATTGAGAAATTAAAACATTTTTCCTCGTTACACCGGTCTTGTGAAGGCGTAAGATTTTAGAGCAAATTCCTGACTACCAATGCTTGGTAGAAGTAGATTTGCATCAAAATCCATTGGTGGTTGCATAGGAACGCCCATGCACCATCCATTGAATGCTCCAATGCAGCTGGTCTTGTATGACTTAAAACACACTGTAGGAAACTGGGTTTTTGCTGCAGTACCCCCCTACTTTTTGCCTGGTAATTGATGCAACTTTGACTGAAGTGTACTGGGTTCCTGCTAACTAGATCCCCAGTACAAGTGTTCTTTCCCTAAAACTGTACAATTGTTACCACAATTGGCAAAACCTTTAGCACCCTCTGCAAGTCCCTAGTAAATTGTACCCCTGGTACCTAGGGCCTGAGGTACTAAAGAGGGTCCCCAAGAGCAACAGAACGAATTGTGCCACCCTAAGGGACCCCTCACCAAGCACATGCAAGACTGCCATGGCAGGCTGCATGTCTTAGTGCAGACAAAAGTGAAAACACGACATGTCACACATCACTGTGTGCCATGTCCCCTACCACTGGATATAATATTTGTAAGTCACACCTACAGCAGGCCTAACAGCCCAAATGCAAGGGGCTGAATATTTAATGGGAGGGCATACCTGCATGAGCAGATATGTCCCTGTGCTGGTCAGTCCTATTACTGCCAGTACAAGTGTACAGGGAAGCCCTTTTAAAACATGTGCTGGACACTGGTGAAAACGAGATCCCCAGCTACATGATGGCTTCACTGAAAATAGGGATGTTTGATATCAAACATCTCATATTGATACACCCACAATGATGTTCGTGTTGGATATACCTGTACACGCACCCAGAGGGCACCTTAGAGGTGCACCCTGAAAACTTACCAGCCTCTGGTGCCCTTGATGACTTGTTTCTGCCAGCCTACCACCCGAAACGCTGTTCTGACCTCCTAGGGTGAGAGTCTCTGCTCTCAAGAGACTCCGAACAAAAGCCTGTCGGGGAGAGGGGGTAACACTCTCCCACAGGATGACCTGCTGATTAGTCTTCCTTGGGCGGCAAGCCTCAAACGGCTTCAAACTTTGAAATGCTAATCGGGCACCTCTCACAGGAGAGGAAGCCAACCACTGCGTCCAGGACCCACTTGGCACCTGGACAGGCAGGAAAATTAGCTAGTCAGGTAGGCGTGCCACCTCCAGGCTAGTACCTTCACTAAGGTAGGCTACTGTGAGGTGGACACGATTTTTCAGAAGTAGCCAGAATTAGCGGAATTCTGGGACAGGGTTATGCCCACTTCCCACAGGAAGCGGTCACATAGGGGGGGTAGTGACACCAAAGGTCAGTAGCCCTTTGGCTACTACACTACACTCCCCTAACGCCCCTAAATTCAGTATTTAGAGGAGTCCCTGGCACCAAAGAAGGAGATCATGACAACCTACGAAGAAGGACACTAAGAGCCACAAAAGCAGAAGACTGAAGAGAGCACCTGACTTGGCCCCGGCCCTGCTGTCCTGTCTGCTGTTCTCCGTCACCTCTGAGCCAAAGACGACTCGTCCTGCAGCTGTGTACCTCCAAAACCTGGGAGGACTGCGTGCCCTCAAAGACCAAGACGTCCCAAAGAACAGCTGAACTGCTCCCTGCATCCTGCAGAAACACCAAAAAGAGAAGAGACTGAGGGCTCTGGAACTGCCAAACCCGACACCCGAAGCCACCACTGCACCAGTCGCCTCTGGCCCGAGTTGGAGTGGGCCACCGGTGCTAACAAGGTCCCCCACCCCTCCAAAGCTCAAGTCCATTGTGGTCTCACCCCTCGTGGACTCCCCAATGTTGCCTGCAGCCTCTGCACGCAGGCCCCCTCAATCACGACTGCTCTCGGTAAGAGAAACCCAATGCCTAAAGACCCTCTGCATCTGTCGCCCACAGGCTGTGGAGAAGAGGACCCAAAGTGTCCCCCGCCCCCCCCCCCCCCCCATCCCTGAGCATCGCAAGGCCTAAGCCCACTTGCTGGTTCCGGCAGACTGGTTTCCTAGCTAGAGCCTGCAACCTCCTTTAGAGAGACAGATCCCCATTGAAACGCATTGGGCTCCCGACGCTGATTTGCACCCTGCACCTGGCCACCCTCGTGCCGATGGTGGTGTACTGCTAGTACTGCCTTGGACCTTGCCCACTACTCACCTTAACTCCTGGAGATTGGTCCTGTAAGTCCATGTACTGTACCGGTTTCCACAACTATTAAATGTACGCATTGCTTCTATAGGATAACATTGCAGAGCTCAGAAATTGCACTTTGCCCACTTTTTAAAGTGAAAAGAATTTATATTTAAAAACGTAGTTACCTGAATGATTTTTCTCTGATGCCTAAACATATATATAGATACTTGCTATTTTTATAAGTTGGTGTGAATCTCCTTCTTGAATTGTGTTGTAATTTAATAATCATTGTGTGTATTTTGCAAATGTCTTGCACTCCTCTGTGTTAAGCCTACGGCTGCTTGACCACACTACCCCCTAACAGAGCACTTTGGGATTGTATAGCAAGCCCTGTCCACTCATAAGGGCACCCATGGACTCTTTCAGTGGCGGCTGGAAGGGACGGGGTGGCGGAGGGGGGTGGGGGGGGAGCGGGGAGACAAAATTTTTTAAAAACCACTTACTTTTTCCTGCCGGCCGGCCGTCTCTCCCCTTCGGTCCCTTCAGCCACCTGTTCCTCAGCTTCCATAGCGGAAGGAAGCAGGAAGCACACAGGCTCCCTCCCTTAAGCCAATCACAACGCTGCAATGCAGCGTTGTGATTGGTCTGAGCACCGTGGTTTGGCACTCAGACGGGGACTGTGAGGCTTTGCATGTTCCTCATCAGGCTAGCCTGGTGGACAAGATGCAAAGTGCGCAGGACTGTTTGGCCGGCCCAAGAGGGCCAGCCAAGTAGTCATGCGCACTTCGAGTGGACAAACCACTCCTCCCCATTACCGCAGCCCCGCCCCACCCAACCCTAAGCCAGCCAGAAATGATAATAACCAGGTTATCATTTCATTTTTCCGCTGCACTGCTCTTAAAGCAGTGGGGCGACGCTCCTCCGGCTTAGCGGAGGAGCCGCCACTGGACTCTTTACACTGTATATCAGATTTTTGATATACCACATAAAAAGCCAGCTTCCTACACACACAAAGCCAAAATAACCTCAATGATGAACTTGAACGATGAAAATGAACTTAATGATGAGTAGTTGGTTCGCCTAACTGGAAGAAGTTCAACTATGTAACCTGTCAGGAAGCTGCTAAGACCCATGTTTCACATTCCCTACTACTCCCAAAAACACCAATCATGATAGCTCCAGCAGTCCTAATCATACAATTCTACACATTAAAACAGCCCGACAGCATACGCATAGGCCCACACTGCCATCTTCAAAGCCATAAATGAAGTATATGAACAAGTGCCCTCCTTTTAAAAGCCTGCACAGGAGAAAGGCACCTGTCCCCCCACCTGTGGAGACCCCACACCTCCAGAAAGCCCACATCCAGAAAGCAATAGTAGGCTTGCAAGCCGCCGGCTCCCCCTGGGTGAGCAGCTGTTCACTCTGTGATACAGCGAGAGGAACTGTGTCCAGAGAACAAATAGTCTTGGGTACATTTTCCTGCGACTAAGGCCTGCTGGCAGACTTGCAAAGTGATTGTAGCTGCTGTGGGAAGAAGCCAGGGGATAGTGTCCGTCTGCAGAAAATAGTAAAGTGCAATTTAAACATCACCTTCGACCTAAAGAGAAGTTTTACTTTAAATAGATAAATGCTAATGGGTCAATGGAAAATAATCTGACATTGTGATAAGGTGGGAATGATGGATTGTCTTTTAAAGTGCGCCTAATTAAACAATAAGTGCACTGTGGTTACATGGGTTTCCAGAAAGCAGAGTTTGCAAAGCTATGAAGAAATTGTATCCCATTGTAAATATAGAAGTAATTGCCCCTTGTCTGGTGTGAGTAGCTCACATATTCTTTTTTTTTACTTTGCATTCGGATACTGAAGTTGTTCATTTCTAAGGGGAAAAGCAGAACTAGAAGCGTCATTGTGCAATAAAATAATAGGAATGTGAGCAACTTTCATTTGCTATCAAACAAGTTGAGATTTCTCTCTTTATTACATATCAGAAAGCTCTTCCCTATTGCAGCTTACCTAGGGGAAGCCAGTCAGCGGGGGCGTGGGGAAGTAGTGGTGGCGATACATAGGGCAGCAACCACATTGGGACTAGGCACTGGCGGTGGGGCGATGCTAGGGCTTGGAAACAGGGTGGGGACCACATTATGACTGGGCAGCCCCATTCAAGTTGGCAGCAGTAGGCATGCTGAAGAGGTAGGTCTGAGAAATTGGGTTGTTGGTTGACTGGGGACTGAGCCCTGGTCAAGCAACAGCCACAATCCCTGGCAGGGTGAACCACAAAAAGTCATTACATTAACCTATGCTTAACCCTGGGTAGCATGCCACAAAAAGAAAACAGCCTTACCTTAGAGGCAATGTGTTAAGTTTTTATGCAGCACACAAACAGTAATAAAGTGAAAAAACAAGAAAAATCCCACACCAATTTAGAAAAGTAGAGTACATTTTAATTATTTGACACCAAAACTACAGCAATCCAATCAGAAGTTGGAGTTATGAGTTTTTAGTAAAAACTAGAGCCTAAAAGCTCACAGTGGTAACCGTGGGCATCTATCCGCATGACAACAGGTTAAAGTCGAAAAGTATGTCCGACCACGATCCAGAGCGGGTCGCACACAAAAAGTGGATTGGGCCCGATCAGCGCTTACCTTGGGACTTACAATTTTCATGCAAAAGGTTCAGAGAAGGTAAAGTTTAGCGGGGCAAAGCTACAGGCGGTGTCCGAGGAAGGAGTGTCGTCGTCATGGAGCATCTGGACGAAGTCTTGGTGAAGGTTTGGTGCTTTTTTTCTCTTCCCGTGCGCAGCCGCACTTTTGGGAGCCATGCACCAAAGCACAATCCATGATGTCATAGTGGAAGGGTGTGCGCGTTCTCTAAAGCATAGGTTTTGTATTGGAAGGTGCATGTTCAGGCTTAATCACTTTTTTGGAAGTTGAAAATCTCTAGTGGCAGGAGGTTCTAGCTGAAGACAGTTCCAGGAGGTTGGACACCCACTTGGCGAAGGACTGCTGAACAGGATTTGCTACTGTGGACAAGAACGTTGGGGGAAGTAGCCGGGAATTCAGGCCGACTGGTGATGCGACGAGCAGGATTGTCCTGGTCTTCTCTGGGTGCTCAGAGCAGTTTTTAGCCCAAAACTTTCCAAGTCCTATGTTTTGCATTCTGGGCACCTTTAGCACCACAACCAAGGGTCCAGGACTGGTGGGACCCTACTTGGGGGTTCAGGGCTCACTCAAACTGGGTCCAGGTGCGGGTTCAAGATGAAGGGTGCCTTTTATGTCTCTGTGGCTCTGAACAGGAGGCCAGCAAACTAGCCTACTTTGGTAGTCTGAGTTCAGCTGAAGATGCAGGGCTCAAACAGCAGGGTTGGCATCTGAGGATTCAACAGTGGCTCCAGGCAGCAAATCAGTCTTGTGGAATACACGACAGGCCACAGTAGCAGGCAGTCCTCTGAGACTCCTTCTGTAGGCCCACAAAGTATACTGAAGAGTGGGTCTGAGGGTCCGATTTTTGTACCTGGTGCCTCCTTTGAAGTTGAGAGAAGTTTCTAGGGATTTGCCTTTGAAGTGCTTGAAATATCCTGACTACCCTGCCCTAGTTCCAGCTGGCTGCAGAGACAATGTGAATGTCACAAGCCCTCAGTTGCAAGTGGGGCTGTGCACAGCTCCGCACACCCCATCCAGCCAACAGATTGCCCATTCAGGCATACATAATCCCTCTATTGTGTGACTTTCTGGGAGGAATTCCTAAAGTCAAACTGTTATACCCAGTCATGTGCCCCAGGAGAGGCTGCAGGCATCAAATGGCTAACAGCAGGAAAATTACCAACTTTCTAAAAGTGACATTTTCAAAATTGTAATTTAAAATCTGACTTTACCTTTAAAGAGGACTTTTAATTACAATTTCATAGATACCAAATATGAAATGCTTATCCATCCTCAATCAAAAGGTATCACTTGTTAAATGTAATAAGGCAACCCAGTGTTATCCTATGGGACAGATAAGCCTCACAGTAATTTAAGAATTGTTCACTACTAGTACATGTCCAACCTTTCAATTACAATGCACCCTGCCCTAAGGGCTACCTACGCCCTACCTTAGGGATGACATATGCAAAGAAAATGGAGTTTAAGGCTTGGCAAGGGGGTCATATTGTCAAGTCGAATTGGCAGTTTAGAACTACATTCAAGCTGCAACGGCAGACATGGGACATGTTTTAATGGGCTATTTAAGTGGCTGGCACAATATGTGCTGCAGGCCCACTCGTGGCATTTCATTTACATGTCCAGGGTATATGCTATACCACTCTACAAGGGATTTATAAGTAAATTAAATATGCCTAGTAGGCATAAACCAATTTAACCATGTTTAGGGGAATGAGCACAAGCCCTTAAGCACTAGTTAGCAATGGTAAAGTGCAGAGGCCTAAGGCCAACAAAAAAGAATTTCAGCAGAAAAATTGAAGTAAGTAGGTACAAAGTTTGGTGGAAGAAATCCCTACGGCTGACAGGTCTAACAGTAGGACTATGGATAGCGGCAGTGATACACAACCTGCCGCACTGGGAGCAGTAGTTGCGACTCACTTTGAAGACACTGGAGCTCCACAATTACACCAAATGAAATCCTAATTGGATTATTCTCAAGGCATTGGAGGATTTACCATTTTGACCCTCACATAAAAGGGAAAGATTGACTTTGGGAGTGCCTTTAAAGACTTCAGCAGTTATCAGGATCTGAAGGGTATTTGGAGATAACCGAGGCTTGGACATCTTCACACCAAGGAACGGTCAGCAAGGAGATGATTCACGAAGAGCTGGGTCGCCTAGCCCTTCATCACATGCCAAAAAGGTGTTGATGAATTGCCATTTAATAATTTATCAAGTAGAACATTTATCAAATCAGATCATAATGCATTGCCAAAGGGCTTGTCCTTCTGTCCTACCTACAATCTTGATCTATATACTTTTACATTTGACTTGCTATGCTTCACACAAAAATTACGCCTAAAAAAGTACTATGCACTGAAACACTCAACTACAGAAATGCAAAGACTGACTTTGATGCTTAGTAATCTATGTGTCAGTGACTTAGATGTTTTAAATGTTTTACATCATCTAGACACCAATGCAGTAATGGAAAATGAAACTGAAGACCTTGATTCAGACCCTATTGCTCAACTGAATATCCAAAGTGGATTCAAATTTTTAGTCCATCTATAATCCCCCATGTTGAAGATTCCCTAATTTCTGTTATCAAAAATTTGGTTTGTAATAAATGTTGGGAAGCGTGATCATAGAAATAAATTCAGAAAGAGAAAAAATGTTTTACACTGACAGTCTGCGTTTGAAGCTCTGAGTGCGCTCACTATGGCTGAGTCTGTCATAATCAATCAATCAATCACAGAATTTGTAGAGCGCACTACTTACCCGCGAGGGTCTCAAGGCGCTGGGGAGAAAAAAAAAGGGGGGGGTGCTGCTACTGGTCGAACAGCCAGGTCTTGAGTAGCCTCCTGAAGGTCAGCAGGTCTTGGGTCTGTCGTAGGCTTAGTGGAAGGGTGTTCCAGGTCTTGGCGGCGAGGTGTGAGAAGGATCTGCCGCCGGTGGTTGTTCTTCGAATGCGAGGGACGGTGGCGAGGGAGAGGTCGGCGGAGCTGGCGGTTGGGGACGTAGAAGAAGAGTCGTCTGTTGAGGTAGGCTGGGCCAGTCTTGTGGAGTGCCTTGTGTGCGTGGATGAGGAGTTTGAAGGAGCATTCTCCTGTCGACGGGGGGCCAGTGCAGGTTCTTCAGGTGGGGGGTGATGTGGCTGTGGCGTGGTACGTCGAGGATCAGGCGTGCGGAGGCGTTTTGTATGCGTTGCAGTCGCTTGATGAGCTTGGCCGGGGCTCCCGCGTAGAGGGCGTTCCCATAGTCAAGTCTGCTACTGACGAGGGCCTGGGTGACTGTTCTTCTTGTATCTGTCGGGATCCACCTGTAGATCTTGCGAAGCATGCGGAGGGTGTTGAAGCAGGAGGAGGAGACTGCGTTGACTTGCTTGGCCATGGAGAGCGTGGAGTCGAGGATGACTCCCAGGTTGCGTGCGTGGTCGGTGGGTGTCGGGGCTGCTCCCAGTGTCGTTGGCCACCAGGAGTCGTCCCAGGCTGAGGGGTTGGAGCCGAGGATGAGGACCTCTGTCTTGTCCGTGTTCAGCTTTAGTCGGCTGATCTTCATCCAATCGGCGACGGCCTTCATTCCTTCATGGAGGTTGGATTTGGCGGCGAGGGGGTCCTTGGTGAGGGAGAGGATCAGTTGAGTGTCGTCGGCGTAGGAGATTATGTTGAGGTCGTGCTGTCTGGCACTGCGTGCGAGCGGGGCCATGTAGATGTTGAACAGTGTTGGGCTGAGGGATGATCCCTGGGGTACGCCGCAGATGATCTCGGAGGCTTCGGATCGGAATGGTGGGAGGCGGACTCTCTGGGTTCTGCCGGCGAGGAAGGAGGTGGCTCATTCCAGGGCCTTGTCTCGGATCCCTGCGTCGTGGAGGCATGCGCGTAGAGTGCGGTGGCAGACAGTGTCGAAGGCGGCGGAGGGGTCCAGCAGGATGAGGGCTGCGGTCTCACCGTTGTCCAGCAGGGTCCTCAGACAAAGTTGAGGAACATCGTTGCTATGAAAAGAGAGGAATACACCATTGTGTCTTATCAGCAACTAGAGGATAACGAAAACTATATCAGACTCAGCTAAAAACCCTACTAAATTATGTTGGCAGAAATTGGAAAGTCTTATCCGGAACTGGATCGAGCTATGCGTGACAAAATGAGGAAGGTACCAATTTATATAAAAAATAACCTTCCATACCAGGCATACATTGCTTGCCTATGACACATGAATCACTAATGTCACCCCCAGAAAGACTAAATGTTAGCTTTGATGGCCTGACAGAAAAAATCTTGGTGTACATGGATACATTTCTTATGCAATAACCAACATTTTTACCATCACATTTTATTGGCACAAGAGATGTGATTAAACAACTTGGTCTATCCATGAAAGATGATTGTATTATTGCTACTCTGTATGTAGAATACTTTGATAAAACAGTCAAATAGTTTATAGGCATTACAATACTTTCTCTCTGAAAGATAAGCTTCCAATTTAGAACGCATTAAAATGTTACTCACCATGGCATAATAACTATTTTGTTTAATGGAAAGTACTTTGTACAACTGTGTGACATTGAAGGGGACAACATTTGCACCCTCAGATGCAAATCTTTTTCTTTTTTAATATAAAACCTATGCCTGGGGTTTGGAGTTGGAATATTCCTATAAAGATGTACAAATTTCAATCAGGGACATTGATGACGTTTGTAGCTTGGAGCTCGAATCAGGACAGGCATCTCCAAAACAATAACCAATGGAGACTCAAAGATCACAAACTCAACCTCAAAAAATCAGTTACATTTTTGACCTCAAGAAATTTATAATAAATAACAGCTTATACGTGTCTTTTTTCATGGAGACAACATTCAAATTGGGTACTAGAAACCCATAGTTCAGATCCTAAAACAATATGGAGAATTTCTCTGGCAAATTAAACTTTTACACAAAATGAGGAATACTATAGAGCTGCTCATGAACTGTCTACATTTCTTTTAAAGGGGCTACTCCAGCAAAACACTGATTGAGGTGTTGGGGCTCCTCGTAGCTGCCATATTGCAGCCCCTCAGATCTCCAATCCAGATGTCCAATTCCACCTCAATGGCATGCCGCAAAGTTCTCGCTCACAGAAAAAGTTGCTCTGCTACATCGGATGATTAAATTATTTATTTGGGGGTCCCAGAATGATGTGGATGGAGGTATAGGATCCAAACTGTAACCATGTTGGGCCAGAGCGAAACACCGGCGCATCCTATTTCATTTTACGACAGGCCACGCCCCCATCAGGTGCCTTGTATATCGAGCCATACATATTAACAAGACACTGAGGGCACAACAGCTCTCCCAAAAAAAGAGGGCAGAGAATAGTAAGTGTGAAGTGCTGCTCTTAGCGACACATACAGAAAAGGTGTAATGAGTCAAGTTTCCAACAGTGATGGACGAAATTGTGGTGATTGCTCACAGCCTCAGGTGGCATATTGCCTAGCAAGTTCAGTTTTTGTTCCATCATAACTTTCTTTATTGCTCTTATTTTAAGGAGGCAAAGCTCAGGGTGAAACTTGACATACGCAATCATCCTTTGCAACAGCTAATAAATGATAAAAAGATTTTAAAAATCACAGCCTTGGAGCACTGACTGTTCTGATGGATCCTGGCTTCCAGATCAAAGGATATTGTTTCTTCTCTTTGTCAAGGTCATGTGATGTTTCTGCTAAGCCTACTAAATAGTGATATGATAATTGCGCTACAGGTGTTGTCCAGGATACAGTTCACTCACAAGCAGAGTCAGGGGTCCACAACAAAAGATTTCTATGATGTCTTGCGTAGCACAAAGATCTACCATGGGTTGATGGTGAATTACGATACCAGGATTGGGTTCCTCAGAGTGGATATCGATGCCTGGCACTGGAAGGACATTATTCTGAGTACACAAATTAATTGCATCTCATGCATTCCTGTACAAACACATTTGCTATCGGCAGATTTAGAGAAAATATAAACAAAATAGAGAGGACAGGTACACGGTACTACATATTCTGCATTTGCGTGGGATGTACTAATTTGGATTTCCCTGGGAGTACCATATGTGGTTGGGATCACGGACTTTGATATATTGGGTTAGTATGTGGTACGATTGGTGACAATGGAGGGAGAGCTTGTACTGCCCCCAACAAGAATCAAACTCAATTCACTGATGCATTCTTTTAAGGGATACACTCGGCATATTGGGTGGTGAGTACAATAAGGTCATGGATGTAATGAAAGACAGGCCCATGCCACCACATAAAGGAGCCAAATGCAGGTGCACTCTTTTCATTTAGTGGAATGGATTAACAACAGGGCTTGTTGTAGTCTTAGAGAAAGATGCATTCAGATTCCTCTGAATATTCTTATTCCCCTGTCCACAGTCTACACACCAGGTTGGACATTTTTTTTCTTGGCTGTGGGAAAACGTAATATTTGGAATATTTATGCCATACACCATCAGATCATAATCACGTGTTGCTTATGTTTAGCCTAATTAAAATTAGACCAAGTATCCCTATGTGGAGACAATGTGGATGTGTTACTGGATTTGGTCTTTAGCTCCCAGGTGGCCACATACATAGAATAATTCTTTAGGGAAAATGAGGGATCAGTGGAGGATAACTCCATCCTTTTAGACTCCTTTGAGGTGCGGATACGAGGGGTCTGTCTCACAACCACATATGGAGTCAAGAAGCAGTTCGCATGCCAGATCTTACAGCACATCAATGATTTTTGGTATGCAATTACACAAAGCACAACGATTAATGGATAATGAACAGTAAGGTACACAGCCTGTGATGAGTGTGATAATCAGATTGTCATGTTTTTTACGTGTTTCTGTAATAATTGAAAAGCAAATAAAGAGATCTTTAAAAAACGCAGGGCACCTGACATACTATTATGCCCAAATTGTTCAAACTACAATCTTGGCCAAATCATGTTGCTGTACTGTGCCTCATTTTCCTTAACTGCACCTAGAAAGGATTATATTCAAAAGGTGACACATATAAAAAAAATCGTATATGTTTTGATTAACTTGAATTTTCCTTCCTTTGCTAAGCGATCTCTACCAAATGTAAAGAGTTTGAAAACGGAGTACCGTTAAATTCCGTAAGCTTAAAACCTATTTACTTTGCCTTGAACAAGCAGAACAGTGGTGAGCTATTATTAACATGATTGTTTTACATTATTGTCATGCATTGCATGCCTTCCACGCTGTAAACATGACTTGATATAATTTAATATGGACGGCATATGTATTGAGTATTGTGTCACTTTGACTGGGAATCTTTGAGTCCAAGTGTTGAGCAATTTTGGTCCTGTTTCCTTCTCTTTGCCCACACATTTTCTCTGTAGGTTACGCAGTACCACGTATAACGCAACTAGCTGTGATAGCACTTTTAGTGATGCGCTAGGGGTCAAGGATTTTTAGCCTTTTTATGTCAGCACCTGACCCCCAAGGAAATTTTTAGGTTGGCTCCTCTGCTCTCCAGGTTGCCATAAACAATTGTTTACGTCTGCATTTTCAGGTCTCTCTGCAAAACTGCACTGCAAGGTGGCACCACCACTGGGTTAATTGTGCTAAAGGGAGACTTTGTGCTTGATCCTGCATGTGCCCATGGCTTTGTCATTGCATTTTCAATCTAGAACAGAATATAGCAAGACTCCATAACACACATCTCGTGGAAAGCCGTCATAATTGCTGGATTTGTTCCAACCCAAAGTGCCACTTTCAGCTAAAGATATCAGGTAGTGGCAATTCATTGCAGCTGTCAATAAGAATGATCAGTGATTCTAGTTAATGGTTGTATTATCAATGTTATGTGAACATTGGATACATCTTTAATTAAAACATGAGGATCAGGATGTAGACATTTCTACAGACATCCTCCAGTGTAATTTTTGTTTTCCCTAATATGTATTTAGCCTGCCCTGGTAGTGGATATAATTGTACGTTTTTTGTGATTCTTAAGCGGTAACTGGCATCTTGCCAGGGCACCACAAACAGTTCAGATGCTACGCAGGCTACTGGTTCGCAACATACAGAGGTAAATGTTCAGGGAGTCACCTGAAAGTAATACAATTAGGATCCCTACACTCTACCATTGCTGCAGTACGACTGCCACTGCTTCCTCAAGCAACTGCCTTGTTGGCCCGGGAAGCTGGCAGTCTTTATAAACTTCACTGGACCCACCGATCAAGATCCCAGACCTCAAAACAGCAAACAAATAAGCAGGGAATCCTGTTTGGGGTCGATGGACCTCAAGTCATTAGTCTGTGATTTTTATACAAGGAAAAGGGACATTTTAAAAATGTATCAATACCTTATTTCACCCTGGTATTAAGGGGCGAGCCGTAGGCCTCCTAAGGGTTTTCAATGTGCATTTATAGTGAACTCAGCCTTTCATGGAAGTCCACAGGCTTCAAATCAGAAGTCCCTCCCCCCTCAAAACTTTATATGCGGTTGTGGACTTTTGTTTTGTAGAAAAAGGGGGTTTGGCTATATGTTAACATATTTAAATATCTTTTAACATGTATATAGGTGATACCAAAGTTGAGATTACTGCTAACATTGTGCATTTTGACTGAACGAAGGTGTAAAAAAAAAAAAAAAAGTCATCCAAAACATATTTTCAGGAACTTTAACAAGGTGTGCGTTACTTGTGGTCAGGGTGGATGAGAATTCGCCACAGGGGACAATCAAGGTACATAGCTAATCGGCACAAATAACTTTTCACATTTTAGTTATTCAGAACACTATCTTGTATTACGATTTCATGTTGAATGCAGAGCTAAGTAACATTCGAAATTTGAAGATGGAAGCCTAAATGGAGAGTGTTTGATATGTCTCCCAAAACCAAAATGGGGCTCCTGTAATCAAGGTCTCATGTCAAACGAGAACAAATGTAAACAGTGTAGCAAATATCTTTGAACTCTAGTATATCAGGGCGCTTACCTGGAAGTACCCTGCTTTCCAATTGCCGTACCATTGTCTCACATGTGACTTAGTTGTAACATTGATTGAGGCTTCAACTATCCTATGGAATCTTCTTGTTGTTGGAGTACCGCCTTCAACTTTCATGCAGACTTGGAATTCCTCTTTAAAGGTGGTATTGTTCATGATAGACTTCAATGAAGCAAAGTTACGTTCTTGTCTTGAAATGATAATCTCTCATTGTTTCTAAAGACTTTGTAGTACATAGTTGTTTTGGCTTTCTGAATGTATTGTGAATTGCATTCAACAGTATTCAAGGTAGTTGAAGGATTAGGTTGTATACATATAGTACCACACTCAGAGGAGTGGCTAACAGTTTCCATGATATGTTTCAGGCTAACCATTTTGTATTCGCAAGTACACATAGCGACAGAGTGTTACCCAAATCTAAAAGGTATATAATATACAGTATATTATATAAATCAGTTCAGAAGACTAAGTAGTAATGTCTGTTTACTATATTAAGACATGCAGTGGAGTTGGATCATCATTATGGGTCCACGGACGTCTGACCCGGTATGTGGACTTTTTGCTAAGTTTAAAGAAATTTAGAGTTTTCATTGGTTATACAGCTTCTCTCTAGTCAAAGTAACCCCTGAATCAGTAAAATAAGTCTCTGCCTTTGTGCAGATTCTTACTGGAGGACTACTGAAAACATCTTTTAAGTACTTCAGAAAGCAACGCAATGACTCCTAGTGGTGACATTAATGAAGAGGACAGAGCTGGCCCATCAATGGCTATGTTTCCATCAGACCAGGAAGAGGACATCTTTTCCGGAGAGTTATCTGAGGAATTCCACTGGAATTCAATGTTGGGGGAATTTATTTTTTAGCAATTTAGTGGAAGTGAAAAAACGAAATGCTTGCAGGGTCACTTGAAAACTTTTGATTTGTGGGCATAGAGGTTTCTATGTGTTCGATATATCAAGTACAATAAGCGATCTATGGCCAACCATGACAGAATACACGGCAACACTGGCAAAAAACACAGACTATGTCACCCAAAAGGATGAACACAGTGAAGAAGAGGAACAAAGAACAACAGAAAAAAATATTGAAATAGCAACAAAATGCTTCCCTAAATGCAACTCTGTGGCATTTATTGCTTGCACAGCAAACAAGTATCTGCAATAGAGAACATAACCATGTCATTGTATCACAGTAGATGGACAAATCCATGAAACGTTTCGATCTACATTTCAACGTGGGGCATAAGCACCAAGGTTTAGTTTGTCCATTTCCTTAAAGTTAAGAAGTAGCTTTAGCTTCTGAAGTTGGTTAAAAAAAGAAACCCCAAGAAAGCACCCAATTAAAAAATGAACAAAAAATGCACCAACTAAAAAGACTGTTAAGAACCACCTATTCTGGTCACACAAACAACTTTCTTTAATTACCTATTTGTATTTTCTCACTTAGTAACTTAAAGTCTGGCCTATTACTGAAGCTGGTATGTTAAAGGTGAAAGGGCATAGATACTAGACATAGAGCAAAGACAAGACAGTGTGCAGCTGGGGTTGGCCTCAGAGCCTGGATGTGGTGCATTACCCCAAAAAAGAAAATCACTGGAGAAAACCATAGGGAAACGTTATGATTTCATTTACTCACAAGATGTTCACATATCTTTTAAACAACCCCGTGAAATGCCCTAAAAACAGTGAAAATGTAGATAATGCTTAGGTAACAAAACAAAAACCCTAAAACCCTTTTATTTGGCGAGTTAGCAACAATACCATAACGCATGCCCCTGCTATGCACTGCTCCATGATCTCACATGTGACATCAGTGATGAGATCCCCTATGACCTCCCCAGTGACATTGGCGTATGACCAATTGTAATGTGTAAAGCAAGTGTGCATGTCAAGAAAGTACAAGGAATTATTAAAGGCAACTTTGTATAAGTTTAAGGAAAGTAAAATAACCCTCCATTCTGTACAATTAATACAGTGGAGAAGAGGTGACATCTTAGACTATCCTTTAAGACCAAAGTGCTAGGATAACGTGCTATGGACAAATGGATTCTCGGTATCCAGGATGGAGAGATGGCCACCTTAGCCCACTGTTGTGAGCACTTAATACAGGGAAGAAGTGGTGAGACCTCTGAGCATGACTGAAGAACGCACTAGCTGTATTATATGTACCACACAGAAACGTAAATGTGCTGTGTTTGCATAAAATGACTAGTGTTTGTTTGAACCCGTGTGTATTATGCATCAGGAAGAAGCATAGATTAAGTGCTTTTCCATAAATAATGGGTTTAAGGTGGATCACATGGCCTGATCAGTTAAATCTTTCTTGCAGGTTTCATTTGTTAAGCCATGGACAGTGTTTCAAGATGGAGGTAAACCAGTGCTGCTCGGTGGTATTAAAATATGGTGGGACGCTACATATATTTATATTACACACATTACAAAAGTGCATCAAAGCACATTACAATAAACACTTAATTTATCCTGCAGCACGTCCTCGATGCTCTCCAGTCCCGAGCTCTAGACTCCTCTGAGCTCGAGGTGACGTCACAAAGCCAACTACCTTATCCAATCCAGGCGCTGCTCTCATGCAGCATGAGTGAAGCGTCTGGATTGGCTGGAGCAGGGTGCCTCAGCGCTCTAAAAGGCACTGGAGCCCTGTGCCTGCTCTCCAACCCAGCTGGGTTGGAGAGCTTGAATTGCACATGTCTGTTTGGCCGTAGCTAGGTAGCCGGCCAAACCGCTATGCTCAATTAATACTGAAAGGGCCATTCGTCACTGCTTGCAATCAGCAGCAATCACACACTGGCCCCTCCCTGCCCTTTCCTTTTAGCAGAAAGCTGGAAAAATAAAATGGTAATAAAATCCTTTTATTACCTTTTTATTTTCCAGCTTCAGCACAGCGGGGGGGAATGGGGGGGGGGCAAGTTCTTCCACTCATACGGATGAACCACTGCTGAGGTAAACTAATTATAAACTTTACCAAAAATGACACATTGAAAATAATATCCACTTGGAGCTAGGCAATTTTGATAGTATTGCAACCTGGAGGGGGCTTGTAGACTATGGAGTATCAACTAAGGCTAAAGATTAAACTGACTTGATGTCCAGAGCCTTCCAATCAGTGGAAGATATTTGTAAAGGTTTTTTCCTAAGATAATCATGCGGTTTGAAGGATGGACATGTGCAAAAGTCATGCTGTTAATGTACACCATTCCGTGCATGTTAAACATTGAGGTTGGATATATGGTAATACTAGTTGGTAGGCAGTGCGAGAGTAATACAGCTCTTACATCAGACATCCAAAAATAGTTTCTAATATATCAATTAATGTCATTGTGGAACCATTTTATGCAATTGTAAATGTCCTCAAACGCGATGTAATTGGTAATGTCATTGGTGATGCATTACGTATTATTTATCAGTGATGTCACTGATGAGGTTATTTGAGATGTGAACAGTGAACGCATTTTAGATTTCCTGTTTGATCGCATGAGTGAGGCCAAGAGCAGTGCATGGTGTCCGCCTGAGCTATGGTTTGCATAGCTAACCATAACTGGCCAGTTAAAGAGGTTTTTAGTTTTTGTTTCATAATAATGCCTGCGTGTTCCCTGTCTGTTTTTGAGGGAATATAGATTAGATAGGCAGGGAGTTGGTGAGAAAGTCAACAGTGTAATATAGTCCAGTATTGTGGTTGAGGGGTTCGGGTGACATCATAAACCACGAGGGCAAAAGCTGAGTGGTTTGTAAATGTCACTAGCACCCGGAAATGGTAATATACGATAATTTCACATGTGAACTGTTTTGAATGTTTATATGGCATGTTTATTGTAGGGTAGTTAGCTTGAATTTTTTTTTTTCCCTTAACAGGGAAGTGCTTGTTAAAAATACTAAGTGAAATATTGAACTATATGGTGTGGTTGTCCGCCGTAAAAAGAATAGCACTTAATTATATAGAGAACAATGTAGAAAAAACACTATTTGCTATATTGCCTTTAGAATGGAGCGATTATTGAAACTCTTCACTTCAAGGTTCAGTCAGCTAACAATAGGCACTAATTGGAATTAGAATGTTTGGGCTTTGTTTATTTTTAATGGAAACCTTCTTGGTAAAACAAACAAAGGTATGGGCCAGTGGAACTATCAGATTTTGTGGCTGCACCATATATTGCATAATTATGGGTTCGCGTCACTTTCCACAAAACTTGCCTCAAACTGCAGATTTTGACAAAAATATTGTTTTTAGCTCAAACGGATAGAAATAATATTGCCAGTGAGTGTGGAGGATAATGCCATATAATTTGTCTTTCTTTGAGAGGCAGCTTAGTTAACCCAGCCACATACTTTGGTCCTCCATTGCCACATAATCCTAAAGGGCCTTAAGCTCTGCAGAGTGGTTTAGGGGCTTTCGCTATAATGCTGAAACTCACACTTCACAGGGATCCGTGAAATATTTCCCTTTTATTCCATTTCAGACTATTCAGAGCACATTTTCGATAATGCCCTGGACTTGTCTGCACATACAGCTCTACTGTTAGATATTCCATGACGGATGGACAGTTTTCTCCTGCCACACCACTTTCCTATTTAGTGTTGACAAGCATCCTGTTACCAAAGGAAACATGTGGTAGTTGTACCGTTATGGAACATAATGCCACTGCACAGCTTTCTCTCTCCCTTTGCATTCATAATTTCGATGCATTCATTACAAGTTTTCCCCAATATTTAAACTTAAAAATACAGCAAAAACCCAATTAAGACATAAAGAGAGAAAATGTTTCTTGTTCTGAAAATATATGGTTTAATACATTACGTTTCCAGACATAATTGCCAGAATTAGGAGGAGCAGGAAACAACAGCAAACACAGTTTTGGGTTGAATTCGTAAAATACAATAAAAGACCTGATTGTAACGAGAGCCAAAACTGGCTATAAAAAAGAAGTGTGGGGAGATGACGTTATTAGAAGAACTAACGTGTTTCTGTGATCTGTGCAGTGGGTCTCCCATACACAGTTTATTTATATAGAACAAAATGCAACATTAACATCCAACAGATGTTTTGAGAAAATGAGAATATACTGTCGCAATTGTGCTCAGCCTGCGGCAACTTTGAACCTTCCAATACTGCAACAGGAGAACACTCTAATAAACAAAGAGCAACACAAGACAGAAGTTTCCTGGATCCGCCATTCCTTGCAGTTCTATGTATTTCTTAGCTGAGAATATAGTACTAGAGTGCAATTCCTGATTAGTAAAATCAAAAGGACGGGCATGGATTAGGTTAATTCTGTGCCAAGTACCACATGATTCTAGGTCTCACAAAACACAGTATTTCTCCCACTTTGGTCAGTTTCTTCTTGCATCTTAGCAGCTGGTTGTACCCATTCCTTAGATGTGAAGTCTCTTATGGGGGCATGGCTTCAGTGGTAATAGTGCACATACATTGTATTATGCTTGCTGTGGTCATAGTCTCTTCTAATTCTTGCGGTTCCTTCGGGTTCCTCTGAAAGGTGTCAGATTGTTCTTGACAACAGGTGTGGTTCTGGTCTAAAGCAAACTTCAACCCCCTCTTCTGAGCATGGTCTGTAATAAAGAAAGAGGATATGTCCATCAGATGATTAATATCGTGCCTGTTTATGCCTTAAGTTGTATCATGCATAGAGGAGTCCATAGCTTAAACACTGAACAAATCACTGCGCATGTACAATGAGTCTTATTAAATAAACAGTGAGTATGCAGTTCGGAATAGTGATTCAGTGAAATGTTTACAACTAAAAGATAACATTGCAGTTGCCCCAGATCAATTTTCTGGCGTCACAAAAAACCAAATTCATTAAAATCTAAATGCATGCACAATGGTATATGAAGGACCATATGGCAGCATTCACTTAGTCCAAAAACTGGAAAAATATGGAGACTAGCTCAGTCTTTGTTTTAGTGAAAGCATAAAGAAACACGGGTGAAATATATAAATCCCTTATCACACACGCTAATAAGCAATGCTTCAAAACACAAAAGAAACTGACTTTTAACTTTCCCAAAGCTCTTTCCTCTATGAAAGGCACCACCTAAACTTCCTCCTTGATTCCCTCTTTACCTCAATCTAATTACTAGTTTTCGAAACTCAATGGCTTCCTCTCTCACATCTTCAACCTTCGCCTCAACATTAAGAAGAAACACCCCAAACTATCCTCCCGTCATTGCTCCACCCTTAAAATCTGGATAATCTTCCTTTACACCTCACTGACACTTGGGTATCAAACCCGCCTCTTATGCTAATGATGCTAGCCTAGCAGCCCTACGCAAAAATTGCTGCAAAGAAACTGCACCAGTTTTTTATCACAGCATTAACGCTTCTGTATCTCATGGCACTTTTTACATGAATGAAATGAAATGAAATTTGTACTTGTAAAGCGCACCCATACCCCCAAAGGGGTGTCCAGGCGCTGTACGCATACCGCTGTGGAACCCTTCCTGGCTTTTCCCTGTGAAATGTCCACTCCTGGGCACCCCCAGGGTGAAGCCAGGCATCCCAGCGCTGTTGGGGCCGTACATAAGACTTAACTCGGGTAATACTTCTCCACTGTTAAAGATGTGCTGTGAGACTGCTCTGAGAAACATGGCAAGAGCCCAGTTAGCATCATGAACATTAAGGCTTAAAAAACAAACTTTGCACAAACACCAATGTTGTTTCAAGGGAAAACTTAGAGCGGCAGACAAATACACCAAGCCAAGCAGGATTTGAGGATTATAGCAGTGACACATTTTTCTGGAGGAGCAGTGAAAGATAAACCCCCAGAGGATGAAAGACCTTTAGTACAAAGGTGGCAGGTAAGATCACGTTTTGTGAGACTAAAACGTTGCACAGGGAACTGAAAATGCTCCTGGCCTAACGTGAAACTCGAGTAACACCAGTGGGCCTGCAGGACAGTGATATAGAAATAAGCATCCTGCAGGTCCAGCACTACCATCCAGTCTCCAGGGTCGAGAACAGACACTCTTGTGCCAGGGTGACCATCATGAATCTGTCTTTCAGCGAAAAGGCATTGAGAGAGCGAAGATCTAAAATGAGACGGAGGCCCCCATCCTTTTTTGGCACAATGAAGTAGCAGGTAGAACAAGCTCGACTAACTTCTGGCGCCTATACCCTATCAATGGCTCCTGTGGCCAAAAGTCCTTGCTCTTTCTGCTGCAAGAGCAGCAGATGGTCCACCGCCAGCCGATCTGGGGATGGTGGAAGGCGCAGCAGGGTCTTGTGAAATGGTAATGCGTAACCCTGGAGATCAATTTGCAGGGCCCACTTGTCTGAAGTATTGCCCGCCATCTTGGCAAAACGTGTTGGATCCTGCTTCCGACAAGGTGGGTGTGTACCATCAAGGCCACGCAAAACAGGCTTTTGGGACGTCACCAGCAGGGGGGGCAGAAGGCTGGGATGCACACTGTCCCTTTTGGCCTCTCCTGTGGGGACCACGAAAAGGCCGGGGTGATTGTTGCACCTGCTGAGATTGTTGGCGATATTGGAAGCTCTTACTATAGCCACAGAGGGGGTGAAACTGCTGGTGCAGCTTGCGTAGAGGAGCAGACAGAATAGCGAGAGCGCTGTTTTCCTGCTTTCTGTGAAGCAGGGTCGAGTCTGCTTTATGTTCAAATGCCAGGAGTCATCAAATGACATGTCCATAAGACTGGCCCGAACGTCTCCTGAAAAGCAAGTGGACCGCATCCAGGCATGCCTGCGAATGACCACACTGGTGCCAACAGCCCAAGGGAATCAGTGGTATCCAGTCCACAGCAGACGGGTAACTGACCGCATCACAACGATCTTGTATGACCTGGGAAAGTATATCCTGGGCTTCTTTCGTGACCATGGGCAATACTTGGCCCACAGAGTCTCACAAGGAGTAGGAGGAGCAGCCAAGAAGGCAGCTGGCATTTACTGAGCGATGGGCCAAACACGTATAAGAAAAAAACTGCTTACCATAAGTCTCTACCCTCTTTGATTCCCCGTCAGGGGGAGTTGCAGGAAATTAGTTTGGGTTTACCTTACTGGCCGAAAGTGCATCACAAGATTCTCAGAGTGAGCTGCTAGGTGAGGAAAGCTGGGTCACCTGAAGAGCAATAACATCTGGCGATACAATGGTGGGCCTGAGCAGCGTTTTGTTCAGGTACATAATATTGTATGAGTAAGAGCCTCATTTAGTAGGAGTAGGGGCTCAGAACACAACTGGCCAGACAGTTATTTATTAAACCACTGATAGGCCCAGGCAGCCAAGTATCAGAACAGCAGATAATGTTTTTCATCCAGGCCCTCGATTAACTTTGTGGGCTGATATCATGAAAATAATAAAACGTTACGAAAAAGCACTAGACTGTAGTACATTTAAAGAAAAGCCAAACGAATGTACCTAAAAAGTCTGAGTGCACATAATTAGATGTCATAAAATGCACATTGATTTTAACTTCCTGAGTGGGAAGTTTGCGATCAAGAGCCTCCGCTGCCCTCCGAATAATCATAGCAAAAGTGGCATAGCGTTCCGTGGCGGGCCCTGGGGGAGAAACTGGTCCAGCGTCTGGGGAGGTATCCAGACCTATGGCATGTATCCAGACCTATGGCATCTTGAAGCTCCTTGTACCCGTTGCTCTCTAGGTAAGGCTGGCCAATCTCATCCTCAGCATTATAGTCCATAAGGATAATGTTACGTACCCAGTAAGCATCTGTTCTTGGCATGTAGAGCTGTAGATCCACATGCTTTGCATACTCCTGCCATCTAGTGTTGGGTCCGGATGTTTGCAAGTTGTTTTTCTTCGAAGAAGTTTTTCCTAGTCACGAGGTAAGGTGACTCCTCCTATCGGTGATAGTGCGCATGGTCATCGACCATCGACTGCATTGTTAGATTGTTTTCCCTCAAGAGGGTGAGAATGGAGTGATAGAAAGGAGTAAGTGTAGTATAGAGACAACTACAGGTACCCGGGGAGGCGTGTGGGCGCATGTGAATCTACAGCTCTACATGCCAAGAACAGATGCTTACTGGGTAAGTAACATTATCCATTCGAGGCATGTGTGCTGTAGATACACATGCTTTGCATAGACTACAAAGCAGTATACTCCCAAAGCGGTGGCTAACCTGTAGATGTTGCAGTTGTTTGGAACAGTGTTTTAAGTACTGCTTGGCCTACATTAGCCTGTTGACGTGCCAACACATCTACACAATAGTGTTTGGTAAATGTGTGTGGTGTAGACCATGTGGCTGCCTTACATATGCCAGCTAGAGGAATGTTACCTAAAAAGGCCACTGAAGCCCCAATTTTGCAAGTGGAATGAGCTCTAGGGGGTATGGTTAAAGTTATTTTAGCTTTAGCATAGCATGTATGAATGCATTTAACAACCCATCTGGCAATACCATATTTTGAGATAGGATTGCCTTTGTGAGGTGGAGCAAATGTAACAAACAGTTGTTTGTTTTGCGAAAGTCTTTTGTCCTATCTATGTAGTACAGTAAAGCTCTTTTAACGTCAAGCGTGTGAAGAGCGCGTTCTGCTACAGAATCAGGTTGGGGAAAGAAAACTGGTAACTCAACCGATAGGTTTATATGAAAAGCAGAAATTACTTTGGGAAGGAATTTAGGGCTGGTGCGGAGAACTATCCTGTCTTTGTGTAGTTGAAAGAAGGGTTCGTCTAAGGGTAACGCCTTTAGCTCACCAACTCTCCTCAGTGAAGTGATGGCAATGAGGAAAGCAACCTTCCATGAGAGAAGTTGCAAAGGGCACTTGTGCAATGATTCAAAAGGTGGCCCCATGAGCTTTGTGAGAACAATGTTGAGATTCCATACAGGGGCAGGAGGAATCCTTGGTGGTATTACTCTTTCTAATCCTTCCATGAAAGCTTTGATTCTATGTCAGGACCCGGAGGCGAGGATTAGGCTGTACTTTCTTCACTTTATTCATAACTTGTAAACTCCAGTAGCCATTTCAAGAACTATGAAACTTATAAAAGACTCCATTTCCCATGAACATCAGGGAAAGGGAAAACAAAAAAGTCCATCCAATCATATTCCAGTGTGCCATATAACATCCTGTGAAGCCAGTCTAGCCCCCTCTTTCTTCGCTGCTCCAGCAGCAATTCAGATGAGCGTTGTTTCTTTCTCCTTTTTTGGGCCTATAACTAATGTATGGTGCACGTTTCTTCATGTTCAGGCAGCGTTAATTGCCTGCGCCATGGGGGCTTTCCGCTCCTACGCCGTAGCTGTCACCCAGGCTCGCTTAAGCAGCGGTACGGTCTTCCGACCGGCAGAGGGCCCGTGCTAGCTAATTACACGCGCAGCGCGTACTCAACCCCCCCGTCAGCCGGAACACGTCAGTTTCACTGCCTGTCATAAGCGGCGTGTTCGTGCTGCGGTTTATGCTCATGGGGGAGGTTTGTCAATTACCGCTCGATCAGGCGGGCTATTATCCTCAGAAACACGCGAGTCGGGGGGAGGCACTAGAGGGCGCACAAGCAAGATGGGCGAGGCTCTTGCCGCCCGGGAGCAACATACATAAAAATCCTGTTCCTAAGACCCGAATTCAAGGGAAAAAAAGCTATGGTGCGAGCGCGGACGATTTGCTGCGCACCAGACGAGTGAAATTTGCCCCGAGGAAGCGCCGGAAAAGGGAGCAACACAACTCCGGGCCGGGCAGCGGACGCAACGCGATTAAGATGGTGGCCGCTCGAAGCTAGAACGAGCGCTGAGCGGGGCTCATCAGATGGAGAGAGATGAGCTCACGAGCTCAAGAGGCCGCACTAAAGCAGGCACAGTCGCGACCAGCTTGCAGCTACAGGGAAGAGAGGAGGCGCCCAGCCATCAACGGCTGCACTCTCGGCGAGCGGCGGCTTGGCGCCAGAAGATTGCGTGTGGCCTTGGTGCGGGCGCCTGGGGCCCGGAGATCGGAAAGCATCGGTGAGGGCCCGAGAACTACGCCGAGAAGGCCGCTGGGATCCCCCCCCCCCTTGTAAGACACAGAGTGGAAGCCAGGGGCAGCAATGCGAGGCACAAGCACAGGGCGCGGAAGACCTCACCGCCCCTTGCTGGCCTGGTGCGGGCCATTGACGAGCATTAACGATCCTGCACCCCCTTATAGGGGGAAGGTGAAAAAGAAAAAAAAAACGCTGATGGACAAATAGCAGGGGACAGGAGAGTGAGGGGGAAATTCACTGGCAAGGAACCCCCAGCCACAAAGGGGGAAACGCAGAGACTGGGCCAGTCGATACCCTGCAGCGGGCCAGAAACGTGATATTACTCCCTGCCACACCAAGCCTATACGAGGAGGCCCGAGAACTGGGAGTCCTCCTGCAGACAATGCGAGAAGCGCTCATTATCTCCATACTAAAACCCGGAAGACAGATGCGATTCGTACAGACCCCTGTCGATGATAAATTGCGATGCGAAAATACTAGCAAAAGTAATCGCGAATCGGCTGAGTTTACTTATGAACGTCTTAGTATTACCTGAGCAGTCGGGATTTGTGCCCGGACGGGCAACGTCTCATAATCTCCGCACCTTCTTCACCCCTTATGCAGGATATAGACCCTAGTGAGACGGCGGTGGCGATTTTTTTAGATGCCACTAAGGCATTTGACTCCCTTGAGTGGGATTATCTCGGGGACGTGCTCCGCCGAATGGGTTTCCCGCCCCCCTTTTTATTGTGGGTCCAGCTGCGTTATAACCAGCCGCAGGCCAAGGTGCTGATTAACGGAATGTTCTCCTCCCCCTTTCATATCAGGAGGGGAACAAGGCAAGGATGCCCATTGTCCCCCTTGCTTTTTGAGCTGGCCATAGAGCCGCTAGCAGCTAAACTCCGGCAACACCATAGACAATACGCACTGCCATACCCCACGAGACACATTTTAGTGTCTCTTTATGCTGATGACATCACGCTGTACTTAAGAATCCCTGAAGTCAGTCTTAACCCCAATACTCAGGGAATTTATACTTTTCGGACTGCTCTCTGGAGTAAACATTAACTGGGAAAAATCCCAAATCTTTACCCTCACCCAGTCAGTTCAACGGTATACCCCTGATTACCCGCTGACTTGGAGCGAGACTGATGTAAAATACTTGGGGATTACGATAACAAGAGACAGGGCAGAGCTAATGCAGCATAATTATGGACGAGTACTAGAGACCCTGACAGAGTCCATCACGAGGTGGATTTCTATGCCCATCTCACAAGCGGGACGAATCTCCCTGATCAAAATGATAATCCTTCCGAAACTGCTCTCTCTCTTCATCAATATTCCCTATGCAACCAGCAAACATTTCTGTAAAGATCTCAGAACTCAGCTGAGCCGATTAGCGTGGGGAGGGAAACATCCTAGACTGAAGTGGGAGGTCATGACTTAACCTTTTACGAGGGGAGGATTTGAGGCACCCGATATGGAACTCTATTTCCTGTGCGCCCAAGCACACTTTGCGGCATACTGGGTGCGGCCACCACCATATATGCCACACCTAGCTGTAGAGTATCAATTGGGGGGTTACGTCCTTTAACAGGTGGCCAGGTAGGACGTGGTTAAAGTTTAAAAGGAAAAGAGACCTAGCTACCAATTTTAGTTGCTGCCATTTATTTCAGCAGACTAAAAGCCCATACATTTAGTCTTTGGGCCTAGTTAATCATTTCTCCATGATTTATACTTTTAGAAACAACTTTTTATGAAACATTTCAATTTTGTCTGAGACATTCAAAGATACATAACTCATACATAACTCAAAAAGTGCTAATATACTTTAAACATACACTTGTGAAAGTGAAAAAATAAAAAACAACAAGCACATAAATTCAATACATTACAATCAATTGTGAGAAATTACACCAGCATGTCTTGAAACACATTACTAAGACAATAAGCACTCTCTTAGGGCCCTTTAATTAGCTTGTTAAAGAGAGATGCTCTCCATGAGGGAGAAAATAAATATCTGTGGGGATATATCTATGTATAAGATCCCTCTCCAGAACCCGTAAATAATTTAATTTGCCCCCTTCTTGGATAAGAGGAAATGCCGACGCGTTTCCAATCCCAGGCTGTGTTAAGGGATTTTCATCAGGGCTGGAGCAAGGTGTAATCTGTTTGTGTGGTTACAATCTTCCTCAATGCGTGTTGGTTTGTTCTTCAGTCAATCTTATGTAATTTAAACAGGGACTTCTGCAAGTCCATTCAAAAGAAGGTGGTGAGCCTGCATGTTTAACTCGGAGCTTGTGAAAGCATAAATCTTCCTTGTTCAGCTTTTTTATTTGCTTAATGTCTCGTGTTTAGTGTTGAGCAATTTCTAAGCAGCCACGGTCACTTTTACTCGTGTGCTGTTGAATGATTGTTACTTCTCCATGGTGTGCTCACGCAGGCAGCTCTTCCTTCGTGTGCATTTTCCCGGTGCACACGAAGGAAGAACTGCCTGCGTGAGCACACCATGGAGAAGTTGTTTTGAATGGACTTGCAGAATTTTAAAAGTCCCTGTTTAAATTACATAAGATTGACTGAAGAACAAACCAACACGCACTGAGGAAGATTGTAACCACACAAACAGATTACACCTTGCTCCAGCCCGGATGAAAATCCCTTAACACAGCCTGGGAATCGAAACGCGTCGGCATTTCCTCTTATCCAAGAAGGGGGCAAATTAAATTATTTACGGATTCTGGAGAGGGATCTTATACATAGATATATCCCCACAGATATTTATTTTCTCCCTCATGGAGAGCATCTCTCTTTAACAAGCTAATTAAAGGGCCCTAAGAGAGTGCTCATTGTCTTAGTAATGTGTTTCAAGACATGCTGGTGTAATTTCTCACAATTGATTGTAATGTATTGAATTTATGTGCTTGTTGTTTTTTTATTTTTCACTTTCACAAGTGTATGTTTAAAGTATATTAGCACTTTTTGAGTTATGTATGAGTTATGTATCTTTGAATGTCTCAGACAAAATTGAAATGTTTCATAAAAAGTTGTTTCTAAAAGTATAAATCATGGAGAAATGATTAACTACACCTAGCTGTAGAGCAGGGATTCATGTCTCCCGCTCCGACTACAGCATTTCTGGGCTCCTCCACGAAACCCAGAAGTAAAGACCCAACGACCGTTGACTGTACAAACATAGCCTGGCAGAACATTGCCAAACGAACACAAGAGCCCATGCTATACTCCCCACTGTTGGAAACGCAGTATCACCCAGGTCTCCCGGTCACACATGAAGCAAGTTGCTGACAAATGCTCCTGAAACTCGGAGCACCGACCTGGAGGGATCTATATGAGAACGGAACCTTCTGCACCCGTGAGGTATTCTTCCGAGACCATCAGCCAACCCCAATGGAAGTATTCTTGTATGTCAGACTGTGTCAGGATGTCAAAACTGCTACCCCCGACTTCCCCGCTGAGCCGACGATCCTGGCCCCCTTGCACGCTCTGCTACAACGATCTGCACCCATACACGTAGTGTCCATGCTCTACCGAGCTACTCAAGCAGCAAGCCCAGAAGAGAAACAGAACTCATGAGCTCAATGGAATGAGAATTGGGGACCCCCCTTAGTGAGGAGCAATGCCAATATTGCTGTCAACAAACTGGGAAGATAACAGCCAGTAGTAGACTGTGCATCATTCATTTCAAATATTTGCACCGCTTATATTACACCCCGGCTCGGCTGCATCGATTCCAGCTTAGAGATAACAACTATTGTGACAGATGCGGCAGAGCAGGAGCTAGCTTCTTACACCTGGCATTGGAATGCGAGCCCATTTGGGGATATTGGCAACAAGTTCTGGAAGCATTAGGACAGATGATTGGCTCCCCAATCCCAAACACTCCACTAACGACCCTGTTGGGGTACACTGAAAAGATAGAATCCTCTGTCAGAAAATTTGCTTAGATGGGATTATTATTAGCTAAGCGTAGAGTGGCCTGCAGGTGGGGGAGGGGAAAAGCCCCTAAGTTTAAGGAGTGGATGCGCAACCTAATATTCTGCCAAGAGCAACTACTTGCCTATGCGGAGTTAATGGAGTTACTTCCCGACCACATGATATATGGGATCCACTGCGGACGTATCTGATAGAGCACTCAACTGAACCAGAGATCACGAGGCAGGATGAGTGAGGAAACCTGAACACGGGGAGCGGCGGAAGGGAGGAGGGAGAGGGGATCGCAGTACACTGAGGAAGTGAACACCCAGACCCCCTCAAATCGCACAAGATAACACACAAGAGGATACTGAGCAGATTGGGGAAAATAAAACGTTGGAGGCAGAACTATCTATGTATTAGTGTGGATACATATTTTATTGCTGAGCTGTAAGGACAACCAACCTGTGACATTGCCTACCGTATGAGTTCTTAATGATATACATGAATGTACTATACACCAGAAACGTATTGAGATGTGTTAATCTGGTTTTTGATTACTATGCTGAACTGCAAACTTAATAAAAAGAAGTTAAAAAAAAAAAAAAAAGACATGCAAGTCGGATTTTCAAACTCCGCTCGTGAGGCGTAGGGGAGATTAACGGTCTAGCGAGCCGGCGCCTGAAGGGATAACACTCTGCGGGGTAAGAACAACTGTTACACGATATGACAAGGGACACCCCAGGTGCTAAGTTAACCCTTCAGAGTATCAGGGGGAGTCCCTATTATTAGTTTGGCAGTCTTCCAGTGACATCCCTCGCAGCTGAGTGGGAGGTCTGCTCCCTTGACCAAGTTTACCTCAATGGAATATGAAGAATCTGGAGAGTACATGGAGGAGGAGGAGGTTACCTACCTCCCAATAGACGACCAGTTCTGTGAAGTGATGGACGCCTCCATCCTCAAAGCTGTGCCTCAGGTGGTAGCCCCCCTGGAGAAGAGACTCTTGGCACTACAGGTGCAGTCCCAGAAACCCCTCACTTCGAGGGAAGATACTAACGGGCCACTGGCCCCCCCTACCTCCAGGTCAATAGGCTACATCAGCGCTTACCCCACCCCAGAACCCAGAGAAGCGCAAGCGCAAGGACAACCCCGGCATCGATCTCGCCGCTTTTGCGCGCCTCAAGAAGGCTTTTCTGGACACCCAGCCTATACTAGAGCCTCAGGCACCAGGCCCCTCAGGACTAGACCCAGTTACACCGCCACTGGCGGACCCAGGGGATGGGGATGATTCCCCCAAAACATCAGATGGGGACGGGGATGGGTCTAGACCATGGCGCCCGACGCCCAGCCCCACGATGTAGTTAGAACCCCCCACGGACACCGGCCTCCCTTCGCAGGAGGATTTGCTGGATGCTGATGATCTCTTGCACCGGAGATCCGCGGACTAGTACCCCGCTGCCAAGGTGGCGGCCTACATGGCCAGTCGTTTGAGGAAGCCCCTAGACAAAGAAGTGAGGGGATGTCTTAAAGCAGAGTGCCCCCTGCCCTCCTTGGAGGGGAAAGTGGCCACCACACCGGAGATGAGATAGACCCCAAAATGGCCCCTTTCCTCGCCAAGTTTGTCTGCGACTCCAAGAAGGGCATCGACCGGTCCTGGCGATCATGCCAGGACAAGCTCTTGGACATCGCAGGTCCGTTAGCGAAAACCATGGCTATAACGGAGGACGCCAAGGCCTCCGGTTCCCTCATAAGCCCGGAAATGCTATCTAACTGGGCTCAGAGGGCCATCATCTTCCTGGTGAACGCGAACAGCGCGATCTCTACAGAGAGGAGTAGATCACTACTCATTAAGATCGACCCCAAGTTGGGGGAGCTCTCCACATCAGAGGCAGGGACAATAGCCCAGGGAAACCTGTTTGGGGATCCATTTATCAAGGAATTAGGGAAATTCGTGAACACTTAATTCCCTTGATAAAGCACAATCCACAAATCAAGAGGATATTTACAACCCGTGTTTTTGCCGCAGCCGGACGAGGTAGGGGGCGCCCGTCCGGCCGTCTTTTTCAGGCAGCCTCCAGAGGTGGTGACTTGAGACGCGGCCAATGGCAGGATCCCGGCAAGTTTGGTCACTTTTACCAGCCAAAGTCCTACCCCTGTCGCCGCAGAGGCGGCCAAAGAGGCAACGGCAGCAACAACCAAGGTGAGAGTTCAGGACCCCAACAGGCATTTCAGTTGGGGGCGACTGGCCCTTTTTCAATCGAATTGGGAAAAGCTATCCTCAGATGCTTGGATAATCCAAACGGTGGGAGGTTTCCACATCGAGTTTTATGGGACTCCAATCCAACCCCATCAGCCTACTCCTTTGATCTTTCCACCCAAACAAAAGGTGCTGGTGAATCAGGAGATAGTCAGCCTGCTACAGAAAGGAGCAATAGTGAGATCGACGATTCACCCTCGCGGGTTTATCAGCAACCTCTTCCTAGTGGAGAAGAGGGATGGTGGGCAGGGCCCGGTCATCAATTCAACTCCTGGCTACTCTACCTTCATTTCAAGATGGAGGGTATCCATCTCTTGCGGGACCTTCTTCAAGTGTCCGATTGGATGGTTCGCCTGGACCTGAAAGACACCTATCTAACGGTACCGGTTTCCCCTCCACACAGGCGCTTCTTGCGATTCATGTGGGACTCAAGTCTTCGAATTCACCACCCTCACATTCGGTCTGTCATCGGCTCCATGGTGTTTCACCAAGTTGATGAGGCCCGTCATCAAGCATTTACGGACACGAGGGATAAGACTCATTGTCTACCTCGACGATATCCTGCTCATGGACCAATGCCCGCTACGCCTGTCCACACATTTTCAAACGGCAGTAGACCTACTGGAATCTTTAGGGTTCATGATAAATGGAGGGAAGTCAGCCCTGATCTCATCTCAGTTAATAAGGTTCTTGGGCTTCTTGATAAACTCGACCGAAGCGACTCTCAGTTTACCCTCTCTGAAGTTGTCCAAAATCCGACACGAGCTTCGGAGAACCATCTCCAAATCCCATGTGTCGCTCCGTCATTTGGCGCGGATAGTGGGGCTCCTCTCGTCATCCATCCAGGCGATTTTTCTGGGTCCTTTTCATTACAGGACCCTACAGCGTTTGAAAATCGAACACCTCCAGAAAGGCCTCTCATATGCCCAAATGGTTCCGCTGTCGGTCGAGGCAAAGGAGGAAATGAACTGGTGGCTAGCCCACATGGATGCCTGGAATGGCAGGGAGATCTTCGGCTCCCAACCCGACCTCGTAATCGATTCAGACACCAGCGGCTCCGGATGGGGCACGCGATGTGGGGAATTCTCCACTGGCGGCAAATGGTCCTCCACCGAACGATCTCTGCACATCAACTGTCTGGAGCTGATGGCAGGCTAATTTGCCATCCGGTGTTGGAACAAGGAGAAGGTGAAATGTTCAGTCCTCAAGATGGACAATGTAGCGGCAGTACGCTACGTCAATCACCTAGGAGGGACAAAGTCGAAGACCTTGTCGGATCTCGTATGGACCCTATGGGAATATTGTTTGGCCAACAAGATTTCCCTGTCGGCAGAACATCTCCCGGGAAGTTCCAACCAGGTAGCCGATTGGCATTCGCGCCACTGGAGGGATGCCAGCCTTTGGAAATTGAAGCCGCAGATCTTTCATCAACTCCAGACCAGATGGGGTCCCTTCTCCATGGACCTCTTCGCATCCCGCCAGGACTTCCAGCTCGACAGGTACTGCAGTTGGAGGCCGGACCTCCATGCCACAGCCATGGACGCCTTCCTCCAAGATTGGAGCAAGGAACAACCCTATGCCTTTCCCCTCTTCGCCATGATAATCAGGTTAACGGCACAGGTGCGCAGACCGAGAGCGGACGTAGTGGTGATCACCCCTATTTGGAGATCGCAAGCCTGGTTTCCAGCGATGATGGAACTTTCCTGGGATTTTCCAATCCCTCTACCCTGGTTTCCCGGTCTCTTCTAGGATCCCCAGAACAATCCCCACCCGCTGGTCCTAGCAGTGTCTCTCCGCCTCATGACCTGGAGGGTTACAGGCGACGTTGGAAAGTCCCAGGCCTTTCAGCAGAGGCTTCCTTCTTGCTCGCTAAGGCCTGGAAGACAATACGAGCAAACAATATCGATCTGCCTGGTCAAGATGGTTGGGTTGGTGTTAACAACAAGAAATTGATCCCATGGGGGTAGACATTATACACGTGGTGAATTTTCTAGCGAGCCTGGCTTTGCAAGGTTTTGCATACCGGTCTATCAATACCTTCATATCGGCGATTTCGGCAGGGCATTTGCTGGTGGATGGTCATCCGGTAGGCGAGCATTCGCTAGTCCGGAAGTTATTGAGGGGGTCAGCCTCCCCCCGTACCCAAGTACTCATCTCTATGGGACGTTAACAGGGTCCTCTCCTTGTTTCAAACCTGGCCTTTCAATAAATACCTATCCAGGAAACAGCTGTCAGCCAAATTAGCGATGCTACTGTGCTTATTATCATGTCGTTGAGTCTCGGATGTCCGGGCCCTGGACATAACAGGTAGAGTCTTTACCCCGGAAGGGGTGATTTTCCACATTTCTCGCAGAACGAAATGTAATTCTAGGATTGTTTCCTACCCGTCTTTGCGACAGAGTCCGAAGTTGTGCATAGTTCCCACCATTAAAGAATATGAGGCTATGATGGACGAACTTCATCCACATGGGGAGAAGCAGTTATTAATTGCCCTCACAAAACCCCACAAAGTGGTTTCGTCCCCTACGAATGCCAGATGGGTTAAGTGGGTCATGCAAGAAGCAGGCATTGACACCTCCTGATGCGGAGCCCACTCGGTAAGAGGTGCTATGGCATCCAAGGCCTTCTGTCTGGGAGCTCGCTTTGAGGACATCCTCAACGCAGCGGACTGGTCGAGTGACTCCACCTTTAATACCTTTTACTTCAAACCAGTTCCCTCTCTGGCAAGCATGGTGGTGGATAAGCTTTGAACTAGCCTAATCCTCGCCTCCGGGTCCTGACATAGAATGAAAAATGTCCTAGCTATCGTAAAGAAATGTTTCAATTCTATTAAGGACACGGAGGCGAGGATTAGCCCCCATACGACCTTTTTTTCTGCGAATGTCTTCCCTCCCCATTACGGAACGTATGCTTAGGCCAGAAATGTTAATAAATGACATGTCACGAGGGAGTGGTTTGATTATGTTGTGAGGATATTATTCTGTCGATTGGTATTTGGTCTATGCTGAATATGGTTCCAATACAATAGCAAGTAATATGCAATTCTTTTTCCGTAGGCGCGGAACCTAACAAACAGGAATAAAGAGAATAGCGGATTACAGCTGTCGCAGGAAGAAAGAGGGGGCTAGACTGGCTTCACAGGATGTTATACGGCAGACTGGAATATGATTGGATGGACTTTGTTGTTTTCACTTTCCCAGATGTTCATGGGAAATGTAGTCTTTCATAAGTTTCATAGTTCTTGAAATGGCTGCTGGAGTTTACAAGTTATGACTAAAGTGAAGAAAGTACAGCCTAATCCTCGCCTCCGTGTCCTTAATAGAATTGAAACTTTCCTTTACGATAGCTAGGGAATTTTTCATTACGGGGACCCTGAATAGTGACAGATGTTGTCTATTCTGTAAGTACGCAGCTACCGCTGCAAGGTGCAAACGAATAGATGTGTAAGCTAGTCCAGTTTGCTGTAAATGTAAGAGGTAACAGATAATTTTGTATAGAAGCATCTAAAGGATTGATTTTGTTGTTATTGCAGTATATAACAAATCTTTTCCATTTTGCTGCATAACAAGCTCCAGTGGTAGGCCTTCTTGCTTCCTTTAGAATAATCATACAGTCTGGTGGCAAGTTTAAATAACCAAACTCTATGACTTCAGGAGCCAGATCGCTAGATTCAGTTCTTTGGGATTTGGATGTCTGATTTCTCCATGGTTCTGTGTGAGGAGACTGGAGGTGAGGTGCAGCTTTTGATGTGGAACTATTGACAGCTCCAACAGGGTGGTGTACCATGGTTGACGGGCCCATGTGGGAGCTACTAGAATTAGTGCGAGGGATGTTTGCCTGAGTTTCCGAACCACACATGGAATGAGCGGTAAAGCGTAGGCAAATATCCCTGACCAGTTCATCCATAGGGCATTGCCCTTTGAGAGCGGGTGGGGGCACCTGGAGCCGAAGCTTAGGCATTTTGCGTTTTTCGCTGTGGCGAACAAGTCTATCTGTAGAAAACCCCATTGTTGAAAGTAGGGAAGGAGAACTTGGGGATGAAGTTCCCACTCGTGAATTTGCTGTCTCCTTCTGCTGAGGAGGTCGGCAATTTGATTGTTTACTCCTGGGAGATGTTATGCCAGAAGATAAATCCAATGCCCAATTCCAAATGGCTTGAGCAAGTGTTGACAGTTGGAGAGTGTGTGTCCTGCCCTGTTTCTGCACATAATACATCGCTGTCATGTTGTCTGTTTGGACTCGGACAGTTTTGGCAATGAGGTGAGTTTGAAAAGCTTTGAGTGCTAGAAAAACTGCTAAAAGCTCTACATAGTTGATGTGGAGACTTTTGTGCTTGTTGCTCCACAGGCCCTGTATTGTGTAACCTTTGAGGTGAGCCCCCCAACCTATGAGCACAATCTGTGGAATAGGGTCAATGAAAGGCCGGCCTTTTGATAAGTTTTATGGGTTCCACCACTGCAGAGAGCGATGGGTACGGCCATCTACCAACAGTAGATCAGTTAATTGACCCTGTGACTGATTCCACTGACGTGCTAAGCACTCTTGTAGGGGGCACATGTTAAGCCTTGCATGGGGTACAATTGCGACGCAAGACGTCATCATTCCCAGCAGTTGCATGAACACTCTGGCTGCTAAAGCTTGGTTGGGTTGAACTGTAGAATCATAGCCTTAATATTGCTTATTCTGGCTACGTTGGGAGAAGCTAGAGTTTTGACTGTGTCCAGACTGGCTCCTAGGTAAGACTGCATCTGTGACGGATGCAGGTGAGATTTTTGAGCATTGATGGTGAACCCCAGTTGATGAAGTAGATCTATTGTGATCTGTGTGTGTTGTAGACAGTTCTGGTGAGAGCTGGCTTTGATAAGCCAGTCATCTAGATAGGGGAAGATGTGAATCTGCTGTCTTCTGAGATGAGCGGCGACTACTGCCAGGCATTTGGTAAAAACTCTGGGCGCTGTAGTCACTCCGAAGGAAAGCACCTTGAACTGGTAATGCTTGCCTGCTATCACAAATCTGAGGTATTTGCGATGAGCTGGATGAATTGGAGCATGAAAATATGCATCTTTTAAATCTAGAGTAGACATAAAATCTGCTCTTTGTAAAAGTGGGAGTACCTGTTGAAGCGTCACCATGTGAAAGTGTTCTGACAGTGTATAGTGGTTTAACTCTCTGAGATCCAGAATAGGCCTTAGGGAACCGTCCTTTTTGGGAATGAGAAAATACAGAGTAAACCCCCGAGCCCTGGTACTGTATTGGGACCGGCTCTATTGCTCGTTTTAGTAAAAGAGATTGAACCTCTTGTTCTAGCAATTGTAGGTGTTCTGGAGACAATTTGTGGGATCGAAGTGGAATGTTTGGGGGATTGCTGGTAAGCTCCAGGCAATAACCATGTTGGATAATTCCAATCACCTATTTGTCTGCTGTTATGGACTGCCAAACGGGGAGAAATTGTTGAAGTCTTCCCCCGACAGGTGTGGTGTAGTCAGGGGGAAGCGTGGGCAAGTCACTGTTTATTAGGGAAGGGGGAGGTACGTGGTATGTTGCCCTTACCCCTACCTTTGAAGTTGTTGCCTCTATAACCTCCTCGAAAAAATCCTCTGGAGGGAGAGGACTGGTTGTTACCTATATATGTTGAGGTATTCTAGTCTGGGGATAGGGTTTTAGACCCTCCTCTGTAAAAGGAGCGACGAAAGGAGCCTCTGTTGGACGGAGACTGGAGCGCTCAAATGGACTTGGCCACTTCAGTGCCCTTTTTCATCTTCTCTGACGCTTGATCTACGCTTGGACCAAAGAGATGTTCTTTATCAAAAGGTGCATCAAAGATGGATTGTTGAACTTCTGGCTTGAACCCAGAAATTCTTAACCAAGTATGTCTCCTGAGCAAGATGCTAATATTAACCTCTCTAGCTGCGGTGCCTGCAGAATCTAGAACACAACGTATAGAGGAATTAAAGATGAGTTTACCTTCATTTACTAAGTCCTGAGCCTTAGCTTTATGCTCATCTGGAAGATATTGAAACAATTGCTCCACCTCATCCCAGTGTGCCTTGTCGTACTTCGCTAAAAGACCCTGCGTATTCGCAATGCGCCATTGATTTGCAGCTTGTGCAGCTATGCTCTTGCCAGAAGCGTCTATTAACTTGGACTCCTTATCTGGCGGAGGAGCATCCCCTGATGTCCGGGAATTTGCCCGCTTATGAGCGTTAGACACTACCAGATAATCTAATGGTAACCAGCCATTGATAAATATGGGGTCAGTAGGGGAAGCCTTATATTTTTTGTCAACCCTAGGAGTCAATATGCGTGCTCTTACTGGGTCCTTAAAAATATCATCAGCGTGTCTCATCATGCCTTTAAGCATGGGAAGTGTTTGTGATGACCTGTGTGTGGATCCTGAAGTTTCGAACAAAAAATCTTCCACTAGTGATTCTTTGTGTAATGCCATCCCATGACATTGTGCAGCCCTGGCAATGAGCTCTTGATGGGATGCATTGTCATCTGGAGGAGATGGCTTGGCTGGGTAAAGGTCTGGATCATTATCTGCTGGGGGATCAATTGTATAATCAGTCCATGGATCTATTAGGAGATGTATCCCCCCCCATCATCATCGTCATGGTGAGATTGTGGAGAATCCTAAGGTGTAATTTGCAAGGGATTCTCAAGTGGAGAAGGAGGTGGTGGTGATGGTAGATGTAAAGGACTTGTATCAACAGATTTCCTCTTTAAAAGGATCTTGTAAGAAGGGTCCTCATCAGGAAGCTTGCGTTTGTATGACGGCTTGGTGCGAATACGGCCAGTCTCAGGGTTAATATATAGCTTCTTTTGCTTTGGATCTGGTGTTAATGGAACAATGTCTATATTCGGATCCGAAGGGGTGTCTTTCTGTTTCGGCGCTGAAGTTTTCGGTGCCAGCGTAAGCTGGCCTTTCGGTGCGGAAGGTTTCGGCTCCGAAGGTTGTTTGACTTTCGGCACGGAGGATTTCGGACTCCGAGCCAGACTTGTGTTTGGAACCGGATGGCTTCGGTTCCGAGGAGTACTTTTGACGACTCGGTACCGGTGTTTGGGAGCCAAGCCTGGAGGCGGGGCGTCAGAAACGTCATCTCAGTGCTGACCTTGGAGTCGAGCTATCCTGGCTGATGAGGGGTGAAATCCGAAACTGGTCCTAGGATGCTAGTTTCCAGTCCAGGGAGGACCTGGCCTGGCAGTTCGGGCTGGACTGTTCCCATTGGGCGCAGGGTCAAGACTGATTTGCATATGGCTGGGATCAAACTGGAATGGCATGGTGAGCAAACAAAACGATGGATTTAGGCCCAGATCTCTGTACTGGGGTGAATGTATGACATTGTTCTGCATTCTGTCCATCAATTGTTCTCTTTTGACCTTGGCAGAAGGCAGAGGTGGTGCCGAAGCCTTGTGTTTCTTCGGATTAGTTTGTGGGGGCAAGGGGTCTTTGGTTCTCACGTCACCTTGTCCCTGCGGCAGTTCTTCGGAGTTGAGGTCTATCTTGAGCTCCGAGTCGGAGTCCTGTTCGGAGAAGGCTCCCTCCTCCTCTGCCGCTGATGCCCCAACGTCTTCCTGACCGGAGTCTTCACTGAAGATGTCCAGCGTGTCTTTGATGCTTTGACGCTGCATCTCTCAACGTCAAGCCTGACCGCGAAGAGTTTTCTTCGATCGGAACGATCTGCAAGCGTCACAGACTTCTTCTTTGTGCTCTGGAGATGAGTCGGTGCGAGGGTTGGCACCAGGGGCAGAATTTAAACAGAGTCCGATCCATCGACGGAGAGCTGACTCGGCGCGGTTAGGCCCAAAGGCCGTCCACAAAGCTTTCCGATCGAAAAGTCGGTTCCGTTGTCAAAACGATACGCGGAGAAGTGGGAAACGCATACAAAACAATACCGGCGAGGGTAGAGAGGATTGCGCGTCAAGGGGAACCCGAAGAACGGTTTCGAACCGGAGCGCAGCAATACATGTCTGAACCAGATGGCAGAAAAAAACAATCTAACAATGGAGTCGATGACCATGCGCACTGTCACCGAAAGGAGGAGTCACTTTACCTCGTGACTAGGAAAGACTTCTTCGAAGAAAAACAACTTGAAAACATCCGGACCCAACACTAGATGGCAGGAGTATCAAGCATGTGTATCTGCAGCACACATGCCTCGAACTATCGGAAGCGGTGCCAAATAACTCATGAAGGACATGAGCCCTTCCAGAAGCCTGAGGCATTGTTTCTGAATCAGAAGGGTGGTAAAAAGGTTGCAGCTCAGATAAAAGAGCATGTGGTCTCAGTCAGCACGGCACCATCACGGTGTTGGACAGCACTATGGGTTGGCACCGGCATCGATGGATCACATTCTGGTTTGTCATGGCACCGGGAAGGGAACAGGTACCAAAGTTATTCCAGAGCCCCAACTGGTGGCAAGGAAAGACCTGCCGATGGAGGTCAAGTTGATAGTCCTCTCTGCTTCTTTGGGCTGCAGGCAAGCCAGAGGGAGCCGGTAATGTGCAAATAAGCCACAGCGTGGCTTTGCAAAAGCCTTTGATTTGCTGCGGATTCGCCAATGGTCCAGGAAATTCCAGTTGCTGCAGATCCACGGTTTGAATTGACTCTGAAGTTGAGGGGCGTCTGAACCATGACCTGGAGGCATGATGATGCTTTTGCGTCGTCTCAGGAGATCAAGAGGGGTGGGATGGGCCGAGCCTTGCTTGGACTTCTTACGTTTCTTCTTGTGTTTCCCTGACAACTTAAATCGTGAAGATGACCATTCACAGGAGCATCTCGGAATGAGATATACTTTTAGACCTAGACTGATTTCTGCTCTGGGTCTTGCGGTGCTTCACCATGAACAGATTTGCCTGCCGGTCTCGAATGGCCTTAAAGGTTCATCAAGGCACAATCACTGCAGGCCTTGGAACATGGACAGGAACCAGAGGCAAACCACATGTGGGCCATCCACAGACATTTGTTTATGACATTGTCCACAGGGTTTAAACCCAGTAGATTTGGGAGGAGATATATTTCCATTGCACAATGATTTTAGTAGAAATATTTTGTAGAAGTGTTTCAATGAAACAGAGACAAGGGGTAGCACTAGATCAGCATCTGTTGATGGTCAAACAAAAGGAAATGATGTCAGCAGGTACGGGTGGCAACTTTAAAGGCCCGCGCACGTCACACCTGGCAGGAAATAGTGCAGATGCAGAGTCACCGGTGCCACCTGCCAGAATGCAAGAGTACTGCTGAAGATTTTCCAAATTCAGTCTGGTGGAGTATTCAAAAGGTGAGAAATCTGCAGTTAAAAGTTTCTATCAGAAAGGGCAGGATTTGAAGACTATTGCAATGTACAACACTTTCCGGGTGGATAACTGTGCAGGGAATACTATAACACTAATACAGCCCCCTAACAGAAGAAATGAAAACCAGAAAAGGTTTTGAAACAAACAGTTTAACAAGTTCCCTTATCAGCAAGTTTTGATGAAGTTGCTTCAGTCAAAGGCGATAAACACATCTGGAGAATTTTTCAACCATTGCATGTTGAACCATGGCGATAAGAGCTGATCAATCTTCTCCTGCACTTTTTTTGTTCTTCATTTCCAGGCCTCGAATCCACTGGACAGACTAGGTAACAACTAATAATAAAATAACCACTTTGCCTTAAGCATCAGCTTTTGCAAGTTTAAATATCTATTTTAAATGGCTTCATATTTACAATCACATTAGAAGTACATTAACAAGCAGAGGAAATAATTACAAAAGGTAATTTATTGACTTAAGATTCAGCTACGATAAAACTTCCATATCATTAACATTTATTTACAAGACCTTACAAGTACTTGTACAGAACAACAAAAGTATCCATGATACGTGCTTTAACTTTCTGCATACAGCCAATGCAGAATGGGCACAGGATCATCATTTCCCTAAAATTATTTACTAAAAATAAGGTTTGCTAAATGGGTGAAAATTGGCTTTCAGTAAACAAGATAATATCCGAGCTGGGGACAAAATGAGCACATACTGAAATGCATTTAGGGGACAGTATTAATAAAACATAGCAAGCTGAATTTTAACTAACTGAGAATGGTTGGAGTTTCAAGCATACTTCCTGCAAAGAACAAATCAGAACTAAGACCAGATATAAATAAGATTATCTGGAATATACTTGATATGGATTTATGGACAATAACTGCTCATGTTCTGGTATTTTCTTGGTCACAGAATCCACCTTTTTGACACCCTATTGACTATCTATATCGCTTTATGTGTCTACTGTCTATGGGCAAAGAATGAAGAGTTTGTGTCCTTTAGCTCAAGTTAGTGCCTCAGCTTGTAAGATACTTTTAACCCAACGGATAGCTCAACAGTCGAAGCCTGAGACTGGGCAGTCTGTTTAATTTTCCATCCTTTTGTCCTCCAAATAGATTCACAGTTATATTAGACGATAGATTAACTATTAAGAAGGGGTGAGATGGGACAGCGAAAAGAATTCTTAGTTAGAAGTGAAGGGCTTTGTCAAAATTGATCACCAGGTTATTAGGGCTGCCTAAAAATATTGCTTTTTAGCAAATTTCTTCAAGAAACTCACCTGTGAAATGCATTTATTATCCAGTTACTTTACACATTTTTATTGGGGAGAACCTAAATCTCCCTGGTGAGGGTCATGCTGGTAATGGCTGCCCCCTTAGACTCCGGGTGAACCAGCCAGGCCAGAAGTCTGCCCAGTCTACCACCTTCATCATGTACTCTTGCGAGGAAATCTTTATAATCATGACACCCGAGGCCTTCCAGTGTGGCACTGTATGGGCCTTTAACTTCCGTGAGCTGTATCTGGATGTTGTCATCTGTGCCCAATAGATTACCTAACTCATGCAGTCGATTCTCAAGAGAAGTAAGCTCCCCATTCAGTTTCTTCCTAACCCCAACAGACTGCCCCATACAATGACCACATTTCATTTTCTTTAACAATCTATCAGAATATATGTCATTTTCTTGATGACAGCGTTATAATACTCTCAGTGGTTAATAATAATGCACATATCTCTTTAAAGTTTCTAGTTTAAAATCCTTTGTTATTTATTTTAATAAACAACAACTATGCCTAGTTGCAAAATATAAATCAATATAATTAATAAAATCCCTCAGCATTCCAGGTTTGTGAGTTCTACAAATAATTATTTGCAGTAAAATAATGCATACATAAATCATTCAAACTCTAGGTACAATTCAGTGTGGTCCATCAGAAGCATTAGTGACCCAAACTAGCATGTCATAGTTATAATGTATTACAAATTATTATAAGGAGGTAAGAAAATTGGTATAACGTTTGATGGTCTAACTGGGGGAAAAAATCTAAATTCTTCCAATCATCCATGTATAACAGAGAGGAAGACAAAACAATAGGCTGAGTTTTAAGCCATTCTTGCCAAAATACCTGCTTTTTCCCATACATTTTTATTTAGTTTTACAAGTAACAACACAGAGTGCAGGGGAAGATACCCGGACGGAGATAGTGCACACAACATCTAGGTCTACAGGCAAAGTCTGAGAAACAGGACAACAGTCAAGCAGCAAGGTCTGCAAGGTAACATGACATCTAGAATAGGAGTAGACGAACAACAGTGCCCTCAGGTAGACCGCCCCAACAGGGGGCAACCACCCCATCACTAGAAGCAGGGCACACGAGAATGCACAAGGGAGAGGTAAGGGCCAAGGGCTGGGCAAGGAGAAAGGGGGCAGAGTGACGTCACTTGGGGGTGGGGTGGGATGGCGAGTGAGCAGCCACCTACATTCACTAGGATGTGGGGCACGCCAAGACCCTGGGGGCAGGCAGTGGTCTGGCCTGTGTTAGCTCATGAGAGGGGTGGGGAAGTGTAGGAGGAGACATGGTGCCACCAGGATGGGTCAAATCGAGAAAAATGCTTATTTAGATGTTTCCCAACACTTCCCAACATCATTCAGGTTATTCCAGTCTCACTCTAGCAGTTGCATGACTGATCAAAACAACTTGCGCCTGCTCGAGTCTTAGTACATAAGGGACCTGAACAAGTGTCAGCTGTGAATCCAGTCTGTGGAGAACTAACCCTCCCTTAACATGGTACATACAGTAAATCAAACAAAACAAGGGAGTTTGTTGCAACATGTACTCCCTTGCTGGACAGACTTTAAAGCAGAACTGCCCTTGGACCCTGAAGTACAAAATTGATACAATTATGGCCCTCTTGCCCATAGCACATTTTGCAAATTAAAGGTATTTCCTTATAGGTTTGAAAATGTTGTTTAATAAGTAGAAACCGGTAGCAGGAGGGGTAGAGAAGTGCAACAGGCTATAAATTAATATGAATCTGGTGCTGATGCACAGGAAGGTGGAGCTTTGACATCCGCCCCACGACTCACTATGCGGACATGAAACCTGATCTGTATACTTTGAACCTCCGAGGGTGTTTGCCATTTTTGGGAAGCTGTGTTTGTTGAGCTGTACAGAATTGTGAGGCCCTGGACTGCTGCCCTGGAAGACATCTGCAACAGGTGAACCAGACCATCATCAGCCTACTGTATTCAGCTTTTAAGTCAAACCTCATGGGGAATGAAGGCAAAGTCTCATGAGAGACTAGGAATGATATATGGTGGAAGTGGAGCGAGATTCTGTCGCCTTCGAGCACACTCTACGAAGACAAAACCTGAGGTATGTTGTGTATTGCTTTGTATTTGTCGACTTGAGCACCACTCACCATGTCCAGAGAGTAGACGTCAACTGCCTTGTGCACCTCAACCAGCCTTTTGCCCTCAGATCAGGAAAAAATATAGGAGATTGTGCAAAATAATGACATAGATTGAGTGAACATGGAAGGATGTGCATTTTATTCCTAAAATGCCCGAAGGGCACACCTGGAAATTTTACATTCAGTTCATTTCAAAAAAAGGGAAAAAAAGAAATTGCGATCCATTGATCCTTCATGCACTATAACATTTAGCTGAGTGCTTGGAAGATGGAAAGAATGAATTGGCACTGAGTCTCACTAGCAATGGGATGGCATGTGGTATACATAAGTGTTCTTACCTCTACATGTGTATATATGATGGCTTCGCCATAACATTTTTTGTGATGCTAGACATTTACACCTCTCCTCTGTTTCAATAAACAACCCTAGGACCGTAGGGAAAGATAGAAAATCTAATTTTCAGAAACAGCACACACTATCTGCTTGTGGGAATGAAACAATTTTCCCGATTTGGAAGAGGCAGAGGGCACTGAAAATAAGATTCCTGTATTACTGTGCACGATTTCTATAAATATAGCTTTTCTGTCAAGCTTCCCTTGTCAAAGAATTACCTGGACAAGGAGGGCCTAACACATCTTTCACTGGATCTGAGTTCAGAGATCCCAGACACGCATAGGTGCGCAAGATGTTATGTGACTTCACTATTCTTGTTGTCTTGATAAATAACTGTTCGGATACTGTAGGAAGCTGGCTCTGTATATACTATACCAAAGTGAGGTATAGTGTGCACAGAGTCCAGTGGATCCCCAAAGGTAGGCAGAGGTAAAGTTAGATAGCACCTCACTCTCTTTGTGGTAGTGTGGTCGAGCAGTACCGCAGTATCAGAGAACAGTGTTAAGCATTTGTTGTACCCACTCAATCAGCAAATGATTTCACACACTCAAAGACTGAACTTCAGACCAATTGGTTTTGTATAAAAATATTCTTTTAGTTATTTTAGTATCTAGAACCAAGCAAGCCTGGCACAGGTAAGTTGATAAATACTTTGCAGTAAATATACAGTTTGAAATGCAATTGTAAATGTACTTTGAAATGGTTACAGTTTGAATTACTGGTAATGCAATACTGTGAAATGCTGTACAAATACTTTGTATCGACTTTGCAATGGAAATTACAGGTAAGTTACTTTTACGTTACTTTTGAGATTACTTTTTAGATTACTTTTTCTACTCAGTGTGATATGCCTAGATATCACACTGGGACATTTCCTGGGGAAAAGGTAAGTAAAATCAGTTTTGCACAATTGTTATTTTTCAGGTTTCCATACAAATCAACTCCACACTTAGAACATTTTTCAGAGAAAAACAGTCAATGGATTCCTATGGAGAGAAATTAAGTTAACGGTTACCAGGTAAGTAATCGGTCTTTAGAGTTGAGCTTCTGAGGTTAGAACAAGGGTTCCCCCAGGGTCAAGGATACACTCTTGTTACACCCTCAGCGGCACTAGGGTGCTGTTTCGATGTCGGGCGCCCTGTTGTTTTCAATGGGGAACCTCCAGTTTGCAAAGGCACTCAAGGCTCGGGGACGAAGGTCTTCTGGGTGCGACCACCACTTCGAGAGGTAAGTTGGGAAGTTAGGGGTTGGTTAGGCACCGTCGGTTTGGGCACACAAGGCCGTGGGGCGTCGGGTGCAGGGGTGCCTTTTGGGGTCGGATCTTCTTACCAGCTCCTGGTCGCGGTTAGGGGGGCCTTCTGGATTTAGGCTGCAGGCGTCGGCTAGAGGCAGGTCAGGGGTCGCCGGATCTCGGGTCAGGATCGCCGGGGTGACCTCCTCGTGGTGTTTGCCCACTCGAGCTCGGGCCGTGGACGGTGGGTGCAGAGTGGGGCAGATCCGCAGTGTCTGGCCGGAGCCAGAGGTTGCAGATGAACAAATCCGGTGTTCACGGGAGACAAAGTCTTTGTGCTTGAAGGCAGGCAGGTCCTCCGGGGTTTTCAAGGTTGCTGGCTGCAGGACACACCGGGATTTCGCAGGAGCAGGTTCGAGGTGGAGACAGGCCGGTAGGGCTGGGGCCAAGTCAGTGGGCATCTTCATCTTGTTAGCTTCGACACGGCTGTTCGGTTCTTCTTCTTCTTTTCTTGTTGCAGGTCCTTGCCTGAGGAAGCAAGGTTCAGGGGTGCCCCTAAATACTAGATTTAGGGGCGTTACAGGTAGGTAAAAGGCAGGGACCAATGGGTCCCTTCCCTGGGGTGGGTACACCCCCTATTATGCCACCCTCCAGTGGGAGGGGGGCATGAGCCTGTCCCTGGTTGGCTGAGTCCCCCCATCTGCAAGATGGCGGGGACTGGGAGTTGTGCTTCACCTCGCCTCCCCCACCTGAGGGGTGGAGTTGGCAGAGGTGGGCACACCTCTCTTCCTCACTTGTTTTTGCCGCCGGTTCTCCCGCCCAAAGTGGGGGTCAGAACCAGTGGGGACCAGTTGCTGAAAGCATCAAGTGGCCTGGGGAAGCTCACAAAGGCAGCAAGCCTTTGAAGCTTCCCCTTAGTGAACCCTGCCCATCCTGGGGAGGAGGCTTGGCACCTCGTCCCAGGATGTGCATTGTTTCAGGCCCCAGAGAGCAGCAGGCTCTCGACCCAGGGGTCCAGAAACATGTCTGGTGGTGGCAGCTGAAAGCACCCACTCAGCCTGGTCACTAGTGGTGGATTAGTTTTCAGGGGGTATCTCTAAGATGCCCTCTGGTGTGCATTTTTATATTAAATCCCACACTGGCATCAGTGTGGGTTTAATGTGCTGAGAAGTTTGATACCAAACTTCTCAGTTTTCAGTGTAGCCATTATGGTGCTGTGGAGTTCGTAATGACAAACTCCCAGCACCATATACTCCTAATGGCACCACTGCACTTACAATGTCTAAGAATGGCCTTAGACACTGTAGGGGTACAGGGCTCATGCACCTGTACCCTCACCACTGGTATAGTGCACCCAGCTAGAGGGGTGACTGATCTATGCCAGGGCAGTGGGTTGTAGGCATGGCACACAGGGATGTGTGCCATGTCGACTCTTCACTTTGTTCTGCACCAAACCACGCAGCCTGCAAAGGCAGTGTGTGTGTGTAAAGGTACAGGGTCTCTAAGGGTGGCACAATAAGTGCTGCAGCCCTTAGAGGTCTTCCCTGGTCACAGTGCCCTGGGTACCTGTGGTACCATTTACCAGAAGCTGACCTGTGGCCAGAGATGCCAATTGGGTTAGTTTTGGGGAAAGAACACAGGCCCTGGGAACCTGATTGGCAGGGACCCAGGGCTCATCAAGTAAAAGTGCATCAGTAGTCTGGCAAAAAGTGGGGGGGTTACTGCAACAGAAACCCACTTGCCTACCGATACAACTTATGCCTTTGCTCGCTGCTTCTTTGGAAGTCAACCTGAGGATTCCAGAGTAAACTTTGGAAATTATTTGACTTCGTCAAGCATAAATAATAAAGCGCTTTGCATCGTAGCTTCATAAAAATGTGATCCCTATATCCTTGCAAGAAACACCATGGATCAGACTAATTATGAAGACAGTGAGGCAGTTTTCATTGAGCCCTTCTTAACATGGAAGATTACACCAGGGTGCACATAGCTTGAAGGTATTTTTTTGTCAAAGTTGCCCACAGAGAAAATTGATTTCTGATGGGAGTGAGGCCTATGTTCTCCTTTCGCCACATCACTTCCCATACTTGCACCCCTTGTCCCATTCTCCACTTCGCCTCCTTAGTATCCCACATTTGTTTTTTACAAACACACCAAACAATCTCTTCAGAGCACTCTGCCCTGGTCTATTTTGATCCTCTCCACCCTTTCTTTCTCCATACCTCAATGTTCAACGTGTGCTTTCTTGCTCAACTCCATTTGATGGATGTCTCAGCAGCCAAAGCTTCTTATTCATTCAAAGCACATCCTTCTTCACCAAAAAACAAAGGGAATACTCTGCCAGTGCAGGGAGCTGCAACCTGCTTTCAAGTAGGCGAGCAAGTCTTAAATAATAATAGGAGCATTTGTGCAACACAGTTTGCAAACATATTCCTTCGCTGATTGTGTAATTTTGTGGCAATATATTTGTGCACTCAATAGAAGAACCCACTCATTAGTTGTAATTCACCAAAACACTCCTTGCTGTTCCTGTGAGGCCGCAATCATGCAGGGAGTTGTCAATTAGAAACCTTGGTCCAGATAACTGATCCTTAGATCTTCCACAAGAAGCATGCATACGGCTGTGGGTTCTGTTCTCAGTGGCACACTAACAACGGCTCCATCTAGTATTCCATTTGCAACACAGGCCTCAGTCATCTCTTTAGCTGTGTGCATGTCTGATGATTTTATACAGTGTGGACCTAGGCTACAAAACAACAGAGAGCCAAAGAATAAATGAGAGGAGTGGGATGTATTAATGTGGTGGAAAGAAAGGAGGGGGCTTGGAACAGGGGAAGGTAGGACACAACTAGAGGATCTGGAAGGAAGATGAGAGATGAGTGGAGACAAGGTGAGGCCAATTCAGAATGTTTGTGTTGAGGAAGTCACACACTGATGAGGTGTTACTTAAAGGCCACAACACTTTTCTGAAGAGGATTGATGGATGGTGCTTGAATACCTCGGCTGAGATGAGATTCCAGACCATAGTTGAGTAGCAGGAAGATTCCTGGCACCTGATATTCTACTTCCTGCCTGGCCTAGAGGGAGGTGAGACTACTGATCGGGTCGTTGCGACCCCTTTGAAAAACAAACAAACAGAAACAACATGTCCACATATTTTATGATTTCAGCCTAAGGAATTTACCTGTGGGTGGTGACTCTTGCAGTTCCACATTGCTTGGCTAAGGGACTTGTTACAAATATTGATGGGGGGAAAAAAGAAGAATCATATTGTCTTAACACTGAGCTCCCTTTGTCTCCTCATGCTCTCTCTCTCTACATCCTTCCATCCAGTCTCTCTCCTTCTTGCCCTTTAATCACTTTCTCTCTACTTCCTCACTCCCTCTCTTTGTCTCTTTCTTGGAGCCTCTCTGTGGCTTCTGTAATTAATCTCAGGAGAAAGTGACAGTCACCAGGAGCGGCCATGGACTTTCAAAAGGGCTCCAGTCCATCAGGGAAATGCCCGGTGAAATAAAACACATGGATAACTCCTTGTGTCTAGAGCATAAAACTTGCAACATGCCCACCCAGGGATCCTCTCACTTCGGCATACAACCCAGACAACATTTATGGCCCAGTTCACACAATACACTGCTGTAAGCTATATATGTTCGGACTGAGAAGGGGATTCTCCTTCCCCTCCCAGGTAGTTCTGAGAGAATCAGAAGAAAAGACACTGGAGGATGAACTTTAGAGCGGTTATCACTGCTCACAGCCGGATTCCTCCCTCCAAATTGTTGCTGGATTTAGATTCCTTGGAAACTCACTACATAACAAATGCATATTCTGAATTACATAGGGAAAAATGATGCAAAACACACGATTTTAGTGTTTGGATGGCTCAACATCCTTCAAAACAATTTACCAGTGATTTGGTGGTTTACATGACTTACCTAACACAAGGCTCTCAGGGCCTGTTACCTACTGTGCAGAACAATCTCTCTGCGAATGAGGTGATTCCCTGTCACTATCGCACGCATTAAGACAAAACCCTACTTGGCGACAGTAACTACACAATACATAACATTGACATGCCGAAACATGCACATCACAGGCTGCCTCGTGTTAACAACGCGGAACGTTACAGCTGTGATTACAAGGGTAAGCCATTCTACCTGAGTCTATGAACATACTCATGAACTTTTAGTAGGGGGCTCTACTGTGAAGCCAAGGTACATCTAGCCCATTCCTACAAGTAAGTAATCGGTCCGTGTGTGTACATCAAGGGTCAAGAACTCACAGCGGGGCCAGATCCTGTTGTGCTGAAGTGCACTAAATAAAATTCAATTATCCTTGCAAGAATGACTGCCCTGGCTGTGCAGCTCTGGCTTGCCTTTCATCACAGGCAGTCCTGCGGCTCTGCCAAAGAGACCTCATCTGAAACAGGAGCCGCACTAAAACAGAGAAATAAAACCTACATTTACAGTTATTTATTAAACCATTAATAGGCCCAGACAGCCAAGTATCAGAACAGTAGATAATGTTTTTTCATCCAGGCCCTCGATTAACTTTGTGGGCTGATTTCATGGAAATAATAAAACGTTACGAAAAAGCACTAGACTGTAGTAAATTTAAAGAAAAGCCAAATGAATGTACATAAAAAGTCTGAGTGCACATAATTAGATGTCATAAAATGCACCAGGTGGGTTTCTGAATTTAACACGCATTACAAAAGGATAATTGGCATTTATTCCTATCTTCTAAATGCTCCCTTGGAAAGAGCTTTTGGGGTACTGAGCATATGGGGTTGTCGGCATTTGCCTCCCCTTATAAATCCAGAGCACCATCTGAACCAGTCACCGACTTCCGTGAAATCATCAATCTGTCGCATAGTGAAAAAACTCAAAACCTTAGTCCATTCCTATTTTAGGGTCAAGGAAACTAAGGAGATAGCACAAAACTGAGGGTGCTCTCGGGTTAATGGGACTTTCATTACTACCTATGGAAATGAACAATCAAAAGTCACAATGGTACTAGTAAGGAAAGGTTTAAGGACACTTTCAACCTCCCAGTACTTTGACCATAATTATCAAGTGTTTCCGAGACATACTGAAGAATGGTGCGTGCGGCATAAAACGCGACTGTCCACCGAGTCCAACTTATAGCTAGCAATATGTACATTTTACATGTTGAAGTTGACTCGGTAGGCAGATAGTTGAGTCCGATGCAATTGTACAGTTATTAAAGGAAACTACCTCTTCATGACACCGACGCTTTCTACGTAGTCATTGCTCTCTTCTGGAATGAATCCCAATTTATTATTTCCTTGTTGACTGATCATTCCTATTGTTACATTCATGTTCAATAAGCAACCACCACAATTTGGTCACTGCAGTCAGTCACTAGGTAAAGTACGGAATCTGTTAAGGCTTTTTGGAATCCACGCAGTATCTCCAGATTACTGTAAGCACGTTCAGGTAAAGTGTAGTCTCAGAAATGCACTAACAAGTTACATTCATGAAGTCTTATCCATAACATGGTAAATGTGCACAAATTATTGATTTTCCGGCTTTTCTGTACTGTAAGTGATAAACAATCTGTGCTTGGCTTTGAAAAGAAGAATGCTCCACTCAAACCTAGCAAGGTTGACATATATAACAATCATCTCAGTTGTAGATACCATGTGATAATAACCAGGAGGGAAAACCCATTGCCTCAGCGATCGGAGCATTTGTGACTCACAATTCTGATGGTTCCAGCTCTTTCTACAAGGAGAAACAGGAAATGAAGATAGAGAAGAAGCAGGAAGTGACGTACAGAAATTGATCCTCCATGATGGATTGAAAAACTCATTCATATAAGCAAAGGAGTCCATAGTGGATTGGGAAAGACTTATTTTGTCACTTCTTGTTTCATGGAGAAAGCCAATAGAAAATAGGGTAATACTGTGCACACGCATGGACGAGGGTCACTAAAAGAGGTTTCCAAGGTTAAGGTGTGAGTGGACAGAATAGATTTGCCCCAACGCTGATTTTTAAAAGATTGTAGTGAGTGCGAGGGGCCAGTGCCATTCAGGGCCCTTAAAGCACCATACTCTCCAGCATCTGTGCAGCCTGCAGACCAGCAGGCAAGACCAAAACGAACAAATAAACCCCACCACACCCAGGACCAACAGGACACCCAGAGGCCAACACCACCGCAGCCCCGCTGACTGCACAGCGCAACAGTACAACCAACTCTCCTAGACTCCTGTTTATCAGCAAAAGATAACAAAAAAGTTCAAAAAGCAAAAAAGGGGTGTGAACAAAAGAGGCTGTCACCCAAGAACATTCAATGGAAAGAGAACCCTTCCAGTCAGCCAAGAACTGAAGCCAAACTCTGAAATATCTTGAGTCACAGATTTCTTATTCTGGATGTACCTGTTCAATCATAGGTGGTGGACCTGGACCTTCCCTTCAAAGGGGTCAGTTACACACAGCTTATGTTGTGAAACATGCAAAGATGCATTACATCCCAAGTGGAAGGTAACTGGCCATGCGAGATGCCCGGGTGGGTCTGGGCACCCCTAACAGAAAAAAAGATAAAAGGAAGCGGCTGGAGCTGCTCATTAAAAATTCACTGCTCCAGAGAGAGCACTTCATAATGCCCTGCGGGGCTCTTCATAAGAAAATGTATCCTCATCTTGGGGTGGCGCCTGGAGGACAGGGGTACCACCAAGGAAGTTGTGGGAGCTGCAGGACGCACAGAAGTGCCTCTCCCCCCAAAGTGATTTTTCAAAACTGACCCTAGCTTTCTTCGATCACACAATTTGTGACCACCCCAGAATTTTAAACTAGATTTCAAGCACTCCCAAGGCCGGAGCCTTTGCTCTTCAGCTGGGAGTGCAGCATGCCCTCTAGGGGCTGGTTATATGGTTGCATTTTATATGGCCTAAAGATGTATATAAAAGATACAGACACATGAAGTGCAACGCCTTCTAGGGGCTCGTTCTATTATTGCAGCCTAAAAGTGGACAAAAAAAGACACAGATACATGTTATGTTAATGTATAATGCCTTTTTAATCTTTTATGTTGCCAGTGATCATTAAACAATATTGAAATGCTTTGTGGATAAGAATTATTACATTTACACATGGTTATTATTGATATGGTGGTATTTGTAACATGATGAACTTTGACAAAGCCGTTAGGCTTGCCTTATGTGTGTTGTGAGGACTCTTGGACAAAGCCAATTGGCCTGTTTTATTACAAGTTACACCCCCTTGTGGTATAGGCGGGGTACTGTGAGCTTGGGGGTCAAATGTGAGTTCATAATGTCCTGTAAGGTATTTGCCATATATATATTAGTAAATTAATGCGAATAATTTTTTTTTGGGGGGGGGGGCTGTGTGTCTGTGTTGGACAATCATTTATAGGGTGTTATTACTGCTTACCAGCAAATGGTGATTACTAGCCCACACCACCTCTCCTGAGTAGGCCTTGGACTGCTCTACTTCGCTACCCTGCGAGAGTTGAGCGCTACAATAAGGTGGCCTCTCAGGAAGGGGAAATTGTTGACGTATTACTTGTGCAAACCTCACATCCAGCACAACTAATAACCCAATTTCCTACAATAGCTCATAGAGGGCATTGCTTCCTTGGACTTTTTGGGGGCAAAAAACACATAAAAACCCCAGCTGGCGAAAAGGCTCAAACTATGAACCCATTCAGTAAATTTTTCTGACAACATTCCTAGAGTGTTTCTTTTTCCTTTCAAACAGATAATAAATTCTTCCGAAAGCCAGTTGTGCAATCAAGATTCAGAATAATCCTAATACTGTACAGGAATCTGTTAGTGAAGCTACAGTTGTATAACTTGATTTTTCATAGTAGTGTTCAAGAGGTGCCCAATAACCTGCAGAATGCAAGCAACGATAACAGCAAAACTGAAGTTATTAACTTTGTCCAAATAGCTCAGTTGATGGAAGGCCTAAGCAAGATTAATCCAAAGATAAAAGCATAATCAGTTAAAATAATATTAAAGGTGATTATACACATCTTTTAATATCCTTGTGAGAGTCAAATGATACCGCCAACGGAACAATCATTTATTTTACTTGACCAGAGGCTAGAGGTGTTCTGTAAACAGTCTGAACATATTCTGGAACATCCTTCAGAACTAGAGATTTCAGATTCTTTTGTGACCAATCATGATCGACCTACATTCCTGAAGCACCGCAGTCTAAAAGTGCTGGAATGTGCCTCAGGATACCATCCTGAGAATGGAGAGAAACTTGCAAGAGAGATAATTGACTACTAATTTCACGAGAAGGTGATACTAGACAAGGGAGCCATTGAGCACCTGCCTCCTTCTACATTACAGAAGATGGGCCCAATCACCTTCCATATTCTTGGCAGGATGAACTGGGCATGCTCTGACTAAATATCTAACTCTCCTCTGCAATCTAGGCACAAATCAGCCTCATGTCTGCAATCCTTCTCAGACTCAGATAGAGGACCAATGACAGAACAAATGTGCACAGGTTTTTCTTGACTTGCATAATCATCAGGGAGCTGACCTCGATCTTGCAGGAGGAAAAGGTCAGGGCAAACAGAGTAGGTAAGAAACGTAACTTTTTGCCCTTCATTTTAGCATTATAAGAGGCTGTGTTCAGTGAAAAATAGTCTATATTTGCTCAAACAATTATGTTTGGTGAGCAGAGTCCACCGACACAGACTTCCCTTCTTACTTAAGACTTGCCTGAAAGGTGTCATTTGAGGTCTGTCAATCCTGGGAGTCTCAATGGCTAGTTGAGGAAAACTAGGGAAATAGGAAAGAAACGTCAGCATACCCTTGTTGAAAATAACATCGAGCCTCTTTAGCTCAAAATTCTCTAGTTTCTCGAAAATCTTGAAAGAGCTCAGAAAGGTTGAATAGTCATCCAGATATGGGTTCTTCTCTGCTACCAATGGTGTAACTTAATATAGAGCAACTCAAGATAGACAAAAGATAGAGTCAAATCGAGTTGGACAAAAAGCAAAATGACCTATAAATAAATTCAGAAATTATTTCAATTTGGTTGGATCACCAGAGAACCAGAATACTTGAGTGGCTACAGGAAGATCATGAGCGGTCAGTGTCCATCATGAACGCCATTCTCCCTTCTCAACTGTTCTCAAGTCTGCTCTTGAAACACTGCTTCCAGGTCCTGTGATGGAACAACATCTATACCAGAATTATGAGTGAACCGGCATTGAAATCTGTCAACTGCTGAGTACATCAGTCACACCTTTTCCTCTCATCAAACCTGCCAAAATTAAGGGCATCTCCTTCCTGTAGCCACTGTGTTGTGCTTAAAGCTTTATCAAAGTATTGTTTCTCACAAGTTTGACATTATGGAAAAGAGAATGAAGTGGTGTCACAGCTTTATTAACACAAAATACACAACAGGGATGTGCCAGAAACAAGTGCAAGCCAGAAGGCGAGATATTATTAAGTTGCCATGGATATATATATATTTTTTTAATCGATTTTGATTTGCTCGTCTAAAAGCAATATTTTATTCAAAGGAAAATACACTGGACCCTAACATGGAAGGGAAAAAACACACTCCAGTTTTACTGCTAGTCCTCGGCTGGCATTCACAGGTTGAGAGGCCCCATAAGCCCATTAATGGCTCATGTGTGCACTCCCAAGCAGTGCAATTCCAGACTTCAGACCCTTGTTAAAGGTTAGCAGGAGCAGGTTGTTGCTAAACAAAACACTGAAACGTTGCCTAATTGTTTTTATATTCACCACAGGATTTAGGGTAAAGGAATTAAAGGACTGAGGTTTTCTTTAGGCATACGTGTAGTGACGGGTAAGATACAGGAGGGAGCATTAAACCAAGTGGGGAGTCTCGGTCTTTTAATAAATCTTTATTGGATGGAGGCTGCTTCAGTTTCAATTTGCAAGAGCACATTTTAGAAATAAAGCAAAAGGAAACAAATGATCAAATATTTATAGCGTAGTTTTACTGCTGTTCAGTAGTGTTTACTGTTCCAGCATGCAACAAAGGTACATGATTACAATGGAGGGAAGCAATCCAGATCCGGAACGTGGCTCCTGAATCCACTCTCCGGGTCACTCATCTCATCGTACTGTGAGATTAGGGAGGAATAAGGCAGCATCACACTGTGTCCGTTTTTAATATTGTGTACATTTCAGAAATGAAAGCGTATTTTATGGTTCTTGCATACTTTCTTGTTATTCCTTTTTCTGCTGTTATTTCTCAATAAAGCTGCTTTACCTTAAAAAAGAAATGAAGGCATACAATCGGAGTTGAGCAAAAGGCTGAAGTTTAAAAGAATTGCAGAAACAGCGCATACAAGACGGCTGATATGTCTGTGGAACACAAATTTCCTGAAGCATCTCTACTGTGTCCCAAATTTCCCAATAACCTTCTGCCCACTAATACTTACATTCGTGCCGATTTTTGGCCCCATTTTAAAAAGACATTCTCTTTTTTTATTGAAGATTATATTACAGCACAAAATAACCAACGAAATGGAGTACCAGGCATTCACTGCCACATGAACGTCACCCTCCAGAACGGGCATTCTATACATCAAAATGTGGTGCACCTCCTACTCCGATATTTACGGTCTCTGCGGTTTCCAGTACTGCTCGATCTTCCTCATTTCCTGCATTTCAGAGTATATATTGCTTGAACTGCCCCTTATAGGTAGCAGTTCTTTGTACGTATATCACGGTCCATTACAATACATTTTTCCGTAATCCATGTCTTGATCGCTGGAATCTGACCGCGTCCCCAAGAAGGAGCAAGTAGGTGCTTAGCCAGCAATAGAGGAAGAGCAGTAAATGTCCATTTGGTGTGTGGCACCCGTTTGACCCATCCGGTCTATCCTACCCGGTGGGATAGTTGCTAGGGAGTCTCTGTTTTTTGCAGCTCTACCACCTCTTGATCCCAGTACTCTCGAGCATTCCCATGCCGGGTGAAGGAATCCAGTGTCCTCCTCCTTACATCATTCACATCGAGAGTCTGCCCTCAATTTCCATTTGTGCAGAGCCGCCAGGTGATGGTACACTCAGTCGAGGGACCTGTAATGCATGGGCCTCAACCTGCTGCTCGGAAGAACTTCACCCGTCTGTGTACAGCAATACTCCCAAATCATGTCGGAAAGGGGGCGTCTAGGTCTTTACTCCATGCTGCCCGTGCTGGACTCATGCGTATGGTGGTCTCATTTTGCATTTCCCAATATAGTGTAGTTATTCGTTCCTTAGATGTCTTTGCACACTTAACTTTCTCTAGTGGACTGAAATGTTCAGGCTCACATGAGAACTCTGGAGTGTTCCGTCTGCTTGCTGGCCTTATACTATTGCAGAGGACAATGTCCAGTGGAGTGGACATAGAAAGGGACTTTAAAGATTTAGCTCTATAAATTCTCCCGATTCATATACGCCTCCTCATTTTGTGATATTGGATTTCTGGAACTGTGATGTGACCTTTTTTCCCGCAACCACAGGAAACAACGTGTGTATCGCTATTGGCATACTCAGTGAATATAGTGTCTTTATTTTTACCTTGTCTCTCATTTTATTCCATGCAATGGACGTTCAATGTACTGTGTTAATTTCAGCCGTTCTTTTTTAGAATTTTGGCCCAAAGGGCAACATGTAGAGGGTGTAGGAGCAGCTAAATCTTTTTCTAAAGCCATGTGAGATATATGGTCCTGGGGTTTAGCCAGTAAAATGCAAAGTGTGCTTGTGAGCATAGATAGTAGAGTACCGCGCTATGGACTGTGAATACTCCTTGTAAAGCGAGGTCAGCACATCCCAGGCTATTCTGGGCTTTTTGTTGGCCCATGCTAATTTTCTGAGAAGTGTTGCAAGTGTGTCGAAGAAGCTCTTGTTGAGCAGGGTGGGTATGGTAATAAAATATTTTTAAAGTTTGTAAGAATGACCATTTTTATTAATCCCTATCTACCAGCCATTGTTAGTGGTAGTTTAAGCCATCTATTTATCTGTTACTCCAGTTTGTTGATCGCTTGGCCATAATTTAATCTACTAATTTCATCTTTATTGCACCTGAGCCATATTCGAAGGTTCTGAATTGGCTCAGTGCACCATTCCAACAGGAATTCCATCCGACTCGGTCTGTGTGGTCAATAAGAGGAAATATTTCAGGCTTTCCCGTATTTATTGTCAGGCCTGAGTGCTGTCTGAATCCTATAAACTCTCGCAGGATTGTTTACAGGTAATTTTGGGGATCCCTTAGATATGGTGTAATATCATCCGCTTAGAGTGATATTAACATTGGTCTGTTTCTGAACCCGAGTGTGCTTTGTGCCTGATGTTGTATAAGTTTAGCAGCCAAGGGTTCTAAGGTCAGAACAAACAGGATCTGTAACAAATGGCAGCCCTGTCTAGTTCCACATTCGGTGGGGACTGGAGAAGATATTCGACCATTCATATGGAGCTTCATAAGTAGGCCAATTAAGTGCTAAAAAGGTTTGGATATACCCATTTGATCCAACACAGTCATGAGGTAAGTCCAGGGAGTCAAATGCCTTAGTGGTGTCTAAAAAGACAGCTGCAGCTTTAGTTTCAGAGTTAATCTGATGTAGCGCTGTGAAGAATGTTCTTAGATTATGCAAGGTGAACCTTCCTGTTACAAATCTCGCTTGGTCCGGTAGCACCATCTCTGGTAGTATTAACCAAAGTCAATTTGCGATTGAGTGAAACTTTTAGAATCACAATTTATTAACGAAAGGGGCATATAGAATTTGCAGTTTGCTAGTGTGTTTGGCAGATTTTTACAGGGCAATTAATATTGCTTTACATCATGGGGGGGGACGTTATGCCTTTTTAGCTGCTTCATTAAACATATCTAGATGCCTGGGGGCTAACACATTTGAGTTTGTTTTATATATCTCCGCATGCAGCTAATTCGAGCATGGGGCTTTGCCATTTGGGAGGCCCTGTATCACTTCTTTTACTTCCTCAAGCGTGTCGGGTTATACTAGGAATTCTCTATTGGCATTGTTTAACCAAACATTAGCTGTTTCCTCTAGGTATTCCAGGATTTGTATGAAGAAGTGGTCCATTGGGATGAATGCAGATCCCTATGGTATCTAACAAACACCTCTTCGATCTCCTCCACTGTCTAATTAAGATGCCATTGAGGTCCATAATTGCAGCAATATTATTTGCAACCGGGGGCTCTTTAATGAGTGCAGCTCATGTTTACCTTGATCTAGGCGTACTTTCCCAGACAACTGACTTCGCGTTCAGCTATCTCATAATATTTTGAGATCTTAATTCTAATTTGTTCTTTGAGGTGCACATCTTCTCTTTGATCTAGCTGGGTTCTAGTAGCTTAATCTTGTGTTCCAGTTTCTTCATGTGGTGCCTCATGAGTGGTGCCTCAGAGTTTTCAGTACTCCATGTTGCTTGGCTAAACACTGACCTCTAAGGTCCACTGTAAATTCCTCCCAGAGGGTGGCTATCTCATCTACCGTCCTTTGATTGTTCTCAAAGTGTTTTTTTCTCTCTAATCTCGTCTCTGAACATTGTATCCCAGAGCGTGATTGGGGACAGCCGTCCTATTCGTCTTGTCTGTGTGCACCAGGTATTTGTAACGTCAGTTTCACAGGTGAGTGGTCGGATAAAGTGCAGGTAATATGTTCCACTTCAACTGTCCAGTAACCCACGCCCTGGGTTACCAATCAATAGTACTATCTAGACCACGTGTCAGAATAGTATGGTGCCTCCCTTACATCTGCATTTTGTTGTCTCCGGATATCTAATAGTCTGTTTCAGCTATGATTCTCCTTACTGCTCCTGCTGTAGACGACTTTCTTGTTGGCATATGTGATCTATCTACATCTGATTCTACACTTACATTGAGGTCCTCTGCCCATTTCATGGTTTTAGGTGCCATCTCTTGTATTTTGTCCCACAACGAGAGGAAAAAGTCAGGGTCATCATGCTGGAACAGTAAGTATTAATTATTGTTATGTGTTTCCTCTCCAGGACACCCTGGAACATGATGTGTCTACAGGCTGTGTTTGCTACTGCATGTGTCAGGCGAAATGGGATACCTCGCCTTATGGATTATGTCCACACTTGTAGCATATGTGGAGCATGATGCAGTTATTCACACCTCTGCCCATTTACTAAATAAGTCAAGTGTGTTTCTTGTAGTAGAGCTACAGTAACCTTTTTCCGCTGCAAGTAAGCGAATGCCTGTCTCACCTTCCTTGGATTATTAATGCCTCAAATATTCCAGGTTAGAAAAAAATACTGTATCAATTTTAACATTTTTACGTCATTGAGATACCATTGAGGTTCTTGATCGATGCATGGGTATCTCCTTGTGGCATGTCTTTGGTGTGTTAGTCAGTTCTACCTTGCGCTGCAGTGAAATAGCTGAACAATTACACTTGATACATTAAAAATGTATCCCCTCCCATCCCCAAACTTCGCTGGTGGTATTCATCCTACTCCCCCCCCCGCCCTCCCAACTATGTATTTGCTTCTCAGCATTAACTCTATCAACATTAACCAGTTGGTACATGCCACATCTGAACTTGAGTGTACCATGGGTAGGGCGAGGGGCCTCCACGTTATAAATGTTGAAAATGCCTGTTGAAGCCGAGGGGTAAAACAAATAGTATGTAGAGCAGCGGGACTGGTTACCATTTCTTTCTGGATTAAGTAACAGTGCCTTTTGTCTCAGGTATGCCTCCATCATATCAAGCAAATGATCTCATTAGTCTGTCATTTTAATTGTTGTAATCTCCACTACCCTTAGCCTTCATCTGATATCAACGGTTGTTTGTCCTCTTGGGCGGAGCTAGACTTTTTCCATATGTCTTAGTGAGTCTTTAATGCTGCCATTGCCTGTTGCGGATCATTAAAGAAATGCTTTCAATTGAGTGTGACGCAGAGCCTGGATGGGTTTAGCAAGACGTACGGAATTGCCATCGTCTGCAGCTTTTTCTTAACAGTGACATATGCTTGTCAGGCCTCCTGGACAGACAGGACGAAGTTTGAATACAATGATAACACATTGCCTTAATACTGCCAGTCTTTCTTTTGAATTGCTAGCTGCAATGCCAGGTCCCTATCACTGAAATTAAAGGAGCCTGGCAATGATGGGCTAAGCTGGGGCACCAAGCAGCAGAAGGGCAGCCAAAGATCGGTGTGCTCCTTCCACCACAAATAGTTTCGAGAAGTGATCCGTACCAAAAAAGTGCGATCAGCAGGTCTTCCACAAAGGCTTCAGTCTTTCCTTATCAGTCGATTCCGCCACTCCTAAAATGCAGATGTTGTTTCATCTCAATCTAGCTTTGTGAATTCATTTTCAGCCTTTATGAAAGAAAATACCTTGTCTATATTTTGTAGCTTTTCTCTGTCATTGTGGTGTTCATCTCTGTTGTTGAAATTGTTTGTTTCACTGCTGTCAATCTTTCTTAATGTTTATCTGTTGTTGTAGCCATGGTGTCTCCATGGTTATTTAGGATGTTTATTTTTTTGGGTTAATAAGTGTGAGGCTTTTTTTTGGAGTTGTAAGCAACATTTTCATGCCTGGTTCCTCTTTCTCGGTTTGTGTCCCTGTCTCGAGGCCCCCACCATGGTATACGAGTCCATATGCTTGCCAGTGCGCCTGCCCTCAAAGCGTAGTTTGGATTGCATGGGATCTGTAGTTTTCACCATTTTGTGCAGTACACTCTATAGAAGGCTCTAGTTTGTCCTGCTTCTCAACGGAAGGTTCTAACGTCAGTTGTTCCCTTAAACTTATTATCAATCCGGTGATTATCCAGTGTGTCAAGAGAGACTCATTGCTGCCTCAGATTTTGACGGGACCTGTCACTCCCTGGTGCCTGCCTATACGGCGCACGTGGAGATCCAGTCTCCCACTACGGAAACCAACTCTGTGTTTGTGATAAGGTGAGGGGAAAGAGCTTGTCCTGCAGCACTTGATGGGCCACCTCAGGTTATTCAACAAGGTTGCTGGGGGCAGTGTTTTACGTTTTTTTTAAAATTTAAATCAGGCCCGGTCCGTCATCTAGCGGCTGTGCGGATTTGTTACTGTGTTCCTCACATTGTGCCACAAAACTCAAGACTTGCAGTATGCACTCACTATCTGTTGGTTTTCAACCTTGGATTGCCTTTTCCGGCACTCACCATCTTGTTTTCACTGCCAACCTGCAGTAATGAGAATATAATATGCTGATGTCCTGTTTTCTAGTGCTTCGCTGCACTCCTAAGGGATTCTCACTCGTGGTTTCAACATTATTTAGTTGGAGGGGGTCCTCTGCCACTCTTTGGGCCACCGATCTTCCCCTCGGACAGGGGAACTCACTTTGGAGTGACAATCTTAGTTGACAGCTTGACTCCACCCCCACGCAAAAACATTCAACTATAAGTGTATTTTAAGGCTGAAAATAGGTTTATTTAGGCCTGTAAGGAACTCACAGAAGGATTCCTGACAAGTGTTCATGGTTTTAATACTAAACAGTTCACTACTACAGTGTAGAATTACACAGTAGTAAACCCCATACAAGTGGTGGGGAGCAGGCGGAACAAAGTACAGTTTGCAAGTGACTGAATGCCCACAAACTTATGAGTTTTTTGTCATTCACAAACTCCCTTCAGACAGTTTGCCACCCTGGAAATGGTCATGGTTTTACTCCAGGAAAGAACTGAAGTAATTAGATTTGGGCCGTTGGTAGGGTAACACGCAACCTCAAAACTTGGGGGTTGTGGGAGGAGGACAATGTGCCATCTATCCACTTATATGTCGCGTTTTCTTTATATATGAATAGCCTACATGTTTCGGCCTTACCCTAGCCCATATGGGTCAAATGGCCTTCGTCAGGACTCTTATGTATGTTCCCTGTCTAACATACTCACTCCATGATAATTAATGTGGCAAAGGTTCTCATACCTTAATTTGCTTTGATGCACAGGAAGCCACAGTATGGATTAAAAAAGTGAACAACTCCTAGTGGAATACTTGAGGTATTTTTAGATCTGGACCTTTTTCTATATACAGTACCATTTTAATAGGATCTCCTGAACACGGATGAGTCCACCGTGGGGGTATTTCACCTACCATGGTGTGGACAGGTCACCGATGATGAAACGTGCCACAACCTAAGTGGATGAGGTGACGTATCCAAATATTTTTGGATGCCTGTAGACAATTCGAAGATGCAAAACCATAGATTCTCCATCTTATCCCCTAGTGCTACTGATGGTAAATATGTGTCGTGTCGGAGGTTGTGCTAGGGAAATATAGATATTTGAACATCAAATGTTTTTTTCATATACCCTGTTCAGGATGTCTGGTTTTCCTCGTACAGACAAATAGAGGCCCTGATTTCATTACAAGACCGGAGGCTAACATTATGCATAACCTTTTATTGCCACTCCTGAACAGCAGCCCCTTTAAAGAACTTCACCACAACAATCCAGAACTGAAATATCAAAGTCAATAAATGTCTCCTGAATAGAACACTCATCCTCTTTTAAACGCTGCTCCTGATCAGATAAGTGCCTTCTATTATTCAACCTTGGTTGAGTGCTTAAGGTGTATTTGAATTATTACTATTTGGTGTGTTGGATGGTTATGTGTTGCAGTTAAGCTTCTAATTTATAGAAGCGGAATGTGTGGTTTGCAGAATTGATGGGCTGATAGGTGCCGTTTTTCAAGTGCGTTGTATGCTTGCAATATTTGTTTTTTTTTGTTTTATTTGAGTACTTGGTGCCGTTTTGGGAGAGCGGCGTATCTTTTAAATATATTTAGAGTTGAATTTTAAAATAGTTTCTGCGCGCGGCCTTACCGTGTCAGATTTCAAGCTAACTACGGGGTCGCCTGCAAAGTGCAGCCGTCTGCGTATCCGATGGCTCGCACGTGATCTTAAGGGTTGCGCAGCTATAGACGACTGCATTTGCGGGTGGCTTGCGCGTCTCATCAAGGGTCGTGCTGCTTCTCGCGGAGGGAAGCGGTTGGTGGCATTTAGAGGAGTGAGCAGGCTGCACGTCTGATAGCGTGACGTAGTTCAGGTCACACCATCTCGCGTCTCGGGTGAGAGCGGCGGCCATTTTAATTTGAGCTAAAACAAATTTATAAAGCCTAATATGCGGGAGCGTGTCCACGAGATGTGCTAATAAAAAAGAAAAAGAGAAATACGAACGAACAGCTGTTCGTTTGACAGTTTAACAGTAGAACAGTCGTAGGAGAATGCAGGTGTAGATTAGAGAAATTAATTTAGAAGGTTTTGCATTTAAATATTTACTTGGTGAGTTAGTGAGTTTTTTATTATGGCATCGGAGGAAGCAAGAGCCAGTCAGCAGACAGTTGAGGGAAGTGTTAGAGATGAAAGTTTAAGGAGGCTGATCCAAAGTGAAATGAAGAGCTCAATTAGAGAGGTGGTAAAGATTGTAATGGATAATAAAAGAAAGGAGGTTAGATCAGAGGAGGATTTCTGGTCTTTTTCTGAGGAAGAAAATGAAAGGAGAAGACCGACTAAGAGGGCTAGGAAAACTAAGCACTTAGATAAAAAGGGGAAGGATGGATTCAACTCCATTAAAAAGAGTGGTGTCCTTGGCGGCTTACAAAAGAAAGGTGTCTTTGGCGGCACGCAGGATTGCTCCGATGAGGAGTTTAATATGGAAATGGAGGAAAGAAGTGGAGAAAGATGTGAGAAAACGTACGACGAGTACGTATTTGATATGGATCATGAGGATGATCTTAATGATGACTTAAAAATTGATCAGGCCTCTACCTCTAAGGCAGTTATTAAGGATCCTCTGGGTGAGGAGATGTTTAGCCCTTACGAGTTACGGCACCCTAGAAGTGCGGATTGGTGGCTGTTGGACCATGTGGCTAGGTTTACCAGGCAATGGATACGAAAGCCTTTGGAGAAAGAAGTTAGGGGTGTGTTGAGGGCAGAGTGCTCATGACCTCAAATTGATAAGGTCTGCTACAAACCGAATTTGGACCCTGATTTAATTTCATATTTATTTAAATTAGGGAAGGACCCGCGTAAAGGTCTAGAACGGTCATTGAAGCAGTGCCAAGACCGTTTATTAGATGTGTTGGGTCCGTTAGCTAAGATAATGGACATGGCAGAAGAGGCTTACATAAATGGTGAACAAGTTGAAGCACAAATGTTACGCGGATGGAGCCAGAGGGCTATGGTCTTCTTGGGCAATGTGACTTCTGGTTTATTAGCAGAAAGGAGGAAGACCGTTTTATTGAAAATCAGTCCTAAATTGGGAGACATAGCAAACAAGGAGGCGAGTGAGGAGCCAAAAGGCTTACTTTTTGGTGAAGGTTTTGTTAAAAGTCTAGGAAAACAAATTCGACTTTTACTGCGCTGAAGAAGGCGCAGAAAAACATGAGAAAGGTGTTTGGAGGTGTTTTTGGCAGGGCCGGTAGATGGGGACCGAAAGCTGGCCGAGGTTTTCAGAGCTCCCAATAAAACTATACATACAGAGGAACAGGAAGGGGTTTCCAGGGTTCCTCAGGATTCTTTCCTCAGAGAGGGAGATACCCCAGGACGAGAGGAGGAAGAGGAAGAAGTCAGTCGGGTCCAAACACACGAGGTGAGTATGCAGATAAATTCTGGCTCTACCCTAGAAAAAGTAGGACGACGATTAAGGTTTTTCCTGCAAGAATGGCAGAGCATAACAAGGGATCCCTGGGTTTTAAATGTAGTTCAAGGGTTCGAAATAGATTTTATGCAACAGCCAATTCAGATCGTGTAGCCAAAGGCATTGGTTTTGTCTATGGATCAAGAAGAGATAGCTGATTTAGAAGTGAAGGAGATGTTAAAGAAAGGAGCGATTTGTATGGTAGAGGAACATTTAAGAGGTTTTGTAAGCACCTTATTTTTGGTGGAAAAAAAGAACAAGGGATGGAGACCAGTGATAAATTTGAGAAATCTAAATCGGTCATTAGTTTACAGGCATTTCAAAATGGAAGGGATACATCTTCTGAGAGACATGTTGCAGTGGAAGGATTGGTTCGTGAAGTTAGATTTGAGGGATGCATACTTCACGGTTCCTATGAGGGAAAGCAGTCAGAAGTATCTTCAGTTCAGGTGGAAAGGCCAATTATATCAGTTCCTGTGTCTACCTTTTGGCCTGTCTTCAGCACCTTGGTGCTTCACGAAATTAATGCGTGTAGTAGTGGCTTTCTTCAGAGAGAGGGGTTTCTGATTGATGGTGTATTTGGACAACATTTTGTTGATGTCACAGGACGCCGTGGAATTGAAGAGTCAGTTAAGAGTTGTAATAGGTGTATTAGAAAGTTTGGGGTTCTTGATAAATCAGACTAAGTCAATTTTTATACCAGCACAAAGCTTGGAATTTCTAGGTTTTCCAATAGATACAGTTGGAGAAGTGTTAAGATTACCAGAGAAGAAAGTGAAAATGATAAAGAAGGAAGTGTTGATAGTTCTGCGAAAGATGTCATTGACCTTGAGAGACTTGGCAAGGATTCTAGGTTTATTTTCTTCTTCGATTCAGGCAATTTTTCCAGGGCTTTTGCATTATCGTGCTTTGCAAAGGGTGAAGGCAGATACATTGAGAGCAGGTTTATGGTATGGGGACCAGGTAGAACTGAATATGGATGCAAATGAGGAACTAGAGTGGTGGTTATACAATTTGGAGGTTTGGAACAAAAGGGCAATTTTTGGTTGCCAACTGGATGTAATCCTGGAGATGGATGCCAGCCTTTTAGGTTGGGGGGCTCGTTTAGGACTTCAGGAAACAAGTGGTGCTTGATCAAGGCGGGAAAAGGGCCTACATATAAATTGTCTGGAATTGACAGCAGGGTTATGTGCATTGAAGAGTTTCAGGGAGAAGTTACAAGGCAAGACAGTGCTTATGAAGATGGACAACATTTCTGCAGTTGCATACATAAACCGATTGGGTGGGGGTTGCAGATCAAAGAGTCTATCAGATGTGGCGAAGGAGCTGTGGATGTTTTGTTTGAAGAACAAGATAGCAATAAGAACAGAGTATCTTCCAGGAGTACGGAATGTGGTAGCGAATTGAAATTCCAGGCATGTGAAAGATTACAGCAATTGGATGCTGGGGTCAGAGTATTTCAAGAGAATACAAGTAGTTTTAGGACCGTTGGATGTGGGCCTGTTTGCAACGAGGTTGACATGCCAATTGGAGAGGTATTACAGGTGGTTACCAGAGGCAGTGGCGATAGATGCTTTTCAGCAAGCCTGGTCAGACACGAAAGGTTGTGCTTTCCCACCGTTTGCATTGATTCAGAGGGTATTACTGAAGGTGAGGAGAGAAGGTTGTCAGTTGGTTTTGTTAACGCAATTCTGGGTGTCGCAGGCTTGGTTTCCGGCGGCGCTGGAATTGGCATGCGAAGTTCCGTTTTTAATGAGAGCAGAAGAGGGTTTGCTGGTAAACGAGTTAGGAGAGGTTCATCCTTTGATTCAGAGCGGTACATTGGACCTTCTTGTCTGGAAGGTATCAGGAGATCCAGCACAGTTGAGGGACTTTCGCAGGAGGCTGCAGAGCTACTCGAATAGTCTTGGGCACCAGGAACAAGGAAAAGTTATAGAGGAGTATGGAGGTTCTGGGTATGTTGGTGCGTGGAACGGAGTTTGGATCCCATGGAGACTCCTGTAGTGGAGTTGGTAAATTTCCTGGTGGAACAGTTTAATAAGGGATTGAGCTATAGAACGATTAATTGTTATAGGTCAGCTGTTTCAGCAGGACATGATTTTGTAGGAGGTAGATCTGTGGGTAGCAATGTTTTGGTCTGTAGAGTATTAAAGAGTATGAGACTGAAGAGGCCTCCTAATGCAAGATACGACGTGATGTGGGATGTTAACTTGGCTCTGAAGTTGCTTCTTGTTTGGCCTATGAATACATTTTTAAGTAATAAGAATATTTCTATTAAGCTAGCGACCCTGTTGTGTTTGATTTCTTGTAGAAGGCTGTCTGATGTGAATTTTTGGGAGATTAATAATAGGCACTTTTGCCCGGATGGTGTGTTATTTTAGATACATAAAAGAACCAAGACTATGTCGACTTCGGTTTTTTATCCTAAGTATGAGGAGTGTAAAACATTATGTGTGGTGGAATGTCTGAAGGAGTACGAGTGCAGAGTAGCAAAGAATAGAAGGGATGGTGAACATCAGCTTCTGATTTCTTTTGTCAGACCGTTTAGAGCGGTGGGTGAGGTGTGTGATGGATCAAGCAGGAGTGAATATGGAAAAGTTCAAAGCTCATTACATCAGAGGGGCTATGGCAAGCAAGAGTTGTTGGTATGTTGGAAGTTTGGAGAATATTTTGAAAGCAGCGGATTGGTCGAATGTGGACACTTTTGCGAAACATTACTTTAGACCAGTGGAACATATGTCTGGAGTGGTGTTAAGGGGCTTTCAACATGCATAATGTTAGTCTCCGGTCTTGTAATGAAATGACGATTCTCAGATTAACATGACAAGAGAATCAGGATTTCATTAAAGACAAGGAGGCTAACATCCCTCCCTCCACTCCCTTGCTTGGAGGTAATTCTTTTGCATGTTGCATAAAAAAAAAAAAAAAACAAGCACTGGCATAGCCAATAGGTCTCGCCTTTGGGATCTTATAAGTGTTTAGCCAGAGCTATTGGCTTTGCCAATGTCTTTTAGCTGTGTTATAGAGCAGTGTGGCTGTTGTGCAGCATGTTGAAAAGTTATAATAAAAATGTGTTATAAGCATTTTTGTTACCTTATATATAACCAAGAAGACATTATGTACAACTGAACAACCCTATTAAAAAAATAATTAACATAAAAAATATATCTGGCTGTGTTCTGGGACCTTATGCCCATGGCATCCCGCCCAAAAGATATTTGGGAGCCATTCATGACCTGGCTTAGATTGCACATGCAATCTCCGATCATAGATTTGAAACATCAAAAAATAGCAAGGAACATTTATATGCCTGCTGATTAGCGTTGCGTGTATCCATTATATGACAGACTTATAATAGATGTAATCTATCTCAAGAGGTTAATGCCCTTGTTGTAGAGTCCCTGTGTATACAAGGTCATAAGTTCCAATCCTCGTAAAAAGGCTCAAGGGGTTATGCGCTGACTGCAAAGAGTTGCGTGTTACATCCAAGGCCTAAATATGAATCTTTGCATGTTTCAACTCAATATTTCATTCTTCTATAATTGATCACATGCGTGACATTGAGTTAGTAGGGAGAAATAAACGTATTCAGTTGCACAAACACTTGTTAGTTTAGTTTGTGATGCAAATGATAATTATTAGGGTAATCACGCCATAAATGAACATATCAGACGTACAAAAGCAGCTGCGGAAAGTAAACTCCTGTCTTTCAACCTAGCTCTTCGGTAGCTTTTGAAGCAAAAAAAAAAAAAAAGCATTTGCAATGCAATAGGTCTCGCATTATTAAAGTTTGAGCTATTGGCATTGCTAAATAATGCAACACCAATAGCTCAAACTTTGTTACAATATATGTTTCATTCATCTGAAAATCACTCACCCATCTGACAGAGGAGGAAGAGCTGCAAGCCGCCGAGGAGGCAGCGCCGGATTAGCATGTTCAGCTCGTCCTCGGTTTCTCGCCTCTGCCAACAGCTGTGTTCCCCAAAATTCAGCCCGTACCCCTTCCTCCGACCGCGGCTCGTCCTGCGCCAGACGCTGCACCGGGCGACGAAAGGCGCGTTTTCGGCAGCGCAGCTTGAAAGCAGGCCGGCCCCGCACCTCTAAGCCACACCCGCTGCCTCCATAGCTCAGCCCCATTCACTTTTAGCATTTTTGGCATGCCCGCGGCCCACGCCCCCTTCACGCACACCCACACCTTCCCAACCTGTCTTGTATAGCCTGCCACGCCCCCTTACCATGCCACTGGGGCTCTCTGCAAAGACATTCCTTCAAAGCACACAAAACACCTATGTCGCCTAGCATGTCCTGCACGGTTGCGCTCCCTATGATGTAGCTAAAGCTCGATGCACCCGCTCTTCGCGTGCCTCATGTAGCCACGCCCCTCACCTAAGGCACCCCTGCAAAGACACTAGCAGCCAGCCACTATTAAAGTGAAAGCGCGCATTGCGCGCTCTGTATACAAATAACGCCCGCCATTGTCCCGTGAGTGCTGGGGGGGCGGGGGCGGAGGGGGGTGTTGGCCACTATTTAAGTGAAAGCGTGCATTGCGCGCTCCGCATGGAAGTAGCGCCCGCCATTGTCCAGTGAGTGCTGTGTGGGCACGCTGCAAATTCAAGCGCCGCCATTCTCCCACATTCTTTAGTAAAGAAAATAGTGCTCGCACACTAATTAAAGCATCCCGTGTAACGCCGCCAGTAAAAGATCCAGTCCGGGTCGGCGGGGCCAAAAGGAGACAGGGCAGTAACCAGGAAGGGACTAAGAAGCCTCCTTTACAATGAGAAGCCACCGTTTACCATGCACTATGACGCAAGCCAATAGGAATCATGGGCGGGGCTTCAAGTCCCCTTCTAAAAGTGTATTGTTCACAATAAGCCTCGCAGAGCGAGGAGCGCATGCACGCTCCAGCGCTAGGTCTGCGAGACCTAAAAATTACCTTCATTGTGCCAGGGCCAGCATGTTGTCATCAGTGTCCCTCATATGACATAATAGCCCCACGTTTGCCAAAAATGACATACCGTATGCCAGTGTCAGAATTGTGTCATTAATGCCACATACCATGGGTGACCCTTATGTCAAAAATGACCTCTAGTATGTCAGGGACTGTATTTTGTCAAAGTTGCTATCCTCCTGTGTGTTATGGTTTTCCTCTCTAATGCCAAGAATTACTTTCAATGAGCTAATACTAGCCTTTTGCCACAGGTCCCTGTTATGCAAAGAGTTCCTCAAGAATGCCAGTACCAGCATTTTCCCATTGGTGCCCCATATTCCAAGAATGACCTCTGGCATGCCAGTCCCAGTATTTCACCATGGCTGCTCATTATGCAACAAGTTACCGCCAGTGTCATTATTTTGTCACAGATGACTGTCATGCTAACAATTGCCTCCAGTATGCCAGCGGCAGTATTTTGCCAGTGTGCCTCCATAAGCCAAGAATTGCCTTCCATATGCCACGGACAATGGCAGTTACAAGCATAACACCACGTTCTCACTCACTCTCATTTACATTCACTCACTCACACTCATTCTCAATAACGCACATTCTGTCATTCATTCTCACACTCACTCATTCACACTCTCTCACTCATACTTAGTCTGAATCACACTTACTCACACTTATTTGCACACACTTTTAATCTCCCTCATTGTCACTCAATCTCACATGCTCTGATTCACTCATTTGCAGCGATTCATTCGCTCTCACTAACATTTACTCTTACTTTCTTGCTCACTCACTTGCACTCACTCTTACTCTCATTCTCACTCACTGTTACACTCACTCACTGTCAAGGAGTCCCAATGCCTATAAGGGTGAGCTACCCCCATGTTCTCGGCACTGATTTTGCTACCTCACGGGCAGTGGTCACAAAGGCAGTACAGAGGTCGCAGCTGCAATGTCTTGCACCTGCTAAATGACGTCCAGGCCTCTCACCCTCCTTGCAACGACAAAGCAAAGAGGTCTGTCTTTAACATAATAAACAAAAGCATTTGTGAATACCTGAATTTGCATATATTGTCCCTTTAAAAGTAGACCTATTGGCTTCGTCAGTTATTGTTTCGTGTTGCAGACAACCCCCCCCCCCCTCATTGTATCAACTGGGGGGTATTAATACTATGTGTCTAACATCTTCACCTTTTAGAGCTTGGTTAACCCCTGAACACAGCAGCTGAAACGTGCTCAGATAACGTTTGCAAAGTGTTAGCTGCGGGGTTATGGTCTCTTTTCCTAACTTTAGATCCGTTTGAGTTATAAACATTTCTATGCAATCTGTAACTTATGGTACAGATGTTGCATTACGTCACAATGCGACAATCCTTTGCAGGCGCCAGTGACAGGAAATTCGTTAGCCTCTACATACGTGTACGAGGCCTGTGAGTTGGGACACCAGAGACAATCCAAGACTTGCAGCAGGGGATTGGTTGAGGTCCTACTCGCCTGCTCTTTAGGATACACATTCCTGGCGCGTGGCGCCCCCTCTGCTGCCACAAATACCGTACATAATCTCCGAGCTTTGTTACTGCTATTTGGGGGAGGCGCGCGTGCAAACAATGCCTGGGAGCGACAACTGCAACAGGTGCACGCAGGACAGGCGATTATCTCTGGACGCGCGCGTCCGCTGTCTATATTGTGTTTCTCATTAGGAATCCCAGTGCCACTGAGATAGCTCGGTGGGTTTAGCTAGTTGCAGCGGAGGTGGTCTGCGTATAATTTGTGAATTAAAAATGTGAATCGTGCAAGGGCATAGTCACCTACTTCACCCTTCCGGAGTGTGTCAAATGAGTCTCGCCACGTGCCAGTGACAGCCCCTTTGTCATTCCCAGCGCCAGAAGGCGACAATAGGAGCAATGTAAAACACGCTCAGGTTATACTGCCTGCGTTTTACCTCAGGCCGTCCCCCATCCTGGCCAGAGGTGTCCGTGAAAGCTGAGGGGTGGCAGTCGGTCCTGAGCCATCCACCGAGCTAACCGGGGTCCCGCGCCCCACCATTTCAGAGGACCGCCTGCTGGGATAGCTCCCGGGGCCCTTGCGTGCCAGTGCCTGTCTCTGGCACGGTGGGTGGGGGTCTCCAGCGGACAGGGGCCCTCCTTGGGTACTAGACATTTGCCCACCCTGAACCCCCGGAAGAGAACAGCTGCTTGTGAAAGTCAGGCCTATTTCTAGGGCCTCCAAAGCCCTAGACCCAGCTGAGAGCATTGTACCCCACCAACCCCCCGCAGACCACATTGTCTCCGTGCGGCTTTTATTAGGACGGGCGTGGGCGGGCCCGGCGGGGGGAGTTAGTGCCAACAATGGACTGAACATTCACTCTTTACTCCCACCGCCCTCCACCGCTACCCTTCCCCCCTGGCTTGAGGTTGAGTTCACTCGTGGGCAGATGGTGGTGGTGGTGGGTTGGATCTGGTGCTTGGGGCTGCGGATGGGGTTCACTAGCCCATGTCAGACGAATGATTCCTTAGCTCTGCACCATTATCGTACAGGTCTCACCTCACACTGCATCTGTACGTATGCAACCTCACCAAATGCGTACTATTACTATCGATGTCAGTCTGTACTGTTACTATCCAGGTGCGGCCTGCCTCAGTCTGTACTGCTAGTATTCAAGTGCGGCCTGCCTCAGTCTGTACTGCTACTTTCCAGGTGTGGCCGCCCTCAGTCTGTACTATTACTACAGAGGTGTGGTTTTCCTCATTACGCAATATTACTGTACCTATGTAACCCAAGTCCATACTATTATTATACATGGGGGCTCCGTCATTCTGTACCGCTATTAGAAGTCTGTACTCCCTCAGCCTGTACTGCCGCTACGCAGGTGTTAATTGCCTCCCTCGGCCCGCACTATAAAGGTGCGCCCCTCGTATTATTACCTAGGTGCGGGCCCCCTCCGTCTGTACTGTTAGAAGGATGTCCCCCCCTTCAGCCCGTACCGCGCAGCTTTTACTTTCCTCGGTATGTATTAAACGCCATCTGCGTGGTCACCCTTCAGCCTCCAGTGTGACTATGGAGTTGCACCCACAGCGCGCTTATTACACGGGCGTGAGCTCCCGTGACGTCATGACTCATGAGCCACTGCCAGCTCCAGGTAGAATCTCTAGCGGGGGTCGCCACGGGGTCACTAAAATAATATTGTTCCTTTCTGGTCCTCCTCTGGCTGCAGCTCACAGACAACACGGTCACGAGGTCAGGCGTGCACGTGGCTCCGCGCTGTGAAAGAGAGCCGATCGGTGGGCATGATGAAAGAGGACAGAGCAAAAAAAGCAAACAGGAGAGCGTGATAGAGAAAAGTAAAAAAGAAAACCAGTGGTGCGCGCACACCACAGAGGAGCGGGGGGAGCGCGGCAGCGAGGCGAACGCGCGCTGCTGCGCGTGCTAGACACCGGTGGGAATGGGCGCGGCAAAGGCGGGACATGCGCCCGCCTTTGCCCAATTGCGTGCTGTCTTTCTTATAAAGACGCACGCAAAGCCCAATAGCCGGGGGGAAAACGAATCGCACACGCACGAGCGTGTGGGATTCCTAGGTCAGTTGTAAAACCCCATACAAGAGGTCTCGCGCTGCGTGAGCAGTGCTGCGCACTGCAACGCTAGGCGCGAGACCTAAAAAGGAGACTGTATCTTTGTTCCAGTAATGAGCGATCAAGACTGACTGCATGGTGCGATTACACAGCTGGGCTTCCTTTGACATGCAACACCGTTTACCAGCTAGGATTCAACTGGAACCAACCATTTGCAATATCGCGGCACTCGGACTTTAGCTTTAAACATTTTAAGCTAAAGAGCGCGTGCCGAGATTGCTTCAAAAGTAAAGAAATAGAAAAAAATGTTTTTCTATTTCTTTACTTTTGAAACAATCCTGCCTCAGCGTGGGGCAATCTGGGCACTTAAGGGAGAGGGGAGATAATGGTCGACCGGCACAATGGGCTTAACAATAGAGCCCGTTCCGCACAATAGAAAGCCACAGAGCCCCCCTCCCCAGTGTCCAAGATCACACACACTCGCGGACACAGCAGGAGTGCCCCCGGAAATGCCAACCAAGCCTCTTGTTGCAGCCCATCCTGCCGGGAAGCAGAGTGACGAGCAAAGCCCCCACTCCACAGATAGTGACTGCAATGTGGCGCGCGTCACAAAAACAACACTCTCCTACCACCGCCCGACAGCTGTAGGCGATTTTTAATCTGCACCTTTTATCCTGCCTTGGGGGTGCCGCAGGGCTCCTCGTTGAGCCCTACGCTTTTTAATATTTATGTGTCCGAATTAGCACCTTTGATCAGACGTTTTGATCTAATTCCCACCTCGTATGCCGACGACACCCAGTTGGTCATCTCAACTATAGACAAGGATGTTAATTACTCCATCAAACTTCATGATTGCATGGTCTCTCTGAGCAACTGGATGAGTAGGCACTGCTTGAAGTTAAATTCTAGTAAAACTGAGGTGGTGCTGTTTGGAAAGCTTTTCCCTTTATGGTCGCCAGTTGGGTGGCCAGACACCTTGGGCCCCCCTCCTACACCGGTAGCCAAAGCTAAAAATGTGGGGGTCATTATAGATGAGAAGCTTAATTTTAAGTCTCAGATTTCAAAGGTGGTGTCCTCCGCATTTTTCACTATCAGAACTTTGCGTAAAATTCTCCCGTTCATTCCTAAAAACACTAGAAAAACGGTTCTGACCTCCTTGGTTTTATCAAAGTTGGACTACTGTAATGGCCTATATATTAACTTGCAGTCCAATCTACTCAGAAGATTGCAAGCGGTACAGAATGCCGCCGCCAGACTAGTGCTGGACGTTCCCAAATACCAGTCCATTAGGGCTGGGATTCAGGAGTTGCACTGGCTGCCAGTTGGCCAGCGCGTAAAATTCAAGGCACTTTGCATTGCACATAAGGCACTTTACAGAGAAGGTCCACAATTTCTTTGGGATGCTTTTAGCTGGTAGTCTCCAAGCAGACCGCTACGCTCGGCCAATGCTTTCCTGATGCCCACCTCAAGAGTCAAAAGGATGAACTGGGGGGGGGGGAGGAGTTTCAGACATAGCACTATCAGGATATGGAACTCTCTTCCGCTCTTTCTCAGGAAGATTTCATCCCTGTTTGAATTAAATGCCTAGACACCTATGGGTATTAGTGCGCTATATAAATTGTTATAACATAACATAACGTACTGGTGGCGAAGAGCACAGCAGTGCTCAAGGATACGGCGGTAGAGGGGAAAAGGCGGCAGCGGTAGTCGCACCTCCAGACCTCACCTGATGAGTAGCTGGTGGAGGAGGGGCAAAGGCAGTAGTGGTAGTCAGCGCGGCCGCTAAAGTCAAAGCGGACCGCGCTGTAAATAAAATATTTAAATAAGCGCGCAAGACCTATTGCATTGCGCACGACAACGGGAGGGAGGGCGGGGGAGAGAAGGCACGGACAACGGGGAGAACTTTGAAGGCACGGACAACGGGAGGGAGGGAGGGACAGCAGTGCAGTGACCGTGCAGCATGGTTGAAGGTAAATTAAAACAAAAGAGCTATAACGTGGTCAATGCTGGTCGCGTCGTAGTGCTTTTTTTCCACTTTCAACGATGCTGCACAGCAGCCGCGCCACTGTACAACATGCCTAAAAGCATTGACAAAAGCCATCAGATCTACCATAGGAGAGACCTATTGCCTTTGCCAATGCTTGTTATTAACACTCTCCTGGACAAGAGTGTTTAAAGTTCATTCAGTGTGTTTTCATCCATCGTCAATGCTTTCAGTTCTCTTTCCGTGGAAATACATTCTATATCCATGTCTATAGGGTGCATCCATCATATGTAAGGACCCTAAACTCCATGTAGAGGGCGGAGGAGGGGTTGGCTAATGTTACTGTAGCCTCCCTCCAGCCTTCATCCATGACGTGCAGTTCTAGCGCTCGGAAAGACTCTTCTTCAATCATCGGATCTCTTTACAACAGTGACGGTCCGTGCACCCTACACTGTCTCTTTGAGGGGTTTCTGAGCCAGTCAGATTGATGTAAGAACAAAGGGTGCGTCGGGCCTCGTGGGAAGCGCCACACCGGCTCTTCGCTGACGCTTAGGCCAAGACTGAGTCCGCTCTCCCTCGGGGCTCGAGCGGCGCAGCGCACTGAAGTGCACGGACTGGCCCATGTGAGCGGGGGGAGGAAGAGACTGCGCGGGATCCTGCAGGAAGAGCATCTTTGTACAGCAGCATCTTTGGCACTGCAGAGAAGGCTGCGGGCACAGCCGGTGCCTAACTACAAGCAGCGCCTTCTGGAGCCTGCGGTTGCCAGTGGCTGCCATCCTGCCAGGGCAATTACCGGGAAGAGCTGAGAGACCCCTGCCCGGTTCCAGCTTTTACAACAAAGAGCGGCATGCGCGGCTCTCGGATTGTTTTAATGAACTCTGGGCTTGTTGGCAGCGTCTGCTTCGGGTCAGTGTCTGCCTTGTTACTTCAGTATTTCTGTAGAGTGGTGTTTTTATCCTGGGCAAGAGAAGCCCACAATCTGTCGATCTGGTTTACATCTGCAAACAAGGGGGAGTGGTGCAGGGGAGACAAGGAGGGACTGCAGCTGCCGCCCTGCGCGCCGCTGCTCGCTCCCGCAAACAAAACGCTGTGGGAGTGAACCTTTGCAAAAGAGGTGGGACATGCGCCCGCCTTTAGCCATTTGCAGGCTACGATAACGAAATGACACAGGCAACAACCAACCCAATGCGTGGAGGGAGTCAGTCCCACAAAAAGTAGTTTAGAGTGCTTACAAGAAGCCTCGAAGAGCAGCGCATGCGCGCTGGCTCAGGCTCGACCTAAAAATGAGAGTATTAATAGGAAATGTATTGTTAAAAAAAGGTTGTTTGTATGATGGTTTATTTACAGTTTTGTAATGTCGTGTTTGGTTTACTTTAATAAGGTGTTTTTGTTTGCAGATTCTCAGTCATAAGGAAATAAGACTGACGTGGATTTGGAGGTGGAAGAAGATGGAGAGTTATGTTCGCAGGATCGCATTTAAAAGAGGATGAGTGTTCTATGCAGGAGACATTTATTGACTTTGATATTCCAGTTCTGGATTGTTGTGGTGAAGTTCTTTAAAGGGGCTGCTGTTCAGGAGTGGCAATAAAAGGGTATGCATAATGTTAGCCTCCTTGTCTTTTATGAAATCCTGATTCTCTTGTCATGTTAATCTGAGAATCGTCATTCTCCAGAGTCTGGCAACTTTAATTCTGGGGACATTGTTTAGGGGTCTGGTTATCACAGATGTCAGTACAACATCAATACATTACAAAATCTTTCTCAGACTATCTTTTTATGGTGCACTCTTCCTGTGCTGATGAAACAACCTCAAGAATGTGCATGGGTATATCAAAAACAGACTTTGACTGATTGAATGATAAGGCAGTCTTTGATCAAGCATGCCCTAAAAGGATGTGGTCTAATATGGACCGATGGCAGATTGGCACATCACCCGACTGCTGACTAGCTAAGAAACCACTCTACTGGATTGCAGGGATACCCATGCACACAGCCAAACAAAAACTATTTTAAAGGAAAAAGTGTTGTGGATCATCCTTCTAGTGAGCTTCAGATTTTTGCTCTTGCCAGAGCTGTGGCTCCTCATCAACCAGGATAAATAAAGCAGGAAGAAATGAAAGGCCCTATTCTCAAGGGCAATGTTGCTAAAGGATAAAGAAAGACGGAAGACTATGTAGTGGATCATTATTGGAAGGCAGTTGACTATGTTCCTCAGAAGTGGCTACAAAGAATGAAACAGGATTCAGGCAGGTAAAGTTTGCAAGATGGGTCCTTCCAGGAGACAAAGAAAAGGGGTAGGACAATTCATATGGATCAAACAGAGGTCCACAAGCCATCAGCTAAAGGGAGAGTCAGAATTCCCTACTGAATGCATGCAGGATCCCACTCCACGGTTGCCTATCATAGAAAAAGGAAAGTATCAGGTGCGCAACATTCTGAGAGACATTGAAGGCAGTGGGACCTGGGTGGAATACTCCAACCTGTGAAGTAACACCCCAATTCAGTCACACCACTCCTTCAAGACACAGTTTATTCTCCATCTATGGTATTGTGACACTGCTGGCAGCACTTGTATCCCCTGCCACATTACTGCTGTTAAATTACCTTGCAGTGGCTAATATAACCATAATTTCAAGTGACCTGAAAGGGATGCTGTCACAGGCAGTGGGTGTGCTGAACTGGAAACATACAATGCTTTAAAATAAAGTAGGCAGCAGGGTAATCAATGGATCACTACTGATATTGGTAAGGACACATTTACAAGTTGCGGTCACACAATTCCTTGTTGGCAGATTTTTGGCTTCGGTAACAACCTCTGACCTGTTATACCAAAGGTTTAACTCTCAAAGGAGACAACCCAATAGACAGACGATTATTGAGAAAGAAGGATGCTGACAGACATGATTAGAATATCGTTGGACAACAAAATATTAACAGAGCAAAATAAAGATATCTACTGACACCTTCCATGCCGACCCAATTAAAATCTGTCTGGCTCACAAAAGAGCCAACAGAGGAACTCTGCTCATGTTATTCTTGATCTTTACCACTCTGTTCGAAAGAAAAAGAAGGGGGAAGCCATAAAAAAGCACAGCTTTAAAATAATGAGTTCAACACAATGTATTTATTTCTTGAAAAACTATGCAACCTTGCCAGCCCCTTATTATTCAAGTGTTTGCAACTGTCCATATCTATGTTAAAGGGTCCAACTGAAGAAGGGAGCTGTTTTCTATGTACTGCTTTGTCATCTTATAAAATGGTATGTCCATGCTCCTTGCAGTTTTGTCATATCAACCAGATATGAAGCCTAGGACTAAGGGGCATAGATCTATAACAGGCATATTTTAGTAGCTAGAGAGGTTCAAATCTCACACGTAAATCATCTCAAGCTGTTGAGTGGATGCTGGATCATCTACACTGAGAAGCAAGCTGGACAGCTGCTCATGACACCTGTATATTTGTGCGGTAGGGGACAGAGAGAAGAAAGACGAGGAGTACACCCTGCACAAATTCTACCCTCTCTGTGACAGCATTTATTCCTTCCCATCTGTGTCCAGGAGTCCATAACTACAACACCCCCACTGGTTATGGTAGTGCAGATATTTTATTGTAGCACTGATTTAAGCGGGATATGCAAATAGAGAATTCTACAGACCTGGCTGTAGAACATTATTGAGATCTAATTGAATTTTAGGTATGCACTTTGATAGTTTCATACAACAGTGCAAGTGATCTTGCTGCAAGTCTTCAAGTTGGACCTGTTGATTGAGAGGCGCTAAAGAATGGTGAAAAATGAAGATAACTGAGGTTAGAAGTTATCTGCGTTTTGGTACCAAGACCATTCTGTTTAATTCATTTACAAGGGACATTGCAGCAGCATGGTTGGAAAAGAAAGTATACCTCTGTAAAAGAGATCTGCAACTGGCAAGAGAAACAAAGAATTATGAAAACTAAAACAATAGCCAGTCAGTAGCAATAAGGATTCAATGCCGTGGATCAATACAAGAAATCCGGGGAACAGAACAGTCACTCAGGGAACACATTTTGGGTCATCTGAGCCTCAAAGTTTTCACACATCGTGAGAAGGTATCTTACAGTGCCTCTGTAATATATGAGTGCACAAAGAGAAAAAAATAGTAATCAAAAAAAGTTTTGTTACTAATGTACATATAATTGGTGAAGCTCTTAAGAGTATGCATCCTGTTTTGGAAACTACTCTCAAAAGATTAGAGAATATTCAGCTGGGAGCTACCAAGGTGGCAAACAGGTCAGTGTTGCGCATACTATTTTCATAAGCATGTACTGGCACAGTAGTGTAGTTTGTCCTGGGCTTGGATACAGGGACACATAGTTGACATTGTTTGGTATACTGGTGCACCTGCATTCTTAAACAGTATCCCCTTGAGAATAGCTATTCAAAATGCTGCAGTCTTGGTAGAGCATGAGTAAGAAATCATACGTACTATGAGTGCTGGGACGCAAATGTCCCCCGGCAATACTTTTCAAGCATGCACCTGGGCCCTTGGTGACCCATGAAGTCAAGCTCTGGCATTTTGATCCTTATTTTTCTTTTTGCCTCAGTGCCCATGACAATCATGTGTACGCTAAGAGCTACCGACATATGGACTGATAGGGAGGCTCTAAGGTCTGAAGAGGTGCACCATGCATGTCTTCCATAGTAAGCAAGACAACTATCAGCTGAAATGGATTGCCCTAGAAAGACAATGGTGGCAGAGTTTTAATTTACAGGGTCTTGACAGGACCCTTGTACCTGTTCCTAGCATTAGGTGGCTGGTCTTCTGGACTCCTCTTTAAAGTGGTCTGTACTGTCTTCTATAATCCAGTCTTTGGATGCACTCAGTGCGCATGGCTAGGCACATTTGTACGCTATGTATGTGAAGAAGGATGAGGCAGGAGTGTGAGTGAGTCATGGCTGACTGAGAGCACAGTGGAATCCACTTTGGATCTCCATGGTAAACAAGGTGTACAAAATGGAGGTTGCCTGCCAGGTATTACATGTTTACAGCTGACACTGCAAAGAACCAGGGCGAGAACAGCGGAGCAGGGATCTGTGGTAAGCCTCTAGATTCCTGGCCACCAAAGTGTCTGTCCTGGATGCCCACAACTGGGCGTTGAGATCTCTTCTGCTCTCCTTCTTGGCTTTGGAAAGTGCAGTGGGGATGCACGATTAAACTGACTCTAAACATGAGTAACTTTAAACCAAGTAAGAAGCTTTGCGAGGCTGGGACCACTGAGTTACTGAAAGTGCGTCTCTCAAACTCCACAAAGTGCACGTCGATTGATTTACTGCTACTTGGAACAGCGTTATTGTGTTGTCTAAAGAACTGTGCACGGCGCTGCTTTGTGTGCTAGTGTGACCTTTGCCTCCATTTGCCATTACGGCCAATATTAGTCAACTTACAAATTCCTGATCCTCTGGCCGGTGGAACATCCCCTTACACAGTGCGTATCAGGATGGGATCCTCTCTTTTATGGGCAGGGGTTTTATTCAGGTTTGTGACCAGTGTGGATCTGCGACTTTACCCAGCACAGCCGCTTTGCGAGCCTGCAGGAGAAGAAGCGGGGCCAGGTGAACAAAGGAGCTGTAACCGAAGAGTTGCAGAGAGCAGTATTTGGGCTCCCTGGACCAGTTTTCTGACATCACATCATGATATAAATGGTCACATTGATTTACCGTGGCGTAAAGGAAAGAACAGAAGCAGAATCACTTGCTACACTGTGAGGCACAATATGTTGAGCTCCTGCGGTATTAGTATTTACCTTTAAGTATTACACTCTATTCATTTGTGTTTTATATTTTACCCACTGTGTGCAGGAGAAATTATTTTTGTTACTAAATTAAAGCATTGGCTGGATAATCATTACTGGCAGTTAGTTAGCGAGTAACTGAGCTCAGGGTCTCTAACAACACACCACCTCCCTCAGTAAGCCTCAAACTGCTCGACCCACAATCCTAAGAGTCAAGCGCAAAAGGGCTTTACTTGGTGTTGATTTTCTGTGCTCCAGTAGTGCAGTGCCAGGACACCAAAGGCAAAAGGACTTTGTTACCTCTATAGAGTCCTAGTAATCCCTGCGTGACCAATGGCTGCCAAATCTGTTGACAGTGGGTTCTCCATGTCTTCATGAGCTCCAGAGACACCATAGCAATAGCGGCATGCACTGCAGGTAGGCCTGTTAAGATAGTCCAGCTTAGAATCGAGCGAAAAGAAGCAGGCAAAGAAAACAATTAGCCAAAGGAAAAGAATTAGGCAAAGCCACAAGATATTCCAACACATGACTGGAGAGTCGGATTTACTGGAATGCAGTCCTCTAGGCTTCTAAATCTTGCCTCCTTAGGGTTTTTTTTTTTTATAGTTCAGAGTAGAGAGGTATCAAGTGAGTTTATAACTGTCACTCAATCATTCCTGGACAGCAATGACCACCGGAAATGTATATCTAGCATCATTTTTAGGCGCACACTAACTTAGAAAGGTCTCTTGGTGCACTGCACTACACACATAGTGACTGCTGCGACACAGAAAAATCTTCATAACACAAATGGAGGGGAAGAAGGACATGAAGGCAAGATGCCCAAAATTCGGTAATGGAGCTAAGACCCATAGAAATATACCTGCTTCTTCTAATCTAGTATTGAAATAAGTGCATTTAGAAAATAAAATGTACTCAAAAAAGTACATAAGGCATCCAGAGAAGAGTTACAAGCGGTTACTTGCCAATCAACTTTTGCAAAGATACTACTAGTCCTGAAAAGGGTGAAACGTTTTAATTTTAACCTAAGATGAAGTGAAAGAAACCAAAGTAGAGGGAATTCCACCCGAGTTGGCTGAACAGTACAGGAACACATTGAAACCCCAAGACATGGACGCCACACTTGTTGTCCTCCCACCCCTTTCCCGAGCATTCAAGAGAAGAGAAAATTTGAAGAAAGAGAGGTCAATAGAGAATGGGGAAGTCCGATCCGTTTTTCGCATACAAGAAGAAAAGTGTATATACTAACTCCAAGTATAAGTTTGAATGTGGGTGAATGTGTGAGGTGGAACATGAATTAGAACAATCAAATGTCAAAACATGAAAATCTGCAACAGGCTTTAACAGGGGCGCATATACACATGAATAGTTTCCAATTTGCAGTATGCAAACGTTCCAGCGTATTTATCTGGAGTTCAATTGGTTCCTCTATGATTGACGGTACTCAGAATCTCACTCTTACGTATTGCAATGATCCACTACTGATTCATGTAGCAGCACTCGCTGCATTATATACCTCTGAACAAATCTGAAGTCAACCATCAAAATTTGGTTTGAGTGGACAATTGCTATTCACAAGTTAGAAGTGTAAGATTATTTCTTTGTGGGAGATACCCCGGGTGCTCATTTGAAGTGTAAAGTATCATCAATAGATTGACTGACAAGTTCGATTGAAAGAAAAGCCATGATTGAACAAACACGAAGAACTGGACTGGCATTTATTCCCACTAATTCAATGAAGCCTGTCACTTTAAATTTGTTTTATTAGTTTTGTATCAGGCTGAGGTGATGTTTGAGAGCACTAATTCAATTTCAAACAATTTGAAGATAACGGTTGGAAATCTGATCATGCTATGCCTTAAGTGAGCGTCCAATCTCACAATACATTCAGACGAATACCTAATGGAGGCTCTTGGCTTTATCAGCCACCCTAAAGATAATCAAGTACTGGGAAGCAGAACATTCATTGGACAAAATGAATTCAAATCAATCATAAGATCAAGGTATGAAAAAATGGATTTGAAGGAGGACATTAGTTATCCGACCACAAAAAAAATAGCTCGCTTTCCTAAGCAGCACCAAAGTGAGAGTCTTTGAACCAAAAAACCTCAGAAGTATATTTGCCTCATAGATTGGCTTTCCTTATAGTAGAACGAATCCTGGGGTTGGTAACCCACCAGAGAAAGGAGGGTTACGTCTCTGCAATAACAGTCTGTATCTAGTTAACTACACGTGTTGCTTTTCAAGCTGCAAACAAAAAAGTATTTGAACCCTTTTTAGGAATGATGTTCCAACAGCTTGCTGGACAGACATTATTGCTTTATAGCGCTTCTTTTGATGCATTCTTCCCCTCACCTGTTTGGCGCTGTTCACGCAATGGAGATACTGGCTGGCCAACGATGAGCAGTTCAGGGTCTGCTTGGGGTTCTGCTGGTAGCACTGGAGAATTTTATCCTGCAGATCGGCACATATCGGACTCGCCTCATACCGCCTGGAGAAAACAAGAAAACGCTTTTTTAAATTTAATTCAATACATTTATCCTTTCTTCATGTAAAACGGAATTGCAACAGAAGAGTTTTGGAAGTCGAGGGAGTTTCCCAGCCCGGCTGTTCTGCTATCAGTGCTCTTCTTGTTAAGCATTCAGATACTATTGTCACTGCATGAATATATCTTAAAACAGGTGGATCACACTCAATGTCCAAACTGCAGTGCTGTTACAAACTAGTCACAGTACACTGATAATTACATTTCAAGACAACATGAAACTTTATGACTATAATTATAACAGTTCCGTGACTCAAAACTTTATTTGAATCTAGGTAGCCTTCACTGCTACCTCTCAAGGAAATGTATTACCTGTATATCACTCGCACTGCTCTACACATCTAAGTTAGGGGGGAAAAAGTGAAGGGATTAACAAAACAGAGAGCACTTCTTTGAAACGGGAATAATATTATCTACTATGGCAGTGATTCCTTACACCAATGGTGGCTTCAGCACAGTGACCAAGTACAAGGTCGGTATCAAATGTGATGGGTTCAAATAGGAAAACACAGCCCCAGAGATCTTAGAGAAAAAATAGGGTAAAAATCTATCACTATAGCGATTCTTGCACTCCCAGACTATATATTTTATAGCTTTAATGTATTGAGTTGTTTAGAGCACACTCCATCTTCTTCCACAGTTAAGGCACAGAAGGTAGGCCTCAGCCCCATTCAACCTTTCAATATGTTCTCATTGCCCATGTCCTTGTCATTCTAACTATACCTACCATATATACACCATATACAAAGAAATGGGAATTGCCAGTGGGCTCTCCCAAGAATGGTAAATTACTGACTTTAGGAGCACAAAGTAACATCTGTACTTTCTCAAGCATCCAATCCTTATTCTTGCATACTCCTAGGAAGAGCATAAAGAATTTTAATAACTGATGTGGATGAAGTTAAGACACCAAATCATAACTAAATATATTCTTTAAGAGATCTTGGTGGAAGTGAGCATTTGCCCTGAAACTGGCATCCAGTGTATAATGTCTACAGGGTGCATGAGTGGCGGCCCGCGTGGTTGTTTTACAGATTAAAGCTAAAAATACATAGAAGGACACTAACAACTAGGCCTTTACTGCGAGATCATGAACGCTGTCAGGAGACGAGATTCCGGCTGCAGCATAACACTCCGGCATACAGCAAATGTCAAAGTTTGCATGGCTACGTAAGTGCAAGGCCCAGGTGAAATTGTGTTTACACTGGTGTAATCTCATGTACTTTATGGCAGGAACAGAACACGAGCGGTTGTTGTTCTCATCACACGCAATTTTGCACCTTTTTGGAGAAAAATGTGTCCTTGCGAGCAAAATGGACAGGGGGATTCATTTAATGCTAAAAAACAGTGCAAAACGGGTTTTTGCTTAACACCCAGTTTTGCATACTTTTTTGGCCATTTTGTGTAATTTCTAATAAAAAAAAAAGCAAGCCTCTCGGAATTCTGTATGACTTTTATATAATGATGGTGACCTTACTCTTTAGTCTTCTAGGAAAGAAATAAAGAAAGAGTGTATTCGAATTCATATGGCAATCAGGGAGGCCTCGTGCCTCTACATTGTCATGCGACTCCTTGGTGACTTGCATTTTCCATATAATGAATAGAAAGGGGGCATTTTATTCCATATGAACAAGTTACTTACCTTCAGTAACTCCTTATCAGGTAAAGACTATCTAGCCCCAGATTATGGTATGTGCCCAGGTTAGGCCCATGTAGCGAAGCTGCTCATTTCTTACATTGTGCTCTTTTGCACAATAATATTCTGTGACTTTTTGCACACATAAGCGTGCGTGACAATGTTTGACTACTTCTGTTTACACATCTGGCTTCGCATAACATTATCCAGATGCCTCGAACACCAAGTACAAGGCCTTTACGCACGAATGTACAAACGTCGTTCTATCTTCTTCCACGGGGCGACAGGGCTATCTACATATCCATAACATTGCTAATCTATATGTACAGCGCAAGGATGCTATTTATTATAAATAATCAGCATCTCATAGGATTAGCAGAGGAGGCACTTCAGCTGACACCGAGGGTCCCTGAATGCTGAGACTCACCACGTAGCGGTCTGACATCTCCGTGAGCGGTGTCCAGTTCTTGACCAAGATGGGGTCCTACATTCTCTCCCGCCAGGTAATGGGGTTGGATCGTTCCTTGGGGGGATTCTTGGCTTCACACATACATACATTCTAGGTACACACAGAGTAGGGCTTGCATAGTAGCACGCTTGATTACTACCTTGTTTTATATGCCTGCATATATACACTGTTTTAGCACCATGGTAGGACAATATCTACGTTTTACTCTTTTGGTGCTTGTAATCACTTTCATCTGCTTCGGTCTACTGATTATCGCAGCACATCTATTTTATACAAGAATAATGTTGGTTCAATAAATATATTGAAAACGTCCCAGTGTGTATTCTGTATATTTCTCTGAGAACAAAAAAGAACGAGTGACTGAGCGAAAGGTCCTGATCTGTTACCACGATACCCGAGGTCTCAGGGTTGTCATGTTCCGTGGTTGCCAGAAACCATTCGCTCCCTGGTAGGGTTAGGGGGGCTATGGTGGCACTGTGAGCTAGCTGGTCTCTAGGCCAACACATCCTGTGGGGGTGCTTGGAAACAGTATAGGCATCTCACCCAAATTTTATGTTGTCCAAAAAACGAGCAGGTCCTACAGATTAGTGGGAACTACACGATAATTCCTTACCTTAGAATTATCTCCAGGTGTCAGACTGGATGTGGAAGCTTTTTCGTGAGGAGTACTCCTGCACGCGGGTAGGTGGCATCGTTTGGCTCCGTGTGGCGTTGTTCGTGCCAGAAGTGACGTGCGAGATGCCTATATAGGCGCCTCCCCAGCGCACTGACGTCAGTTTCTTTTAATGTCTTTCAATGCCAGGAGCGCAGAGTCATGAAGAACACTGACCACTGGTGTGGAAAAGTAAGGCTCTGAAAGGGGAACAGCCTTGCCACTAGAATACGGTTCTCAGAGTGAGGAGGATGGGTGGGTCAGTAAGGAATATGCGTCCACATAGAGTCTCAACCACATAAGGCGTTACCGAAGGTAAGCAACTTGTTCATCTGATAGAGACTTCTAGCGTAGATTCCTTACCTTAAAATAGATGACCAAACAATACCTCAACAGAGGTTGGATTGCGAAATAGATTCACACTAGAAAGAACTGCAGGACCAAAACAAGCAAAGTCCAGGCAGTAATACTTTGTGAATGTGTGTAAAAAAGCCCAAGTTGCTGCCTGGCAGATATCAAGGACGGGACTCTGTGGGTTAACGCAGTGGTTGAAGCCTTAGCTCTGGTGGAATGAGTGTAAAAACCCTCAGGGGGTTGCTTTTTGGCCAATGCGTAGCAGATCTTAATGCAGAGCATGAGCCATTAGGAGATTGTCCGCTTCTGCACAGCCTTTTCCTCTTCGCTTCGACATACCTCGCGAAGAGTTGCTCGTCCACCCACACCTCTCTCATGAGGTCAAGTTAATACGACAATGCTCTTTTTGGGTCCAGTTGATGAAGTCGCTCCTCCTATTTAGAGGGGCGTGACGAAGCATAAAAAGTAGGCAGGGTGATAAACTGGTCTACATGAAAAGGCATAACCACTTTCGACAGAAAGGAAGCTCTAGTGTAAAGAACCTGCTTGTCTGGGCAGATGTTCAGGTATGGAGGCTTGGATGACAAAGCCTGAAGCTCACTGACCCTCTGGGCAGATGTTATTGCCACCAGGAAGTCCGTCTTGATGGTAAGTAGCCAGAGAGGACAGTTGTGAAAGGGCTCAAAGAGAACGCACATCTGGAACGTCAGGACTAGATTAAGGTCCCACTGAGGCATGAAGGAGGAAGCACATGTTGCAAACCTTTAAAGAACCTATGGACAGTAGGGAATTTGAAGAGGGATGTCTGGTCAGGTAATCACAGAAAGGTTGAGATAACAGAAAGGTAGCTCTTTAAGTTGCCCAGAGCCCTGCTGGGCAAGGGAAAATATAAATAGAAGGACCTTAGAGAGGGGAGCTAAATAGGATCAACCTGTTTCTCAGCACAGCATGCCACAAACGTTCCCCAGTGGCAGGCGTATATCGTTTTGGTGGAGGGACACCTAGCTGCCAAAATAACATTGCAGACTTTGGGCTGAAGGTCAAAAGCTGTCAACTTTTGCCGCTCAATCTCTACGCATGCACAGATGTAGGTGGAGCATTGACAGGTTCAGGTGGAGAACTTTCCCCTGCTGCTTTGACAGAAGATCCTCCCGAAAGGGCAGCCTGATTGAAGGACCAATAGCCAGGCTCAACAGCTCGGATACCAAACGCTATGAGCCCAGTCTGGAGCCACAAGAATGACTTGGGCCCTGTTCCTGATCTTCTTGAGAACTCTAGGCAGGAGTGGTATGGGTGGTAAGGCGTACAGGAGGCCTGAGTTCCACTTAAGATGAAAAGCGTCTCCGAGCGAGAGCTGCCTTGGAAACTCCAGCATGTAGAAATGCTGACATTGCACGTTTTCGGCAGTGGCGAACAGATCTAACCAAGGCTGTCTGAAAGAGACCATGCACTACCTCTGGATGGAGATGCAACTCGTGATCCGCTAGGCATCTTCGGCTGAGTTCGTCCGCGCTGGCATTCACAGAGCCCACCAGGTGTTGAATCACCAGGATGTTCCAGCCATGTCCAGAGATGCAGGGCTCTTGACAAAGGGTCCACAACCCCATTCCACCCCTGTTTGTTACAGTACCACATGGCGGTGGTGTTGTCTGTGAACAACTGTACTAGCCTTCCCTTGATGGCTTTCAATGTCAGCTGGATCACCCGGACCTCCAGAAGATTGATGTTGAGTCCAGATTCTGCCGGAGACCAGAGGTCTCCGAGCTCCACCTCTCCCAGATGGCCAGCCCATCTGTCATCACTGTGAGATCTGGTTGGGGAAGGGATAGGGGTCTGCCGCAGACCCAATTGCGGTTGGTTAACCACCACTGCAGATCTTTTGCAGTTCCCTCGGAGATCGGGAACATGTCGGAGAGATTCCTCTGATACTACGCCCACTGGAACTTTAGGTCCCACTACAGGGCCCACATATGCCAGCGGACAGGTGTCACCAGCAGGATGCACAAGACCATGAGTCCCAGCTGCCTCAGAGTAATTCTCACCGAAACCCAGGATAGAGGCTGAAACACTGGTATCATAGCATGAATATCATGGACTTGCCGTTCTGGAGGATAGGCCCAAAACTGCACTGTGTCCAGACAGCTGCAATGAAAGAGGGCGTGAGAGGGAGTCAGGTGTGACTTTGGCATGTTGATAGTGAACACCAGCAAATGCAAGAGGTCCACCATAGTCTGGAGGTAGGTAACGACAGCCTGGGGCGAGCCCGCCTTCAACAAACAGTTGTCGAGATAGGGGTACCTCTGATCTTTGCAGATGGGCGACAATCACCACCATCATCCTGGTGAACACCCGAGGGGTGCTGGTAAGGCCAAAAGGGAGCACCTCAAACTCAAAGTGCTAATGGCCCCACCGTGAACTGCAAGTAACGACTATAGATTCTTATTACCAGGCTTACCTCCCGTGTATCTGTCTTTAGGCCTCACAAGATGGGAGAGATCTCTTCTTTTACGTTTCAGGGCAGGATCCATTTATTGGTTACTGTTTTTTTAAAAATCCCCCTGATTCTGCTGTTAACACAGACGTGATCTGCCCCTTTGATAATCACTTTGCACAATCACTTTTGCACTTTGTTTTTCTGTAAATCGTACAGTTTAGCACGTACTCAATTTATCCAGCCTTTGCTACGCAAGGTAGGCTTCCGACAGTGTACAGTAGCTCTGCTTCACATACAGTGTTTATGCACACACCAATTTTCATACTGCGTGTGTGCTTTTAGGAAAGCAGTCATGCGGGCCAGAAAAACTATGGATGGCTAACTTTCTTGCACTGAACCCCCCGTTTTTAGGTCTCGCCCTGAGCCAGCGCTGGTTTGGGCGAGACATTTAGTAACAGAGCTTTCAGAAATGCGACCACAGCTTTTTGTGTGGCATTCTGCGCGCGATTACGCCCACAGGCACGAGCGCCATCGGGCTTTCCTCTCCCGCGGGCGCCTCGCTCTGCCTCTCTGTCTTGCTCGCCCCTCCCCCTCCCCGACCAGAGCTGCCACCTGGCTTTCTCTGCACGCACCACTCGCGTGCTTGTTTTCTTTCACTTTCGCAGCCGCGTCACTTTTGTGGCCGCGCGGCCAATGCTTGTTTAAAGAAAGCCCCGGATGTAGTGCACATTGGATGTACTGGAACTTCGTGTATAGATGTACACTGACGTAGGGCACATTGGAGTACTCGAACTTCGAGTAAAGTCCCAATACACCCGTCAACCTCAGAAAACAGGTGGACGCGCTGTGCAGTACACAAGTACTCTCTGAACTTAAGTAACAAATAGTACTACTTGTAATAGGGAAAAAAAGACGTGCGATTCCCTTAACTGCCAAACTTTGGATGCTTACAAATGGAAATTGGATGCTTAAAAACTCCCTTACTCCTTTTTAAAAAGAAACATATTTGTTTAGAATTTATAGAATGTGGAACTGTTCCACTTAAATGCTGATCAAAGTACCACTGAGCCAAGAGTCCGGCAGCCCCGCCCCCTTGAAACCGTGAGATCAAAGAGGACCCGTCACGCCTCCCTCCTTACACTGGAATAAGCGGCTTTGAAGGTGCCTGCTGCCCTCTTTCCGCCCACAGAGGCGTCTCTGCCCCGCCCGCAGTCGTGACAGTCACATGGGCCACAGTCACATGCTGCCAAACAGGAAGAGGAGAAAGAGTTGTGATGTTAACTCACATATAAATGTGATGAGCAAGCACAGGAAAAGGTATGTGCACTGAATTGCAATTCTATTTAGGTAACGCTTCTTACTCCTTTTATGCAACTGATTCTTTCCTCCAACAGCTCGCGTTATAGCTGTGCGTGTGCGGTCCACAAAGCACCGCCTTTCAACATCGCAACGTTGTAAACTTGCAACAATGTAGAGAGGCTTCCACTTGCAACAGTGTGTCTTACTGTGCCTTGGCAGATCGTCACTTTTGTACTGCGGTCTCCGCAGATCGTCACTTTTTTCTGCGGTCTTCGCTGCTCGCCACTCTTTTGTCATCTCTTCTACAGGCATTGTGTTAACAGTAAAAATTAATGGGAACCAACAAAAAGTATATATTATGTACACGTGTGCGCCCAGGTTTCACATTTGTGTAAACAGGGTGGGTGGACAGTGAATGTAGGGAAACGGGGTTTATCATTCTATTCCTGATAGCTGTTCTGGGTTTTCATCTAGCAGCAGAATGCATGCTGGGACTTGTAGTTTTTCTTTTTCACGTAATATGCATGGGCTTACAATACACTTACCCCTGTTGGCTGACAAAACAAGACTGATTGCTAGTTATCCTTGTGACATGACGATAATTGATAGCTATATATTCATTCTCCACTTCAAATTCCTGTTGACTAAACTCGCGTTGCAGAATATGATGGATACTAATTGTAAATTGTATTTGTGCATGCACTGTCACTTGCAAGACATTTTGTGTTGGCCTCTTTGGCCCACCCATTGCTTACCATTCGTTGGCTTCATTGTCAGTCTTATTAGCTGGCTCCTAACTGGTCAGAGTGTGCCAGTTTCACTTTCTCTTCATTTATTTTTCCCTTCCATTGAACATGGACCAATTACTGATTGCTATATTTGATTTGTGTCCTTCCGCTGCTTGCTCTGGGATTAAGGTATTTTTTTTATCTTCTCCCCCATGCCGTTGTTGTTGGTCCGTTGTGCTTGCACGGTGCCCCCCTCCTGCTTAGTTTCTTGCATTGTTCTTGTTGCTTCACCCATCTCCCCCATACCTATTGTTGCTTGCCCTGTGACACCCACGACTACACCACTCCGACCACAAAAAAACATTGACAAGCCAAATAGCTGTTGTATATGCGAGAGCGGTTTGGCTCTTTCAGTATGTTTTTTAGCCATGTTGTACAGCAGCAGTTCAGAAAGTAAAAAAAAAACAAGCATTGGCATAGCCAATAGGTCTCGCTTTTGGGACCTTATAAGTATTTAGTTATGCAGCACAATATCCTTGGTGCAACAACAACTGTTGCATGGCTAAACACTTATAAGGTCCCAAAGGCGAGACCTATTGGCTATGCCAATGCTTGTGTTAGATGGTGTTAGGTCGAGGTGTTTTCTCTCTTATTTTTAGCATTAGCTAGGAGCACATGGCGGACCCTATTTGAGGTTTTTGTCCTCCTTTCTTGCTTGATAATTGTGTCTGTGTTTTGTCTCTGTGTTTGTGTCTTTTTTAATCTGGTTATACGATGAATTGGGAGACCTAAACCACACTAATTTAATAATGATTAAAAGTGTAATTACATCAATGTAAATGTGGTTTTAGACTATTGCTACACTATGAACTTGTATCTGATTTTATGTGCTTTTATGGTCTATTTTATTTGACCGAATAAAGAATTTTTACTTTGACTTTGAAGTACGGCCTGTGGGCAGTCAGGACGGGAATGTGGAAATATACATCATGCAAGTCCAACTCTATCATCCAGTTTCTCGGGTCCAGGGCAGACAGTACCTGAGGGAGCGTGAGCAGTTTGAACTTCTCCTTCTTGAGGAAGAAATTGAGAGGGCGCAGGTCTAGGATTGGACAAAAGCCTCCGTCCTTCTTGGGCAACAGAAATTAGCGGGAATAGCAACCACGACCGACTTCTGGCATAGGCACCCTCTCTATGGCACGCTTGGCCAAGAGAGACGTCACTTTCCGGCACAGCAAGGTAAGATGGTCCTCCGTCAGCCTGTCGCAAGCAGGTGGCATGGGTGGAGGAGTAGTCATGAAGGGCAATTTGAAGAACCCATGAGTCTGATGTTATAGACTTCCAGTGGGGAATAGATGGCGTATCCTGCCTCCCTACTAGGTGCCCATGATGGTAAGAGGGCAAACTAAGGGGGTTTGGAGGGTACGGCTGCCGGGGGTGGTGGACTGGCCGAATCTCTGGCTGCCTGACCCATGAGGTCTGTGGGTTCAGGCATCCTCGGCCATGCAAAAGCTGGGAAGCTTGAACACCGTGGTAGCTGGGCGTGTAAAGACACTACTGGAAGCCCCTTCCGTGGCCACGAAAGGAGCAAAAGGTGGACTGGGGTTGGCGAGGGGCCATGGAAAGGCCCAAGGACCTGGCCATAGCTCTGCTGTCCCTGAAGCACTCTAGTGCTGAGTACGCCTTGTCTCCAAAGAGACGGGAGCCATCAAAGCGCATGTCCATAAGTGATGCATGGACATCCCCTGTAAAGCCAGTTGTTCTCAGCCAGGCGTGGCAACGTAAGGACACCGTCTCTAAAACTGCTCCGCCTAGTGAGTCGGTGGTATGCAGTCCAGTCTACATCTAGTCATGAACTTAGCTGCATCTCTCCCATCAGCAATAGCTTGGGAAATTATTGTCCGGGCCTCCTCCGGAACCATGGCAGCACCTGGGCAACCGAATCCCATTGAGCATGGGAGTAACAGCCCAAAAGGCACACACTGTTCACAGACCGCTGTGCCAGGCTAGTGGAAGAAAACATTTTCTTGCCTTAGGTGTCCAGCCTTTTGAATTCCCTATCCGTTAGGGTGGTAGGGAATGCACCAGTATTTACACAGGAAGTAGAGGCTTGGACCACCAAGTTCTCCGGGGTAGGGTGTTGGGTGAGGAAGTTGGGATCCCCCTCTGGTGGGGAGGAGGTGGCGGCAAATCGTCCTGCTCACAGAAGCCCCTGTGCTGGACTTGGACCAAGTCCCAAGCAGAACGTCTGTAAGGGCTTCATTAATGGGAGAAGCGGTCCTGAGGGGGTCACTCCTGGCCTTCGTCTTGACTGCCACTGAGGGCAGGCTAGGACCTAAGTCGCCCTTCGCATCGCCATAGCAAACAACGCTCCCTCCTTCATAGCCATGGTAGCAGGATAAAGCATGCCAGTGTCTGGGGAAGTGTCCAGTCTACTGGCCTCCCCCAAGTCCTCAACACAAGTCCATGTTGGGATTTAAAGGTTGACATTCTTCAGGGTCTAGCGACCCCTCCCAATCCTCCTAGAGTCCTAGCCCATAGGAATAGGTCTCAGGCTTCGGCTTGGAAGGCATGGCTCCAGTCTGCGTCAGATGACGCCCCTTCGGCTTTGTGTCGGAGTCGGGATCAGAATGGGGTTGGCGCCGCCAGAGGGTGTAGGAAGTGTTGGCATCGGGACTGTAACCGGGGAAGGTCTAGGTGGTACGACCAGTGCCGGGTCCGAATCCATTCGTAAATCCAAGGTGGCCAACTAGCGCCGGGGGCGGATCCACCAGCGTGGAACCAGTAGGGGCCCCTCCCGAACCTGCGGGGCCTGAAGGTGCGCCGCTGGGGAGAGGGTGCATGGCCTCATAAAACGTCCGAAGCTGAGCGGAGGCCGCTCCGACTCGCAGAAACTCTGGGAGGCGTAGAGTCAGCCCAGGCGCAGGCTCAACCGCAGAGCCTGGCCTCGAATGATGATGCTCGCTCATCTCGTCTAAAGACCGTGATGGACAAGGCAAAGTCAAAGACTCTTTGACTTCTTGCTCTTCTTTTTCTAGTGGGACTTACCCGAATGGCCCGACATCTTTGTGTGTGATGAGGATCTTGGGCTCCATGACCGACCGGGGACCTTCCTCTTAACCGGGATCAAGACCGTCCGAGTGTCGCACGTCGAGGGGCAAGGAGCTTGAGGGAACGCTTCCTCAAGGCCTTGGGTGAATGGCTCGATAAACGGCACACGTCTTCGCGTTGTGGTCGCACTTCAGGCACCAGAGGAAAACAAGGTGCAGGTCTATCACGAACATCTGTCGATGTCAGTCGCTGCGTGGCTTGAAGTCAGCCATCCCTGCCACACCAGGAGAAGATCTCTCAAAAAAGATGTTGACAAAAATCGGAAAAAAAGGTCAGTCAAAAACTGACTGGGGGTAGCTCTCTCCGTATTTACGCTGACTGGGGTGGAAAGAAAAGAATAGACGACAGTCCTGAAGGTTCTACACTGGCTACAAATAGTAGTCCCAATATTAAAAAGATCTTCTTTCAAACTACTGATCATCACTTATAGAGCTATTTATGGTAAAGGACCAAAATTAATACTAACCCAAAAACCTGGATTCCGGACTAGCACCACACTTTATAATTGCTGTTTGTAGAAAGAAAACAGTTGATGGCACTACTTTCTCAGTGCCAGTGGGAAAACTATAGAATTCCCTTCCTGTGAACATCAGAGCCACTGAAAATGACTTACCATTCAAAAGGATGGCTAAAAACTGGTTATTTCCAACGTGATACAACAATGAATCCACACATTCTCCTATGCTGCCCACAGACAGATACCCTCCAAGACAATCAAAAACCAAGGAAGTTCTAAATAAACAGAATCCTTTAAAAAACAACACTTAATATCAGGGAGAATCACATTTCCCTAGAAACTGAACACTGAAGCATCTTTCTCAAACAAACACACAACAGTATGATCAGTTCAAACCTCATTATTTGTGCACTCCTCAAAATCGCAACAGACACACAACCTATTATCCAGATATACTCTATATTTTAAAAAGTCTGACTGTCTCAGTGATGTTCAATTTCTATATGGAAGAGAACGGATGGTGTTGGCAACATTGTGGGAGAGGTGGAGCAACCTAAAATGGAACAACTTATGTCACCTGCCTACAGGTATTCAACTTTCAGCCTTTTCTTCTAATTCTTATACATCCTCAGCTTGTATCCCAACTCAATATTTCAAAAATCCCAACATAAAAATAACCTGATTTACAGCTAGGGAATAATCTCTCGTCTGCCTTCCTTTTTGAATGATACTCTCCTTACATATCATCCCTTGCATGACTTAGTGACTGGGTTTACACACCACTGCACATGCCTGATGCTTTACTCAGCATAAACCTTACTTCAGAGTAACTGTTCCTGCAACATCTAAACCTGTATTACCTACCTATTTATCCTGCTCCCATAAATCACAATGCCTCATCCCGCTTAATCTCGCCTTGCTATTGCACAATATTTAACCTCCTCCAATCTATTCCTTCACCCCCTTTTTCCACTTACATTAACTCACTCTAATAATTACAACTAACTCCTATTAGCACAATACATCACTACTTGAAAATGGAGGAAATTGTTCGGTGTCTTTAGAGCATAAAACTAAACAAATAACCAACTGATCTATAACAATCTGTAATAACTAATGGATTAACCACTAACTTTGAGCTACAAAGTAGCGTGCTACTCCTGTAAAGCATTTCAATGCCGTTTTGGGGGAAGTAAGCACTTCATAAAAGCAATTACAAGTTCTTATAAATTAAAAAACTGAACATATTACAAACTTCCTCTGAGGTACAGTGAACGCCCACCCTGTGGAACAAAATGCTCACTGTTAAGTAGTACCTTCTGTTGAAATCAGTTAGAAAGATGTCTGTTGTTCTATTGCTCTCTCCAAATTCTTTACCAAAAGTATTTTGAAAGCAGCATGCTGATCAAACCACAGGCTAAATCAGTAGCGTTGGGGGTGGGGGGCACAGGGGCGGTTGCCTCTGGCGCAAAATTCTTAGAAGGCGCAAAATATTTAATAAAAAAAAAAAATCATACTACAAATTTCTTTCTTTTAAATGTTTTCGTTATTAAGTGCCAACGGTACACGGGTTAGGCAGCGCAACACTTGCCTTGCCCTGGGTGCTGGTAACACACTCTACGCCGCTGTGCCAAATAACTAAGTGCGATTGCTTTCTTAGACGTGGTTGTTAGGCCCCAGAGTCAGAACCCTATAAAACATCTGCACCACCAGCCAGATTCCACAAACGAAACGTTTAGAAATAGTTTTCTGCAATGCCTCCGCTCTCCCTTTCTTGCCCAAGAAAATAAACAATGCTGAGATTTAAGAGTCAGACAAACATATGGAGAGACCACCCCCTGACGAAATGCAGCTGGCCACGTCGTACGCAGGGCGACAGAGGGGACAGCACCCTAGTGCTGCTCCCCTGCTGCAAGGGTAGACGAGCCCATCGGGCCACCGTAGGGTCATCCCCTTAGTTTATGGCCTCGGGTGTCAGGAGGGGAGGAGTGGGCCAGGAGGGCTCATAAGGGGTCACCGTTAACCACCCACCCTCCCAGCAGTTCATAAGGAATAGAAGAGAATATGGAGACCTTCACATAAATGTGTGTATATGCAATTGTACACTAAATACGTTCTTTTACAGGCATGCATGTATCGCCGCAAGGCGGAGTTACAGGGCGATCCTAAAACTAGAATGCCTCCAGATAGTGTTTCTTGGAGCCAAAAAGCAATGGCCACAGGTCACTGGGAGGCATTATGGCAGGCCTGGGATGACGCGACGGCGCTCCTTAATCCCTCAAGGGACATTTGAAATCCTGAGCAACTGTGGAGACTGGCCGGGGTCTCGCTCTGACTTGTCAGAAAAGAATAGGGTGGCAACCTACTGTATTGAACGAGCTGTAAAGAATCGCTGAGTTGGTGCGGAAAACACCAACAGGACAGCTCTAGCTTTCTCAGGATGGATGTCGGCCGTTCAAGGAACTCATCCTCGACACGTAAGCTAACCCAACCTGTGTACTCAAACTTGCGGCATAGTTTATCCACAAAAAGTGTCCCTGTCATTTATTATGTTGCACACACTTTGTTGTTATAATTTCAAGGTCCTCACATTCTCAAAGGGCTAGGGGTAGCAACGCTATGTCTCCTGGTAAGAAGGTGGTCATTGGTGCATCGGCCCGGGACTGGCAGGCACTCCTTTCAAGACCCAGGAGATGCTTTTTTTGCATTTTCTGCAGTCTCATCGGAAACGATTCAAATTATGTGCCGTGGAAAATTTGGTAAGGGGAGACTGACTTAGGGGAAAGTGGGAACCCATGACGGCTCCGCGTCCAGCAGCAAAGCAGAAAGAAGATGGGGTGCATTGACACTTTGTCTAAGTATCTCAAGTATAAGTATTTCAAAAACAATTGTGTATATACGCACCTCACGCCATGCAGAATTCCGTTTGGCACTTTTTGCTTTCTGTAGCGCGAGTCTCCCCTCTCGAGGCCGGGCTCATTGAATAAAGATAACAAACCTTGGGCGTGCAGACCAGGCACCCCTACACTACAGTGCTACTGCTACGAGCCCCCCAAAGGTTTCTATTGTGCTTCACTGTGATGCACACTAATTCCTTGACCCTGTTACAGGATCCGCAGACATGAAATAGTAGTACGGATACCAAGTTAAGCAAGGATGGCACTAAAAGACAAAGCAGGCCGACCCTACGCCACAACAGAGAGAAGACAGAAATTGATGCAGAAAGAGGGGCAGCATCTTAAAACATACATGACAAAGCTAATCCCTCCCCAGTGATTACAGAAGCACGTGAAAGGCTAGTGATGTATGTGCTAAGCAGCCCAGTCTATTGATCCTGCCAGATGACAACATAATATTTTATTCATCAATGAAGGCTGCTGTGGGCTCTCTGGGGTTATACCTTATGAATTTTGAATTTTAAAGTGGGCCAATTGCACAAAAGGATATATCATGTGTCTTCTACCATAACAGAGCTCAAGGGCCACTCTCTAAAATGAGGAAACCATACATCAAAAACATAATAATGTAGATATTGTCATTTCGACAAGTAAAACTAGTTTACGATCAGAGCACACGTATTATAGACCAAACGGTGAACAAAAATATAAGCTACCTCTACACAATAATATATTTTTTTATTTTAGCAGGGTAGAGGCCTTCTACAACTGAGCAATATCACCAAACTGATGTGACATTGGGCCATGCTTTTCAAAACTATTCAAAATAAGTGTTAATAAAAAGCAGTGCATGGAGGCAGGTGTGTACAAGCTTCAGTGTTCGATTTGTAGCTGGCAGGGGGTTTAGCGTTTGTTCTTTTCCTCTACACCCTTCATGCTTCTAATCAGTAGAAACAAACCACCAATCGCAGAGTACTGTGGGAAGTTCACACACCAGGTCTCTGGGTCTGGGACTAATTTCCAATACATCATGGCGAAAAAGAGCGCCGGCCTCGGTGTTGCATCTGCAGAATAATGCCTGTAGAGCATCTGGATTTCAGATTTCCTTGACTCAAACACTCCCTGGGAAGACCCCGTGTGCAGCCTAGTCTCTCGCGGAATTGAAAATAACATTTTCTGTAGATGGGGCCAATGCTTAAATTGTACTGGTGGTTGTAGGTGGTGGGCACCGGTACTGACTCGGACATATTTTTCATCATCGGGCCTTGACATAAAGCCAGAGAGAGAGAGGCTGAAAAGGAAGAAAGGAGAAGTAAGAGAGAGAGGAAAACAACGACCAGGGGAAAATGCAAGGCTGCAAAGACTCTCCAACAGTGAGATAAAGAGACAGGACTAGTAGGGAGAAGGAAGAAAGAGGCAGAGGTGGAATCTAGACCGCAGTGGTGTTCGGTAACCCCAGCATTCAGCAGGAGGCGCCAAAAGCTGTTGGCCTTCAATACTTCTACATTTATTTTACAATAAATTAAGCATTGAATGGAGCTCTTGGAATCTCCGACCAGGTTTGAAATAAAACGCCATCCACTTGGTACTACAACTAACCCCGTGGCCTCGTGCCGTTGGGAAGATTGGACAGTTTCATCTAGGCCCCTCATGCTTATCACAGAACTGAGGAGCAATAGGGAGAAACAGCGCCCAAAAGCCCTTGAGTTATCTACAACACCAAGCCAAGAACTGGATTCACGTTTGAAAGTGGGCACACTTCTAAAAGTGCTCACTTCCGCAAACCCGGTGTGCCCCCTTTTCTTGTTTTGCAGAAGCTACAATTGAAGCCATAAAAAGGCTTGTGTATGCAAATCGGATTCTGTGGGTGATTTAATAGCACAATAACACTTGTACCTCATCTTGGGTAATATGCTTTGCAGAATGTTTTATTAATTTAATGAGACTCTCTCAGTGTTCTTCATACATATAAACTGGACGTAGCTGTCCTCGAATAGTTTTTCCCCATACCTCCATCTACGCATACCTTTATTATTCACATCTAGCTGCATGAAATAAGTGCATAAGAGGTAACCGACATAACATCAACTGTCCCATTCTCGGTATTTCGTCATCCTCGGAGTATATCGATTTTCGGGAGCACATGCAGTTTGCAACTTTGGACTGAGCATGCCTTGAATGATAAAAACATATGCAAAAAACAAGCCGAGAGAGAGAACCCACGCCGACGCATTTACATCTTTCAGATTTACAATGAATCCCAACGAGCTCGCGCATACCACAGTCAATACCCATTTGAGTCCCCTGGCATCCTGCCTGCTTGTGACTAGCACTCAGCGTTTTTATACGCTCCTAGATCCATTTCCAATCACTTCAGGCACTTCGCCCTGGTCCTGATGAGGGCTCTACGCAAATGTCCGCGCTCCTTGAGTGGACCATGTCCATTAACTGGGATTATCGCACAGAGGAAAGGCACTGGTGCGCTATTGATTCGGCAGCCTTGTTGTGCTGCCCTAATGCACTGTTTCCACATGGGGGAGAGGCTAAATGAGATTACGGTCAGACATTAGAAGGCCATAAACACAAGTCAAGGCGCTCTTCCGTGGAGGTCTCAAACATGCTCCCAGAGGCAAGCCCGCTAACATCATTCGGGCTGGCGACAATCAGGCATTCCAACGTCTGAAGAGATCTTTTCTCGGCTTCATGAACCAATAAGGTATGTCCTCAGCAGCCCATTTTATAAATAAATAAAATTAAACAATGAAATACAAATAAAAATTAGTTCACAGGTCTAAATGTTTCGTAAGGATGGTGCTGCCGAGTGCCACTGTTGGGCAGTTCAATTTCACCACTGCTCTTGCCCACTTCAAGGTTGGCAGTGCCCACTTTTTCGTTCTGACACCAGACCACCTGCAAGCAGTGGCAGCTGGTCAACGTTTGTTGTGGGAAATAAATACCAGCCATAAATAGGCCCATGCAAGCAAGTCGAATCTTTTCAGGGGGAAAGGAGATGCTATGCCCAAGACAATTTTGAAAACAACAGTGGGAAATGGGGACATTTACAGGAAGATTTCCGCATACATAGAGTACAAATCCTGACATGCTCAGTGGCCACTAATAAAATACTTCAATAATGTTGTACTGTGCTTCACAAGCCACACTCTCCCCAAGGGTGATTTGGCCTTATCCAAACCTAGAAATCACATGCAGCAAATGCTAGACAAATCATACAGCAAGGCTACAGCACAATTACATAGAGCTTACAGGTTACACCAAACGTATATGTTCAGGACCCAAACATAAGTAGTTGTATCATCGAATTTGTTTCCAACAAAAATGATGTGATGCCTTCACACGTCATCAAACAAAATTATAGAAGCAACCAAATTAGCAATAAGCTTCTCAAACTCTGCATGAATCATCCATCAAGTATCATTATAATTTTGAAATGAAAACATTTAAATATTCAGAAAATCCAATGTCATCATGAAATACAAAAGCTGTATTTTGGCTAAAGAAGCTCAACTCACCTGAAAATAAAATATTTTTGAAGTGATAGACTAACTTTGTAGGAAATTAGGTTATTAGTTGAGAAGGGTGAGAGCCCCACTCAAATAATAAACACTCCTTGTCAGAGTGAACTATGGAAGTCACTAAATAAAACTATGCTTAACTCTCTGGTAGCTTAACTTCGAGGCAATGTGCAAAGTACGCAGTGATCAAACAGTAATAAAGTGAAAACAAACTACAAGAAAAATCCCGAACCAATTTTAATAAAGGAAAGGACACCAAAATAGTAAAGATCAAATCAGTATAACCAAAATTATGAGTTTTAAAAGTTTCTAGTGAAAATAGTGTCAAAAAGCACAAAGCACCAACTGCACTTATCTGGTCTTGCAGGACCAGGACAAAGTCGCAAGTTCAGGCCGACCGCTTACAGGACTGAATTTGACACGCTGGAAGTTGTACCTTTTTGTCCTTGGTGGGGGCATTGCGATGTGAGGCTCTGTGTCGCACTGTGTCATTTCCGGTGAAGTCTATGATCAATAGCTGCGAGGTACTGTGATGCACGGTCCTGTGTCAAACTACACTGCATCGGATTTGGTGAAACAGTCAGTTGCGAACAGAGAAGTGCATTTTGACTCCAGCCATGGAACAAGGACCTTGAGGACAGCTATTGGGGGGTCAGGACTCACACCCACAGAAGCCAGCAAAGGGAAGCAGGTCAGGTCCTGTTGTGTCTGGTTAACTGGGAAGCAGAAGAGGCCTTTGGAAGCTTGTTGAGTCTCTGTAGCTCAAAAAGGAGGTCAGCCAATTGACCCTCAGAGTCGCTTCTGGGGATCCTGGGTTTAAGGCAAGCAGGCCCAGTCTTCCTTCTTCAAACAGCAGGGCAGTGCTTCTTCTGAATCTTCCACAGCTCAGGAATGTTCTGACGAGTGGTTAAGAAGGCGTCACTTTTATTCCCAGTGGCAGCCTATGAGTGGTGGATGCCCTCTTTGTTTAACCTTGTCGAACCCCTCTCCTAGGTTTGGCTCCAAATTGTCTAGGGTAAAAAAGGGAATGCAGGCAGGTCTAGGTATGGGTGGCATTTGTCAGTGGAAAGGCAAGCAACCCTTAGAAGTCAGGAAGTGGTTGAGCAAGCACTGAGGTTACCCTCTGAAATTCAGGGAGGCTGAGATCAACCTCCAGGATATCTTGCTCAGGAGGCGAAACCGCTCCTCCCACCCCCATAGGCCCTTTTAGTCCCATGTCTGGAAAGAATACACAAAACACTAGGGGAGAGCTTTTCACAATCATGTGATCCTGGACACAGGCAAGAAGGCACATTTGCTTTAGGCAGGAAAATGCCAACTTTCTAAAAGAAAATGTAAATAGAATAGCGAATGCACTCCTTCCCTTATCTTCTTGTGAGTTTTTGCTGAAACTGCCAATATACGTGCGTGCAAAACAGCACTGTGAATCGTCCCATCACAGTATGTCAAAGACACAGAAAAAAGGTGCCGCGTTTAGCGGCTCCCTGCTGCTGCACTGCTTTGAGAGGAAAAAATATTCCATGTAAACCAAACCTTCACTGTAAACCAAGTGATCCATGCTAAACCAGTCAACTTGTCAGATTAGTTATCAAGCGGTTGAAAAATGCATGAATAAAAGTATTCAGTGCAATCTACCTGTCTCCGGATTGATTCTACATAAATATAGAGATTATGATAACTAATCTGACAAGTTGACTGGTTTAGCATGGATCACTTGGTTTACAGTGAAGGTTTGGTTTACATGGAATATTTTTCCTCTCAAAGCAGTGCAGCAGCAGGAGCCGCTAAACGCGGCACCTTTTCTGTAACTTTCTAAAAGAGGCATTTTAGGACTAGTAACTTAAAATTGGACTTTACCCGTAAAGCGAATTATAAATTACAATTAATTTGAGTGGAAACAGCATTTCTCTATCTGGTCCCAAACTCAAGTGATCACTTATTAAATGTAATAAGGTAACCCTGTGTTAGTGTATGGGAGAGGTAGCCTTTCAACAGTAAAAACGACTTTAGAAGTTTTCCACTGTCAGGACTTGTAAAACTTAAACGCAAATGTCCTATTTTTTAAATACTAAGCATCCTGCCCTATGCGTGGTTAGGGTATACCTTAGGGGTGACTTTTAAGTATTAAAAATGAAGTTTTAGGCCTGGTAAAATGTTAATTTTGACAGATTGAAATGGCAGTTTAAAACTGCACTACAGGCCGAAAGGCACGCATGAGACATGTTTTACAGTGCTACTTTAGCAGGTAGTACAATGAGTACTGGAGCCCACTTGTAGCATTTAATTTACAGGCCCTGGAAACAGGTAGCACAATTTACTAGGGCCATATAAGAAAGTTAAATGCGCCAGTTAGGTGTATGCCAATTTTAAAATGTTTAAATGGGAGGGCCCACGCACTTTGCCCCTGGTTAGCAGGGGTAAAGTGCACAAAGTCCTAATGGCAACAAAAACTAGTTCAGCAAAACAGGGGAGTGAAGGCATAAAGTCTCGGGGAATACCACGCCAAGGGTCTCGGGTCCAACACACGTTTAATCAATGCATATTTAGTTTCTCAACAACCAGCTTGATATCTTCACCAAGCACTCACAATTACTACCATTAAATGGGGAAAGATTCTGCCTTTCAGGTCTATTTATCACAGTCCTCAAATATCAGGGGTGCCCATCTAATGACATCATTTTCAACACCATTGCACCTGCGATAGCCAGATTTATGTCAATAGTGTCTACAGTAAGTCAAGGTTGAGCATTACGCTACGAGACCAAACCCATCCATGGAGTTAGTTCAAGTAAAGTTTACCCTTCAGAACCTATGAAAACAAGCATTTGCAATGCAATAGGTCTCGCATTCACACAAGTTTGAGCTATTGGCATTGTAAATGACAATGTCTTTTATTTATGTTTTGGGTTTTAAAACAAATAAAAGGCATTGTCATTAACAATACTAATAGCTTAAACTCTCGCAAATGCGAGACCGATTGCATTGCAATAAAGGGCCTTCTCGACCGCTTGTTAGATTCTAAATATCAGAGAAAGAGACCGGCCTGCGACGTCTTCAAAGTAGTGATAAATAGTGCAGTGAAGAAGATGTGCAAGTGTTGTAAATTACACAGACACAAAGTGTGAAGTGCGAGTTACATATGATCCGAGCTAAAAACACTAACAAAGCGCTCCAACACCTTACGCTCTGTGATTACACTGTCGCGGCTCAGGAGGAAGAGTGGGAGGGGGCTATTTCCTGCCCTCTCTGTGAGTTGAGTGTGCAGTGTGGCATTGCATAATGTCATTGCTATCTTTGGCCTAATAAACTATCCAGCTGTAGTAGGGCCCTGGCTTCACCTCGTGGTGCAGGGCGGGCTGTGCTTTATGGCAGGCTTGGAGGGAGGGATGGTCTCGGCTGCAGCTCCGGCCTCGTATAGTGCCCCTGCTATTACTAGTGAGTGAGAGGCGCTGAGGTGGTGGTATTGGTGGTGGTGGTGGTGGTGGCATTGGTGGTGGTATTGGTGGTGGTGGTATTGGTGGAGGTGGTGGTATTGGTGGTGGCGGTATTAGTGTTGGTGGTGGCGGTATTGGTGGTGGCAGTATTGGTTGTGGTAGTATTGGTGGTGGTACTGGTGGTGGTACTGGTATTGGTGGTGGTGGTATTGATGGTGGCGGTATTGATGGCATTAGTGGTGGTGGTATTGGTGCTGGGGTATTGGTGGTATTGGTGGTGGTATTAGTGGTGGTGATATTGGTGGTGGTATTGTATTGGTGGTATTGGCGGTGTTGGTGGTATTGGCGGTGTTGGTGGTGGTAGTATTGGTGGTGGCATTGGTGGTGGTATTGGTGGCGGTGGTATTGGTGGTATTAGTGGTGGTGGTATTGGCGGTGGTATTGGTAGTGTTGGTGGTATTGGTGGTGGTGGTAGGGGAATTGGCGGTGGTATTGGTATTGGTGGTCGTGATGTTGGTGATGGTGATGGTATTGGTGGTGATGGTATTGGTGGTGGTGGTGGTATTGGCGGTGGTGGTATTGGCGGTGGTAGTGGTATTGGTGATAGTGGTACTGGTGGTGGTGGTATTCGGGTATTGGTGGTAGTATTGGTGGTGGTGGTGATAGTGGTATTGGTGGTGGTATTGGTGGTATTGGTGGGGGTAGTGGTGACGTGGTGGTGGTAGTGGTGGTATTGGTGGTGGTGATATTGATGGTGGTATTGGTGGTGGTGATATTGATGGTGGTATTGGTGGTATTAGTGGTGCTATTGGTGGTGATGGTGGTGGTACTGTATTGGTGGTGGTATTGATGGTGGTGGTGGAATTGATGGTGGTATTGTTGGTGGCATTGGTGGTGGTATTGGTGGTGGTGATGGTGGTATTGGTGGTGGTGGTTTTGGTGGTGGTGGTGGTAGTATTGGTGGTTTCGGTGGTGGTGGTATTGGTGGTGGTATTGGTGGTAGTGGTATTGGTGATAGTGGTATTGGTGGTGGTATTGGTGATAGTGGTACTGGTGGAGGTATTGGTGATAGTGGTACTGGTGGTGGTATTGGTGATAGTGGTACTGGTGATAGTGGTACTGGTGGTGGTGGTATTGGTGGTGGTATTGGCGGTGGTGGTGTTGGGTGGTGGTGTTGGGTGGTGGTATTGGTGGTGGTATTAGTGGTGGTATTGGTGGCGATGGTGGCATTGCTGGTGGTATTGGGGTTATTGGTGGTGGTATTAGTGGTGGTGGTGGTATTATTGGTGGAGGTGGTATTATTGGTGGAGGTGGTGTTGGTGGTGGTGTTAATAAAACAGGCTTTTGAAAACAACCCATCAGGTGGCTTTAGTACAGATAACATTTAACACAGATGTGCTGTTGTCAGCTTCAGCCCATTAGCACAGGATTATGTGCTACCTGGAATTCACATGACTTAATTCGCTAATCATTTCTAAATCCATTTTACTTGTGGGGGGGGGGGGTTAAACAGACAAGAGATAATGCCGGTTAAAGTGATTGCAAGCAGGCGGCCGTGCTGCTTAAAAAAACAGAAGCGGTTTCAGCTGAAGCAGCGCATGTCTGGCCTGCAGTAAGAGAAACTCAATAAAGTAAATAGTGCTTAGAGACTAAATAACAGGTCCCGTGAAACAACCGAAGTAAAGGGGTCAGTCGCCATGGGAGGGTACAAATGAAGACAAGGCCGTGCTAAGGAGGGACTAACAAGCCTATTAACGAATCCCAAGGCAGCATTTACGAAAGACAATGTCAAAAGCCAATGAAAAATATGGGAGGAGAGTGGGCGCTGGCTTCTCTCCCATACTCTACTACAGCAGTCTCGCAGAGCGAGCACCGCATGCGCGCTGCCACTAGGCTCGACCTAAAAATCAACCTGCAGCCTGACTGGTAACCTCTTTAGCACTCAACCAAGCAATGCCCTAAAGATTTCAATCTGTTGTGCACAGAACGCAGGCGAGGATCATTGAAAGATTAGGAGTAGTTAAGTTGGAGAGTGTTCAATTTTAAATACCAGTAAATATCTCAGCATTTCCGCAGCATCCCTCTTCATTGTCAAAGTAGAAGTAATAATCAAGACATACAAGGCAGCACGGTTTGACTTTCGACTTCTACCACAACGCAACACACTTGTGTGTATATCAGGCATGTTTTTGGCCTTACTGCTAGGAACAATAAAAGACAACACACAGAATCAAGGAGTCACAGTAGGAGATGTCTGCCTCTGCACATTAAACCTTGTAACAGTGAATACATTTATAAGGAGAAAGACAACTATTTCCCTACACACCATCTTCTAATCTACAAACGTCCACTAATACCACCTCTCGGTCCTCCTCCAAAGAGGCACCAATTCCACTTCCTAACATATTGTAAACACCAGATTATTCCATCTTCTAGTCTACATATGTAGTAAGGGAGCAGATAAACCGTATACTGATCAATAGAAAATACATATCCACAGGGTTCTCCCAATTTTGAGATCACAGCTGGCTCAGCCTTGGATTGAAACTGATAAAACGAATAGGAAATCCTCCCACAAAAATGGCAATTTTGAAACAGGTCACAATGTAATTGATGTACACCCTATAAAGATCGCAAATCCAGAAAAACTTCAATTCTGAAAGGAGGGTGCCAAAGTGGATTTCTGCCTGGAATGTTGAACCCCCTTCAGCTATTTCTTTTGACACTCCCTTAATTTGCAACTGCATCTTCTCAGCCTCAAAGCTGAGATGTGAGAACAGGCCACTGTTTGTGTAGGAAAAGTGAACTGCTAGATGGAAGAGGGAGAAAAACAGGATGCATTCTGGTCCCTGTGCCGTCAAGCAACATTAAAGGTAACTTTGCCTCGGTTATCACAACCAAAAGAACCAGATCTCTCACCTTTCTGATTTTGGGAAGCACCCTAATGTAAGAGGATGAAAGGAGTAAATAATATGTGGTCATGGGACAGAGAGCAGGCCGTGCCCCAAGTAGAGAAAAGGCAGAAGATGAAAGACGGGCAGCTATGGAGGTAAAAAACAGGAATAGAAGGGATAGAGACGCGCAAAAAGAACTAGAGGGATGGAGACATGAGGCAGAGCCACAAGGGATGGGGAAAACAGAGAGCAGAAGAGGTAAAAAATGCAAATATGAAGAGAGCAGAAGAAGCATGAACGGAGGTTGGCGGTTGGGAGAGGGACAGTTGGGGAGATGTAGGCGGAAAGCGCGCAGGAGGAGAGAGAGCTCGTAATCACACAGTACTCACAATTCCTAAACCTGTGAATCCTTAAAAGTGTTAATTGTGATTTTGTTAATCATGTGCCATCAGTATTTTAATACTGGAGCACTGCAATAGAATTGTGTACAATCAACAGGTGCTAGAAGTAAAAAGCTAAGTCCTCCATTTTTTGTATTGTGACACAACTGTAACATTTATGTTGGATTTAAAGGGACTGACTATTGCAGAGTTGCTTCCAGGTAATGCATTTTGTTGCTGCTGCGAAAGCAATTACCTCAACACAAAAGAAACACAACAACACTGATCAGGTTAGACACCAAGTTGTTGATGCAGCTATTCTTAACTACCTTGTGCTCAAGAATGCTTGACATGCTTCTTAATCTACATTAAATACACCAACAGCCAATGTGGTGTGAGTAACACAGGCATAAAGAATTCACTAACAAACAGGAGTGGGCGTGAGCATGTTGAATTGTGCTGCAAAATAACCATAATAAGCATTAGGTGCATGCTTCTAAATGATCTGCCGTCATACACGTCCTCCTACCTACTTACCTAATGATTATTTTTTGTGTGCAAGCCCTGGATAAAGACCATGTTGTGCTGTACGGTTTGACACCTGCTTTTATTTACACGTGGCTGTGCTGTCTGACTTATTTTTGACAGGTGAAAACGATAGAAGAACGCTCCCAACAAAAACCTATTATTAAAAAACGGTGAAAGCCGACAGCTCTAATTTCTCCTCTATCACTATTCAGAATGTAGAATAAATGAGGCAGCATTGTATTAATGGTTTATGCGCTGTGACCCTGTGAATGCAACTCAGCCGGCCCACTGTCAAGTGAACCAACCACTTTAGCTATTATCAAGCAGGTCCCCCTGGTAATTTCTACACTGCTAGGCCAGTTGAGTCGAGGTGGGCTTTGACGCACTGGGAGGGGAGACAAAATTCACACATTGTTCCACATCTCTCAGCCCCATCAATGTTGACCAAATAAGGCAAAGTGCTGAAGGATCGAGAAATGAAAATGAGTCAGAATGGCAGAGCCGCTCGGTGGCACAAACAGCCCCAATCTGTGGGGGCAGAGGAGGGATAAACAAGTTTATGGGTGGGCAAATGTTTGAATGCGTGGGGTGCAGTCAGAGGCGGGGTTAAAATCACTTCACTGTTCTGGTACCAATTCGTACTAAGGGGTGTCTGCTTTCTGGACAACGTGTAGCTAATAGTACACTTCAATGCACACCGAGACAGTAAAACTGATCTCAGACTAAAGCTCAACACCTTTTACTGTGAGTTTAGGGTTCTCCCTCAAGTAAGTTTTAGCGGAAAAAATAATAAATGTTGCATTTTAAAAACACATTGCACCACCAAACCTGGTAGGATGGGGAATTTTGAGAGTAGTGTCTGTGACAAATAGTGCATTGAAAAACACACTGGGACATAGTCTCACCAGGACGTGTTAAGTGAATAAACCATAAAAAAGGAATTCATAAAGGAAAAGCACATTGCAACCTACTTTACTAAACACATACGGAAAGGATACACATTTAATCGTGACAACTCTGTACTAAGCACTGCATAACTCTCAAGTCATCACATAATACAAAGGGCCACAGTCACAAACTTCATGTTGTAGTAGTACATTAGTCCTAACATACTACAAACTGCTATTTAATAACCTACATGCAGAGAACCTCGCCACTCCTATCTTTTCTGTGAGGAGAGCTCCGCACATGTAGGTGCACGTTTTGGTGATAAATGTGGGAGGAACTGGGACTGACTGGAAAATGGGGAACACTTAGTCCTAAAAGGGTGGGTGTTTTGGGCTAGGGAGAGGTTTAGGAAGGGGCATGTAAATATAAACCTACACCCACAAACGAGTAAGGCCATTGCTATTCACAAACTGCACTTCTAAAGTTACTACAGCCAAAAAGGTCTCAAACAGTTGAAAATGTTCTGCAGTCAAGCCTTGGAGTAAGTCTAGCACCACACATGGCCACTCACAGATGCAGCAACTCGCTCCCACGTGTATTCACATTCTATTCTGCAAACACGCCATCCAACATTGTTCTGTTTTCGCCTGGCTACCCTTCCAAAAAAAGAGGTATCGGGTCAGGTGTTTCCTAATGGTAGAATAATGAACTCCTATTGTATAGACAATAGGACTGTAGTTTCCACAATACAGCTTGGGGCCCTCTGCAATCTTTAAGATCATAAAAGTCTGATTTTGGATTGAAATTGCTGAGACATTATGTATTACCAGAACTCAGAACCCTTACTACCCTAGACCAAAATGACACCGTTCCTAATTGTATAAAGAGGTGATGGTGCTTCAGGATGCTCAATTAATCACTTGTTTCACAGCAATTGATTCTAGTTACGATCTTAACTCGCACAGAAGCGTTAATAAGACATTTTTTTACAAAAGGATTCTGAATGTTGTTTTTCTTGTTTACTACATCATGAGGAAGTTACATGTGCGAGTTATTTGCCACACATGATGGAATTATCTACCCTTAGGACTTAGTAAGAACTGGATAACATCAAATATATATTAAAAAGTAAAGCTATAGAATCTTAAGAGGGTATACTTAGCATTTCATATCACTATATATACCTACTCGAGTTGCATGCAGTGCCTATTATCAGATTTGAGAATGCAGGGGGGCGTGGTCTGAGCCGCCAACAAGATGGCCGCACCTAGCTGAGGCTCCGTAACGCGAGCGGAACAGTCCCGCTGCTTGGAGCCTTCCCAGGAGCGGTCAATGGCCAGGAATTTGCTGCAATAAAGGAGCGGACGCGGGGGCACAGGTAGCTGCTTTTATTTTTTTCATTTCCAGCTGCCTACTGCCTTGTTTCCTCCGCGTCGCGCTCCCCTTCATCACTGCCGGTAGCGCCTGCCATTTTGTTCCCGGCGGGTCGCTGCCTTTTTCTTCTGCATTTCCGCAACTCCCGCGTCGCTTGCGGCGCGGGTTTTATGAAGTACTTTATGAAGCATTCTCTGTGTCATTTGGGAAGCATTAAGGATACTTTTATGAAGCTTTTCTGCAACAGTTACACGCTTTTTTTGAATCCCTCATGCACCATCTCTGAAGCCTCCATGAAGTATTTATGACCCACTTCTGAAGCCTTTATGAACTGCTTATGCAGCATCTCTGAAATTCCCACGCAGCGTTCCTTCTCATCCTGTGCTAGCAACAATTTATTCTACATCGTGTTGATTCCGCTTCTTTCCTTTACCTTCGTATGGGCCTTTACAATTGCGGACTATGTTTGCTAATATAGCCTATATGAGACCCTATCGTATTCCTTGGATTACCGCACCTTGCTGGAGTTACTGTCATTTCCTGTGATCTCTCTTCATAGGTGACGATTTTGCACCGGTCTGCCGTTTATTTACCTGAATCCGAGTAGACTTTTTTTTTTGTCTTTTACGTCACCTAGCTCTCTGCGACGCAAGTTTTTATTTAACTGGCTGGACTTTTTCCATCTCCGTGGTCTTCTTCACCTGCCTGGTTTGCCTTCTATATCTGAGCAATGTCCTCTCTGCGCAAGGACGCTACTACGGCTGCCTCCTTCAAACGCCAAAAGAAGGAGCCTAATTCTCCCACTAAATCTCCACTTCCAATCACTATGGAAGAACTTAAACTCATGAAACCTTTTGTTATTGACACTAATGCCACCATTCAAAGGCTCGAAGAGAAATGGTCAAATCTAGAATCCAGGATCTCCGAAGTGGAACAAAGGATCAGTGACACCCAAGACGTGATCCCTCAAGTGGCTGCCATGTCAAAAGAGATTGCTCTCAAAGCGCAGACAGAGGACTTGGAAAATCGCAATAGGCGCAACAACCTTCGCATCTATGGTATTCCTGAGGGAGAGGCGGGATCGGATATGCTTGCCTTTTTGAAAACTCACATTCCTAAGATTGTCGGTCTTAAGGACGGCACTCACCTCAATTTGCAACGTGCTCATCGCATTGGTCCCTCATCCGGAGGTTCTTCACCCACCTCAACAACCAATCGCCCTCGTGGGATAATTGTTTTGTTTCTGAAGTATACCGAATTATTAATGGTCCTCTCTGCTGCTAAACTCAGGAAGCAGATGTTATGGTCTGGCCAAAAAGTCTTCTTTTCTCAGGATGTGTCCAGTGCTACTGCTGCTCGCCGCAAGGAATTTCTCTCTTTACGACCTGCCCTTCGAGCAATGAACGCCAGATACGGCCTGGTCCATCCTTGCTTCTTCAAGGTCACGTATAAGGACCGCTCTTACTCATTCGATCGCCCTGAGGACCTGTGCCAGTTCATCTCTCGCCATAAGGGAGATGGGATGGATGTTGGAGGACCCTGAACATCGTTTTCTCCTGCATTGTTTTGAATCTGTTGCATTATCTTTTTTTTTCTTTTTTCTTTATGATGTTCTGATGACCTGATTTTCCTTTCGATGTCGTTGATTGTTGTTTGCGATTTTATTGTTGATTGTTGTATCTTGTTCATAATGTTGATTGTTTCATTATGTTCACTCTTCATGGCTGTTCACTTCTCACCCCCACTTCTGTTTTATTCCTTTGTTTATCTCCACAGGTGTTCTCCCTTCAGTACAGATTTATCTTCTTGATGTTTCCTCCCCCTTACCTTCCTGTATCGCCCCCATTGTTTACAGTTGTCCCCATTGTTTGGTAAGTTTTCCTTTTCCCTTTTTCATTATCCTATCTTCATAAGTTGCTCAAGTCAGCGTTTTGAATTGTTCTCTATTTATACTAACTTGTGCCCCCCTCTCTATTTGTCAGTTCCACTTCATATGTTCCTTTTCTATGCTCCTCTTTCTCCTATATCTCCTGGTTTATTTGTTCCCCTCGTCTTCCGGTTTCTCTGCTGGCTCTGCTGTGTCTTCCCTTTGCGGCTCCCAGCCTCCATCTGTCGCTCCTTCCTTCTGGATGTGTATTCCGTCATTTTTGACTGTGGCCCTTCGGCCGCTTGTCAACCTCTTTCGCTATTTTATCCTTTTTCTCCCTTTTCCTTTTTTTTCTCTTTTCCTGCTCTGTTTCTCTCTTTCTCTCCCTTCCCCTCTACATCAATTCTCATACTTCCTTCCTCCTTTGATATAATCCTTCAACCTTGGTATATTGCTTTTTCCTTGTTTTTCTTAAATTCACAACATTCAAATCAAATATTCATGGCTTTATTTGCTCACACCCTACTTATTGATTGTCTAATTGCTTTTTCCAACTTCAATATTCATGGTGATATTTGTTGCTTTTTCCCCCTGTGATGACTGATAATGTACGCATTATTTCCTGGAATGTAAAAGGTTTACGAAACCCGGTCAAGAAACAAAGAGTTCTTTCGCACCTTTCTAAATTACAATGCAAAATTGCTATGCTACAAGAAACGCACCTTCATGATGTTGATGTTAAATCCCTTAAAAAACAATGGGTTGGTCATGTTTATAGTTCCCCTGCTAAAGATAGGAAGAATGGAGTGGTCATTCTCTTTCATAAGTGCCTTTCTCTTACTATTGACAGTTCGGAAAGGGACTCTGATGGCAGATGGCTTCTTCTTCACACTGTCATTAATGGTTCCCGAGTTTCCTTTCTCAATATTTACGGCCCCACTGGCATTGACTCCCAATTTTGGCAATCAATGTCACATGTCCTTCTCTCCTGTTCTGACTCTAATCTTATAGTGGGAGGGGATTGTAATCAGGTCCTAGACCCTTTTATAGATAGGAAATCCTCTTCCAGATACGTCCCTAACAAAATGCAAAAGACCTTCGCCAACACCATACTCTCAAGAGGCCTGGTTGATGCTTGGAGGATATCCCACCCTGACAGTTTAGAATTTTCTTTTTATTCTCCCACCCATAACTCTACTTCTAGAATTGATTACATTTTTTTAAGCCCACACCTTCTTCCTAATTTACAGCATGCTGAGATTGGTTCTATTCTTATTCCCGATCATGCCCCCGTCTTTATAAATTTAGAGCTCCCCTCCTTACCTTCTAAATCCCGCCGTTGGCGTTTTAATAATTATCTCCTTAAAGACTCAGCCTTTATCGCAAGTTTTAAAGATTTCTTGTCAGAATTTTTTTCTCTCAACACTACTCTTGACATTCCCTTTTCTACTGTTCAGGATGCATTTAAGGTGACTGCTAGAGGCTTCATTATTGATTATGTGGCCAATAAAAAGAAACTATGTCGTAAAGAATCTGCATCCATTCTCTCTTCTATCAAAAAACTGGAACATGCTTATTTTTCCTCCAATGACGAAACTGTACTTAAAAACCTGGTCCAGGCTAAATTAAATTTTAATAGAAAATCCACTGAGGAAACCTCCGGGACTCTACTTAAAATTAATTCCAAATTTTACGGCAGGTGCAATAGAGCCGGTAAACTGTTGGCGAATTATCTCAAGATCAAATCCCAACGCTCTCGAATAGTTAAAATTACTGATGCAACTGGTGTCTCTCACTTTGCAGACGATGAGATATTGAACTGTTTCACAGACTTCTATAAACTACTTTACACCCCTGATTCTTCTCCTTCCGATGTCGCCCTCGACTCTTTTTTTGACTCATTACCCCCTCGTACTTCCCCCTCTCCTGATTGTTCTGTGTTGGATACCGACATATCCCTTTCCGAGATCAAAGCGGCTCTTTCTCAGCTACCCAAAGACAAAGCTCCCGGGCCGGACGGTTTAACTGCAGAATTTTACTCTTGTTTCTCCCAAATACTTTTACCCCACCTTCTGTCTCTCTTTCAATATTTTGTCTCTCACAATGAGGCCCGTGGTTCGTTACTTGAAGCCATGATCTGTCTAATTCCTAAGAAAGATAAGGATCCCTCCCTCTGTGCCAACTACCGCCCTATTTCTTTGATTAACTTAGACTGCAAAACTTTCGCTAAAATACTGGCTTTACGTATTAATCGTATACTTCCTGACCTGATTGGTTCCGAACAAACGGGATTCGTTAAGGGTAGGACTTTAGTTGACAATTCCAGAACCTTTCTTACTATTATCCATCTAGCTTCCAAGAGCTCCTCCCCTGTTGCTGCCATCACTCTCGACGCGGAGAAAGCTTTTGACCGAATACACTGGCTTTTTATGATGTGTGCCCTTAAATGGCATGGATTTGGTCCCGCTATCCTTTCCTTCATTAATTTATTATATTCTTCACCTACCACCTCTGTCTTTGTCAACAGCTCTCAATCTTCTTATTTTCCTTTACAGCGTGGCACTCGTCAGGGATGTCCCCTTTACTTTTTGTCCTTTCTCTCGAACCATTTCTTCATTCCTTACGTCTCTCACCTACAGTTCGCGGCTTTCTACATAAGACAATTGAAATTAAATATACTGCCTATGCAGACGATATTATGTTATATCTTTCCAATCCCTCTACCTCTTTGCCCGCCTTCATTGATCTACTTTCCTCTTATGCCGCCTTGTCTGGTTACAAATTAAATTTTTCTAAATCCGAAGTACTCCCATTAAACTAATATTGTTTAAAAAGTATGTTTGATGGGACCGATTTCAAATGGAACACTTGTGGTATTACATGCCTAGGTATAAAGTACTCTTCTTCCATCGCTGAAACAGTTCATCTTAATTTAGAGGATCTTTTACTGAAAGTTAATACTTCGATAGGTAGATGGTCTCCCTTCTTTTTGTCTTGGTGGGGTAGACTGGACACGATCAAAATGATGCTGCTTCCCATTATTGATTTTTATTTATCCATGCTTCCGGTGAAACTCCCATTGACATTTTTTAAGACTCTCAATAGTACTTTAAGCAAGTTTCTTTGGAATGGCAAGAAAGCTCGCATTTCTTTGTCGGTCTTGTCTGCCCCTAAAGATCGGGGAGGTGTTCAGTTTCCCAACTTCCGGCAATATCATTCTTCCTTTTTAATCCGTCAAATGTTACCATATTTGTCCTCTTCAACAGATCTCCCCTCTTCTGTTTGGCACAGATTGGAAGAATCTCTGCTTCATCCTTTTCCTTTTTCATCGCTAGCCCACTTTCTCCATCCTCCTCGCTCTTTTAATTATCCTATTTCACATTTTATTTCTACCTTTCATCCAATACAGCGCAAATCCCATTCTCCTCTACAATTGTTTCTCGACTCACCTCTTTGGCACAATAAGTCTATTAAACTATCAAATCGTACTATTTTTTGGAAAACATGGGCGGCCAAGGGAATTTTCTTGGTTAAACATCTCATGCATGGTTCCTCTTTTTTCTCCTCTCAGGAACTCTATTCTAAGTTCGGCCTACCTCTATCTTCACTCCGCAGATATGATTCATTAAGATTGCTTTTGACCTCTCAGATTTCCTCACTCACCAGTTCTTCCCCCTCTGATTCCAACCCTACTTTTGAACCTTTGTCTCTCACTCTTCCCCTCCGGGCATCTCACATTTATAAATACCTTCATTTCTCCTCCCCTGACCGTCCCAAAAGTAAAGTAGAACTTGCATGGGAATCTGATTTGCAACGTACTCTCTCTATTCACACTTGGAATTCCATATGGGCACGCATTCATCACACTTCCTGTACCGCTAGCACAACTCAGACCCTCTATTATTTTTACAACAGATTATTTTTTACCCCATTATCTCTTTCCAAATTTCGTCTGGACCTCTCCCCAAAATGCTGGTCCTGTACAACTAGCCCTGGCTCATTTATGCATTCATTTTTTCTTTGCCCCCCTATTAATTTGTTTTGGATAAAGGTTTGCAAATCTATCTCCTCTATTTGCACTATTACTTTTCCATTTGATGTTTACTCCATTTTTTTGGGTAGCAACTCTGTGCGTTGGTTTGGTTCTCGCAGGGTGGGTATTTTTGTGGATTTGTTAATCGCCATTGCCTTTCAGTAATTACGTCTAACTGGAAAGATGCTACCAAGGTCTCCTTCTCTGCATGGTGGAATCTTCTCTGCTATCATCACAGAATGGACAGAGCTTCTGTTACCACTTCCCAGCAACTGAGGCCTTATGGTCCCCCCTCACCGAGTATCTCTCTGCCTCTGCACTGCGCAACAATCACAATTCCTTTGTCTATCAACCACCATGAGTACCTTTTCGCTTTCCTTATTACGAGTTTTATACTTTATTGTACAATTTCTACTTTATATGCACCCATTGTATTGAATGTATTGTAATAGCCATACATATATTTATCTGACAGGATGTTGTTTCCTTTCTTTTTTCCTCTTTCGTTTCTTTTCCCTTCCTCTTTCTTTTTTCCTATTTCCTTTTTCTTTTCTTTCCTCCCCTCTTTTCCTATCATTCTTTTTCTATTTTCTTATCCAAAATACCATAAAATGCTATTTGTTTTAAGGTGCAACTTCTCATTATGCTTCCATTTTTTGGTTTTGTTTCTTGACCTGGGTTGTTCTTATTCGTTTTTATCCCTCTATGATCTTTATTCTGCCCGTTTGTTTTCACTTTTTATTATAACGGTTGCAGTACTGTTGTACTTTTGTTCTTAACTACCTCAATAAAGCTTCTTACACACAAAAAAAGATTTGAGAATGCAGCATTGCTTTCTTTGGTTTATTTTATATGTAAGTAGCGCTACGTGTTATGAAAGGCATTACAATAATAAGAATATAAAAACAGCGTTTTGTGTAGATTTTCCCTCGTAGATAAAATCCTTGTCAAGTTGTTGCTGTTGTATCACTTTCTCTTAATTACATTGGGTGAAGCACTTCCATTTTATCTTTTATTGTAGTTGAGTAGTAAAAGGACACTTCATGTGAGACCTGAGCAACAACACAGTTAAAGCTTTTAGCTGCCTGTTTGAGAAAAACCTCTTGTGCACCATACCAACCAACATACAGTGGGCTAAGAATCCCACAAATTGCTTCCCACTGGTTAGCCTTACTGTCACTCATTTGCTTGCTTCTTAGGTGATGGGTTATCTTGCTCTTCCTCTGGTAGTCTCCCCTTGCAGTACAGCCTCCATCCCATCCTTCTGATTGACTTGCATCCTTCCACTGCTCACATTTAGAGAACTACTTTGTTCTTTAAGCAGTTCATGAGAGTACATGAGTTTTCTTGCTCTCGCATGTGCTGCTCCCCTCCTCCAATACCCCCACATGCCCTTTGTTGCTCCCTCCTTTCTCCACTTGCTCTCTCCCTTGTTTTGCTTATCCCTTTCACTACCCACCCATCCACTTACATGCTCCGGTTGCTCCTAGCTCTCCCCACACCAGTGCTTAATTTGAGTCGGTGGTTTCCAGTGCTCGGGCACCAGCACTTAGTTGTCAACACCGCACTTAGGACAGTCTGCCACATGGTGGCGCTGCTCATCTAATTTAGAGATGAGCAGAACAACAGTTGTTTATGAATGCAATATACATAAAAAATTACTAATACCTGCCTCCCCATCTATTCCTTTAGCTTTGGGGACCTGGAATAATCTGAACTGTCGCACTTGCAGGTGATGGAGGTTAGTAGTTGTTTTGGCAGCGATAACAGGGGCAATGGGTGGTGCAAGCTGCAGTGGTCCTCCTGGTCAGAGCCCTGGCACTTATTATTTTACAAATTAAGCACTGTCCCGCACAACCTTTTTTTTTGTCTCCCCAGCCTAAAGCTGCTCCTCCACTCCTTGTTGCATCCTGTGACCCGCTCTTCCCCACTATTCACTGGCCTTTTAAAACAATGCTTTATTTTTTTGGAGTGCCTGGCTGCTGTCATTAGCGGCCAGGCTGCTCCGCTGTGAAAAAAACCCACATAGTGGTGGATGGTTTTCATGTAAGTGGACTGATTAGGATTTGCCACATTAATTGCTACATTGCTGTTTTGTGGAAGCCTTTTTACTTCCTTCTGGTATTCAATCAATCAATCAGGGAATTGTAAGCGCGCTACTCACCCGTGAGGGTCTCAAGGCGCTGAGGGGGGGTCCGCAGAACTGTTTAGCCGAAGAGCCAGGTCTTGAGGGTCTTCCTGAAGGTGTTCAGGGAGGGGGCGCGTCTGATGTCTGCCGGTAGCTCGTTCCAGGTCTTGGCTGCAATGTGAGAGAAGTATCTTCCGCCTGCTCTGGCTCTGTGGATGCGCGGGGTTTCGGCCAGTGCGAGGTTGGAAGATCGGAGGTTTCTTTTGGGTACGTGGAAGTTGATTCTGTCGTTGAGGTATTTGGGTCCGTTGTTGTGTAGGCATTTGTAGGCGTGAGTAATGATTTTGAAAGTGACTCTTTTCTCCACGGGGAGCCAGTGGAGACTTTGTAGGTGTTGGCTGATGTGTTCGTGTCGGGGGATGCCGAGGACGAGTCTGGCGGTGGTGTTTTGTACTGTCTGGAGTTTGCAGAGTAGGGACTTGTTGATGCCGGCGTAGAGTGCGTTTCCATAGTCCAGTCTGCTGGTGATGAGTGCGTGGGTGACTGTCTTCCTTGACTCAGGGGGGATCCACTTGAAGGTCTTTCGGAGGATGCGGAGGGTGTTGAAGCAGCTGGAGGTGACGGCGTTGACCTGTCAGTTCATGGAGAGTGATGAGTCGAGTACGATGCAGAGGTTCTTGGCGTGGTCTGAGGGGGTAGGTGGGCTTCCGAGGGCGGTCGGCCACCAGGTGCTGCCCCATGCAGAAGGGGTGGTGCCGAGGACGAGGACTTCTGTCTTCTCGGCGTTGAGCTTCAGGCAGCTGTTGGTCATCCAGCCTGCGACGTCTTGCATTCCTTTCTGGAAGTTGAGTTTGGCAGTGGTGGGGTCTTTGGTGAGGGAGAGGATGAGCTGGGTGTCGTCGGCGTAGGATACGATGTTGAGGCCGTGTTGTCGGACGATGGCTGCGAGGGGGGCCATGTAAATGTTGAAGAGGGTGGGGCTCAGTGATGAACCCTGTGGGACTCCGCATGTGATTTTCGTGGGGTCGGAGAGGAAGGGTGGGAGTCTGATCCTTTGGCTTCTTCCGGTGAGGAATGATCGGATCCAGTCCAGGGCTGTTCCTTGTATGCCTGCGTCGTGTAGTCTGACGACTAGTGTGCGATGGGAGACGGTGTTGAAGGCCGCTAATAGGTTGAGTAGGATGAGGGCTGCGGACTGGCCTTGGTCCAGGAGGGTGCGGATGTCGTCTGTGGCGGCGAGTAGGGCGGTCTCTGTGCTGTGGTTTCTTCGGAATCTGGATTGGGACGGGTCGAGGATGGCGTTCTCTTTAATGAATCGTGTCAGTTTCCTGTTGACTGTTTTCTCTGCAACTTTGGCTGCGAAGGGGAGGAGCGAGATGGGCCGATAGTTCTTGAGGTCGGTGGGGTCAGCTGTGGGCTTCTTGAGCAGGGGTCTGACTTCTGCGCGCTTCCAGTTGTCTGGGAAGGTGCCTGTTTTGAAGGTGGTGTTGATGGTGCGTTGTAGTTTGGGTGCGATGGCGGCCACGGCTCTGTGGTAGATGTGAGGGGGGAGGGGTCGGTGGGGGCCCCCCCGAGTGGATGCTTTTCATGGTCGAGGCGGTGTCTTCGGCCGTGATCGGTGTCCAGTTGGAGATGGTGGGCTGGCTGGTGTTTCTGGGGTGCGGGGGGCCGTCTGTGGCGCCTGGTGGATGGTCGATGAAGTTGTCATAGAGGTTTTTGATCTTGAGGTGGAAATAGGTTCCAAGCTTGTCGCAGAGGTCTTGGGATGGGGTGATGTCTGTGGCTTCGCTGCGTGGGTTGGTGAATTCTTGAATGACACTGAAAAGTTCCTAGGAGTTGGTGGAGTTGGCCAGGATTTTGTTGTGGATGAAGTTCCTTTTGGTGGCTCTGATCTGGTTGTGGTAGTCAGTCATGGCGTCCTTGTAGGTGGTGTGGTTTTCGGTTGTCTTGGTGTTTCTCCAGTTCTTCTCCAGGCGTCTGCAGGTGCGTCTGGCTTCTTGGAGAGCGGTTGTGAACCAGGCGGCTTTCCTGGGGCGTTGTCTGTCGGAGTTGCGTAGCGGGGCGAGCTCATCTGCGCAGTTGGAGATCTAGGTGTGGAGTTCTCTGGCTGCGTCGTTTGCGCTGTTTGCGTCGGGTGCCCAGGTGTGGTTGTCTCGGGTGAGGGTGGAGTTAAGTTGCTCGTCGGTAACCTTGCTCCAGTTCCTTCGTGGTGGGCGTGGGGCTGGTTTGGGTGCCTTGGGTTTGTTGATGGCGAAGTGTACGCAGTGGTGGTCGGTCCATGGCGGCTGCATTGTGTGGCTGAAATGGACGCTGTTTCCTGCCGCGAAGATGGGGTCAAGGGTGTGTCCTGCTCTGTGGGTCGGTGTGTTGACGAGTTGTTTAAGTCCGATGCTGGCGAGGTTGTCACGAAGGATAGTGGAGTTGGGGTCGCTGGGGTTGTCGAGGTGGAAGTTCAGGTCTCCAATGAGTATGTAGTTTGTTGAAGCTATCGCGTTGGGTGCGATGAAGTCGGTGATGGTGGAGGCGAAGGGTGTTCGGGGGCCGGGGGGTCTGTAGACTAGGGTTCCTCGGAGTGTGGCTTTGGGGGTGGTCTGGATCTTGAAGTGCAGGTGTTCGGCGGAGGGGAAGGTTTCGCTGGAGGTGGTGAGGCGGAGGGTGATCTTGTGGGCGATGGCGAGGCCCCTTCCTGGGTGGTTGGGGCGGTCTTTCCTCTGGATCTTGTATCCGTCTGGGATGGCGGTGCTGATGTCGGGGGCGGAGGATGCGTTGGTCCAGGTCTCTGTGAAGAAGGCGATGTCGGGCGAAAGAGAGTCGAGTAGGTTCCAGATTTCCATGGCGTGTTTGTGTACGGAGCGTACGTTGAGGAGGATGCATTTTAGGGTGTCGCCGGTGCTGGAGGCCGGGGTGGCGGTGAGGGTCTGGCGGCAGTGGAGGCAGGAGAACTGGCCGTGGGTCGTGTTCGGCGAGGCCTGTTGGCATTCTCTAAGTCTTCCAGCGTTGAGTGCGAGGATGGTGGTGGCGTCGTAGCGATGGATAGTGGGAGGTCCAGGGTTCCTGGCGCTGGCCGCGGTCGGGCGCAGACGGGCTTGCCTTTGGTGCGCCATTGGCGCGCCAGCGGCGCGCCCGCTGCTCACGTCCGCTGCGTGACCGCGCAGCGGCCGCCATTAAGTAGGGGAGGTGGGAGGGAGGAGAGGCTGGGAGGAGGGAGCAGGGGAATTCCGGGGGGGGGAATTCCGGGGGGAAATTCCGGGAGGGAGGGGCCGCAGGGGCAAAAGGCACAGGCAGGCACGAGAAAATAAAAACAGTGGTGGAATTAGGCCAGACACAGATGGGCACAATAACAGTGGCACAACAGGGAAAAAATTAAGAAAAAAAACGGCTGAGAAAGGTTACGGTGGTTGGAGGCAGTCTGGTCCCAGTTGGAGCGGGCAGCAGGCGCAGGAGCGGGAAGCAGCCTCGAACCTCCCAAGGAGGAGGTCGGGGTCTGGAGGCAAGAGACGGCACAGCGGAGCAGTGGGGAGCGAGTGGACCTAGACCGAGGTTCATGGTAAAGCTAACTTTGTCTTCGTATTGCTTTGTGGCTCCATCCACAATTTATTAGTTTTTGTGGATGGCATTTCCTAAAACTTCAGTTAAGGGGACACAATGAGAACTTTAGCCAGCAGGAACGGTTACACTTTGCACTCCAGTTTAGGGTATTTGGGTGTTGTACGGCAAAAACTGAAGTTTACGGACTGATACATTAACTGTAACACGTTTACTTACAGATGTCTCCTAAACCATTCCTATTGCAAATTCAGTTTCCGAAAGTCTTTCTAAAAATCTGCTCTATTCTTAGTTCAGGTGTAAAGCGATTGCTTTAGGGCATGGCTTACTTTCCTATCTCCATGTGGCCCGAACCCCTTGTAAGAGAACAGGGTTCACAATTGACTTTCAAGCGTGAAACAAACACTTTTCTTAGATTAAAACGCGTTTTGTTCAATAGTCTAAAAGAAACGAGAACACCGTTATATGTTATAGCCAAGTTGATTAATGCATCAACAGAGATACATTTTTTAAATTTGAGTAGTACCAAATGAATAAACAACCTTTGGATTACAAGTGCTATAAAGAAGGAAATATTATTTGAATATGCGACATGAGACAGATGACAAAAAGAGACCATCACTTAGTTATAAAAACGTATGGGGGATTGGTATGCTGAGTCAGTTCAGTGGCGAAACCAACCAGACGAACACCGTTCTCAAGGACATATTGGAAACTGCATTTCCCAAAAACTAATGAAGAATGATGAAGCACTTGCTCGAAGACACCTACATTCAATTCCATTTGTTCCACAACACTATAGCTGTTTATTTGAAAATGTCCCAGTGCTTTGACATCCTGAGTTTGGGAAGCATGCATTAAAGTGCTCTCGCACAACAACCATTAAACGATAAATGGACAGCATAGCACCCAGGGGTGGCACCTCCACTATAGTGGAGGAGGAGCGTCGCCTCATTGCTGAAATGCAGCATTCAGAAGAAAAATAAAATGACAATAAAACTATTTTGACATTTTATTTTAACTTCCGGTCCGCCGAGTGGATGGCGGGGCGGGCCAGGCCGCACTGTCACACAGCAGAGAGAGGAGGAGTGGTAGGGATTAAACGTGCGCATATCGGTTTGGCCGGCTGTCTACTGCCGGCCAAACCGACATGCGCACTTTGATATCTCCAGGCTGTTCCTTGGAGATATCCTAGTGCTCAGGGGCACAGGCTCCCAGACCCTGCTGAAGCAAAAAACTGGCCTGCTCTGCAGTGCTTCTCTCATGCTGGGAGAAGCGCTGGGATTGGGTGGGATCTGGGAGCCTGTGCCCATGAGAATTGTAGTTCCGGGACGGGAGCATAACGGCACGGGAGCAGATCGCAGCGGCTGGCAGGAAAGGTAAGTTTATATACATATTTTTTTCCAGCCGCCCACCTTGGATTGGTACTTTTTTATATTGTTGTTTTCAGACCTTTAACAACATACATGTCTGCTTTCTTCTGCTGTAGGATTTGGTGTTAGAGGAGCAGGTTAATATCAATTCATGCATCCCTCGAGAACAGCCATATAAAATGCTCCTTATCAGTAGCATTAGGATCCACCTATCGAAGGTAGCATGTTGACAAGTTCTGACACCATAGGGCTCATAAGCGCAGATGTCTCACAACAAAGCCTAGGCAGGCTGAGGTCTGCAGTTCGCTCCGGTGGTGAGCTACAGCAGGTTCTCCAGAGATTTGGTTGCAAACTAGCATGAAAAATTGAGGTCTTCTAAACTAGGCTACATCTGAATTATTTTTGGTAGGCATCACATGAAACAGACAATTTCTGCCAAAGTTTGATAAAATTCAGTGCATTGCCCAACAAGTGGAAAAAACAACTTTGCAGCTCAACTGGAATGAACGTAGGCAGGACACCAGTTATAAGTGTACTCCAGGTATATTCTAAGCAAGATGACTCGAACTGTGACATAAAATGTATTTTCAATAAGTACTATAACTTTATAATTCCTTAGGGTTACATCGACGGCATCAAGCTACAGCCAAAGTAAACAATGCTTTATCTCAAATCGTTCCTAACTTAAGGCCCTAAAGCCACGGTAACACCAGGGACCTAAAGAGTTCTGCAATAAATGTCTTCAGGACAGCAACAGCACCAATGTTCCTGCAGAATAAATAATACATACATATGTAATTATAAACAGCATTGCACCAGGCAAACAGCATTAAACGAGCCAGCATAGCTATATGGAACCTATTGTGTTTCATCAGCCTCTTAAACCAGATCCAGGAAGCCCGCCACAATGTTTTACATGGATTGGAGTGTGCCGTAATGTCAACTTTTTGACGGTACCTAAATGGGGAGGACGATCGTGTGTGTGGTTATTTGTGGGGAAGGGTGGGTCTAGGTGCATTGTATGTTTTTGTTACTGCAGAAATTATTCACAATTACAAGTCAAAATGAGTGGCGGAAGCGCAAAAAGCAAGTGAGAACACCATCAAGCTTATAATGGACATTGTTAGAGGTGTTGAATATCAGACTGCCAAGCCTGGTGAATGGGTTGCTCGGGTAGGAGATTATGAGGAAATGGATTTAGAATTAACACACCATACTACATAAAGCCACATGGGTTTCATCTCTAGTTTCATTGAATGGCAGGAAACCCGGGACTAAACTAACAATGGGGTAACTATGCTGGATGGAGCTCACACAATAAGGTCCCAAAGCAGTACTAGAGAAGGTCAGTGAAGGAAAGGGCAAGTATACACAGCGCTCAGATGTGCAGAAGGAAGTCTGAGTGAGAGGTGGAATGCAGTGGGCTGGTGAAGAATTACAAGATAGAAATAAAAAAGAAGTTGGTGCTTTAATACCAAACGACAGTAGAAGGGGTCAAGCAGAATGTGTTGGTGTTAAACGATGGGTAGGTTTAAAGCATGGCTAGTGTACGCAAGTTGCAGGTATCTGGAGGTGGATTTGTGTTTTCCTGTTGGTGTTTTTAGATTCCTGTGCACATTTTACGTAATGTTAATTTATTCGTATACCGCGACTGCTACCCTGAGGGTACCACATCCACCCCCGAAATACGCAAGACTGGGTGCGTGGTCATGATCATGCTGTGGGCAAAAACAGAATTCATTGACCCCCCCCTCCTCCTCCCATCATGGTATGCTGCCAAGCAGCAAATGGCCATTCTGCTACAAGTGAAATATGTTGACATCCTAACACAACAGTACACAGAAAATCTAATAAGTAGCCTGTGCACATTTTAGTATGAAGTCCAAAGCTTCAATAAATAACATACTGAAAGAACGGTAAGAACAGACTGAAAAATCACTTTACCCCACCAACTTTTCTCATGACTATCTTTTTCAGAGAACTGAACTGCTGTTATATAGGGTTTCAAGTGCTCACTGAATCAGAGCATCCTGAAGAATTTCTTTCATGGATTAAAATATTGAAGTCTTCCATGTTTTTTTGGACAGACAAAATGGTGCTCAGCTTTTTGGAAATGTATATCAAGCCTGAAATCCTGAACCCAAAAAGCCCTACCACCTGTGCTGGCTGTACAATAAAGCTTTTTAGTGAACAGTAACCTGAGGAGCACAATCTTCAGGAAGAATGCACATAGATAAAACAAACCCAATAAAGTTTGGCTTCAGCACTGTTTCTTCCAAGTCCTGGGTAAAATACATAGTGTCCTTACAGTAACATGTGCTTTCTAATAAAATCATATACAGATTTATGAGTTTTGATTACAGAATTGATTGGTGACCCCTTTTACCACTGGTCCTGATGAGGCTTTAAATGCACCAAAGACCGAAAAGCATCGACCATCCTTCTTTTGGTAGAAGAAAATCCAAAGATGAACATTTAGAATGAATTCTTGTTTATGGGGAATCACATTAGAAAAAAATAGATTGGTACCGGTCCCCTAAGAGTATTTTTCGGTGGATTACACACTTGTGGAAGAGAATATCACAACCACCTATTCTGGTTAATTCATGTATAAAAGATGCGGTTGGGAGAGAACTAGAACTACCTTAATTTTGTAATTTGGCAAAATTATGTGTGTACATTTTTGAGATGTGTATAAATGTTTTTGTATTGTAAACATTTTGTTGAAAATTTTGGGAAAACGCGTGTTGAAATAAACTGCGTCTACGGTTGGGCTTCAGAAAATATATGGTGCATTAGTTTTTCATTGAATGTATTTGGCCAGACTTAAGTTAGTTGGCTGAACATATTTGTTCTGTTTGATCTAATAATTACCATTAAGAAACGGTTTCTGCACTCACCTACTTTGTTTTGGATATTTTGTTAGCCCAAGAGTTGCAGAGAGTATTGGGCATTCCCCTATTCTGTAATAACTTTTTAAAAGTGGCATTTCCAAACTAATTATTTAAAATCCAACTTTACCATTGGATTGTATTTTAAATTAATATTATTTTGAATCCTTGAGTCATTGATGTAGGCATTCCTAAGCTGAAGTTATACATTATCAGCTATCATAATGTAACCCAGTGCTTTTTTATGGCAGCACCAGCCTTGCAACAGTGAAAAACCCCTTTGGAGATGTTTCAATGCCAATACATGTACATTTTAAGTACACCTGTCCTACTTATTAAATATCATGGATTCTGAAATTCCAGTGAGCCCAGCATCAAGACCACCTTTCTGATACCATCACGGTTTTGGAGGAGACTATTCAAGATCTGCAGTGGCGGCTGACCGATTGCACATTGTCCTGCAGCAGTCCACTCTCTTTCTGACGCAGAGCGGATAGTGGTGACGGACGTTTACCACTCTTTGGTTGGCAAGGGTCACCTCTTGAGGTGGAGATCAGAGGGCTTTTGTCTCCAGAGTAGGGCCGGTTCCACATCAACTTAGATGACATTCATCCGGCCCTTAATACCAACTTGCCATCCATCAAGGGGAGGCGGTGATACTGCAACTAGCAGGCCATACTGGGGTCCTTGCCCCAATGCCAGGGGGCTTTGCACCTCTGGAGGTTGCTTAGAAAGCCAGGCCATCTTTTTGAAGCTACCAAGTGGTGTACCACCTAAATATGAAGCTTACAGCTTGACAGAAGAACCAAGGAGGCAGTTGTTTTCACTGAAAAAACAGACGACAGCCATTGGCCAAATAGTGAAGGACAGCAGGATCATATAAGCCACTCATCAAACAAGTGCAACATGCAGGACTCAATGACACAAGAAAGGCTGTTCCACGGAGAAAAGCATGCAATATTCACAACAGGCAAAGCAACAGCAATACTTTGCCTTCCAGCCTAAAGAGATCCTTCTTCACTTTTTTTCCCAGTAGTAGACCTCACATAAATATAAAAACGCACAAAGGGGAAGCGTTAAACATTTGGGTTGTAAAATATTTTTATTAAAGCTGTGTTCAGCAACCGAGAGGATGACATCACATGCACAGAGACCCTGACTAGGAGATAATGAATATAATTAGAGTTATTGTTTGATATTCTCGCGGCCTTTTTTAATAGCAGCACAATGTTGTCTTCAGCATAGAAGCCTTTTCATAAATCAAAGCAAAAGTCAATAGAGGCCAGTTCCTCCAGCAGCCTATTTGACAATAAAAGTTAACTCTGATCCCTGGCCATCATCAATCTTCATAAATGTGTCCATAATATGGAAAGACTGAGCCACATTAGGGCATGGCTGCCAGTAATGCATGCACAGGAGCGACCCACCGGCTTAATCTAATGACACAATTTAAATGGCTTGAAAATGGGAGAAAAAAATAATTGGTATAGCAAGGAGACAGAACCTGTTTTCCCTTTTCCTTAAGTAGAACCAATGAAGATTGATCTTTTCACAATATCATTTTTCTTTTGCTCTGCATCTTTTTAAAGAGATGTAAGCAGTCTTGCACACCGAAACTCCTTCCCATTCCACGTATGAAAGAACCAGACAAATAAGAACGCCTGATCAATAACACAACCGTCTTGCCGTGCTAATAAATTAAAACAACAGACTTAAACTGTGCTCTGTAATTTTGTGATGTTATACTTATCAAGCTAAAAAAGGATTGAAATAAAAAAATAAAAAAACTGTACCTGGTATAGAATGTCTCCCTGAGTCCTATTACATATCGCTGGAAGGAAAGCGTGCAGTCCCGGCAGTGAATATTCCATATCATATTCGTGCACCTTTCATTGGTCCGATCAAAGGTTAAAGTAATCTGCCACGCCAACACGTATTTATTTATTTATTTATAGGTCTATGAAAATGATATGGTCCACAGGGCAATATCATATTCATGTCAGCTGCATGTCTACTTTATTACTTCTATGACAAAAAATAATTCTACTTTTAAAATTAGGTATTTGACTTAAACTTTGAATACATCAATCTTCAGGTATATGCAATATTTAAAGCACATTTGTTGCCTTTATGTGGGAATTTATGTAGGTACAAGACAAATTGGTCAACAAGGCATCGCCAACACATTTTTTTGGGGTAGTTTTAGTGCTGGTATTACACTGAGCCATTACTTATAGGGTTAGTGGTTTGCTGTTGCCTGCTGGCAGCAGTAGACTTGCTCTAATACTGAAGTAGGCTCAGGAGGTTGTGTGATGGTGAACATTCCTGCTCTCAGATATAGATGCCTGATCATGTAAGTGTAGCTGGGGCTGAAACGGTCTAATCTTTAGCCTGGTATGAGGCACCGATAAAACCCTCTGGCACCAGGTCACTGCTATTTGAGTGTAGGGGTGGAAACATGTTTTATGCTCTTATTGGGGTAATTAAATATGGTGATAGACAAATCAAACAGATTAAGTTCAGATTCCAGGATTATTTTATGAATCTGATCCTTTAGACTACTATCAATGAAACAATGGAGAGATGAATTTAGTACTCTATTTTGAACACAGTGTCCATCATATGATTGAGACTACCTTTTGCCTTTTCAAGGGGCATGAACCTGTCCAACAGTCATCCAGTTACAGATAAATGTGCCTTTCTGCTAACAGAGAGAGTATCTCTAAATCAATGGCCTTCGACAAAACCCTTGGGGTTGTTCTGAGGTCAAAAAGCAAAGTTTCATACTGGCATTTGACATCCATAACCATAGAAATTTGGATTTGCCAGTGGAACCCACAGGTCTTGATAATGGTTCAGGTCTACGTGAAAGCAAAGTTTCAAATGCTTAATGGGAGTGATCCGAGTGTAAAAAAGTCAAGATGTCTAGAAGGGCCTTGGATGGCACTTGAGAGGTTTACAGTGGATGTCCCGATCCTACTGAATTACAGACAAGACTTTGGATTGTTCATGAGGACTGTACACATCAATGAGGCACATGGAATTAATGACAGAAGGGTCCTGACTGAAGTATCTCCAATGGCCCACATCACAAGGTTTTTCTTTTCCACTAGCAGGGAAAAATCAGCTCTGTGAAACCAGATACCCAAACCACTCTCAGGTCCCTACACTTCAGCTCTCCTCGAGCCCCACTAACATTGTCAGAAATCTTTGACCAGGAACACTTTCTCCATGCTTGTGAACTACTTCATAAAAAGCATATTCTTCCACCTTCATTGACTACAAGATATATTCCCACTACTATAAAATGAAGATCACATCTCTTTTACCGCAGGAGTAGCTCTGTTCTGCAACGATTACTGCGAAAGATTCTACATGGGCCTCCCAGCTCAAACCTAAAAAAACGTGAAAGGAAGCAAAAACAAAGCGTCCGGTCTCGTTTCTCAATTTGAAGAGCTCCAATCATATCACCCCAGAACTAGATTCACTTTACTGACTGCCAATCAAATAAAGGATTGAATTTAGAACTCTTTGCCTTGTCCTTTAAGGCCTGCATTGATTAGTCGCAGGGCTACCTTGCAAAATATTTTACTATACATCACCTCACAAGAAGTCTACCGTTGGTCGGTCTACCAATACCGTCTCTCTATTTCGAATCAAAATTGAAATGTTTTTGAGGCAGGTCCTTGCACAAACAAAGCTGCTCCTTCTGGAACCCTCTCCCTGGAAATCAATACCTTATCATTTCACAGACACCTTAAGGCCCACCTCTTCTGATAAGCATTTTAACTCTAATTAAGACTTCTTGCCTGTAACTGCCACACATCGCGCCCTATCGCTGGCACCCTGCAGCTTCCTATGGTCGCTTAAGCAACTTACAAAAACAAACTGTTGTTTGCTGAGACTATAAAAAGAGAATAAACCAAGTCCTTTAAGCAGATCCTTTTGTTTAATCCTCTAATGCTGTATGTGCAAGTTGGTCATTATGGCATTTACATTAGTCTGTCTCAGTGAAAAGTTGTCTGATGTTCCCTTGACTTCTCCAGGTCTTGGCATCATTTTCTGGAGAACATGACTGCAGCTGCTGTTGGGCACCGCCGTTACCATGACTGATTTTCTTACAGGACGACCACCAGGGTCATGCTTCAAATATAGGTTGTGCCAATGGTGGGCTGGGCTCTCCCATTTGTGTTTCTATGTACAGCAGACTTTTGTAGAGTGCAGGATAGTGAACTCAAAAATAATACCTTCGGGTAATTAAAGGACAAAGGAGTTTGGAATATCAGAAATGAAGTATCCTGTGCATGTTCCTGCTGTGCTGACAACGTAAATGGTTATTTAGTCACAGCCACATAAGATGAAGGTTGTTGATGGAATTCTTGCTGACATAGGGGGTTCTCACCGGCACATTGAGAATGATTGCCGGCTATATTGTATTGTTTTGTTTAAAACCGACAATAAAAAGAGTTTAAAGTAAAAATGAAACACCTTCATTTAAAAAGCTTGCTTTGATGCGATATATTTTTACTTACATCACAAAAAAATGTAATTCCTCAAACAACGTCTTCCAAGTCCATTTCTGAGTCCCGATCAGACTCAATCTAGCTTTTAAGCTCAGGGATGTTCCTTATCCAGGCGCTGCGCCCCTTTTGGAGGGAGTTCACTGTGTGACACACAAGCTTCCTACTTAGGATTCAGCTAGTAGGGGATAGCTGACTCACCAAAAGCATCAGATTCACAGACTTACTCTTCAGAAAAAATTAACATATTTTGCCAGGACAGAGCAGAGTTGCAATAAATCAGACATGATGTTGAGGGGGTTGCAGCTTAATTACTGGGCACAACTCTCAGGAGCTCACTACAAGTAAAGACCATCAATATCTGTTCCAAGCAGGATTGATCGGTAAATTTGTTGTGAGTGGGCTACACTATTTAAACAGCTTACTGGAGTGCATGTGGCAATTCACTTTATTTTCCTTTGACAAGACCACAAACTGGCACATCAATGCTCAGACATGCACCTGCCACATTTAGACACGCCCATTTTACTCACCCCATCATTAAAAACCATCCATGGTAGCTCCTTATCTTTCTCCACGAGCTTCCAAACCATACACCCCTTCCTATACTCCACTAACCTTCACCTTTTAACTGTATCCATACCCCGTGCACAACTTAAGGTTCTGATTCACAAAAATGGTAGCACCTTTTTCTATGGAACACCATACCGACTTAGAGCTCTTTCCTCTCAGGGTTTAAACCATCCGAAAATTCTGCCTCCTTGATCCAGGACTGGGTTGTGCCCAGCAGCACAGGCAGGGCTCTGTGCAGGACATTGCAGGCACAAGCTTCAGGCAGAGTAGCAGAAAAGGATCTTGGATACAGCTGAATGCTGAATTCCATGACACGTTTCAGGCCAGAAGAAACCTCCATATAAATAACATATCAACATCTTTCTGAGACCACTAACATGGTAGATATGGCCCATTCACGGGGTAAGCAGCTCGATTTTATTACTACATTCAAGCAAATAGCGCCGTCAGGAAAACAGGTAGTAACCAATAGAGCGCTCTTCCCAAACTTCGAGTGTCTACTATTGTTGCTGCAGGATATAAAAATAGGCTTTAAGTTAACAAAAATCTTTTCATTTACATTAACTTTCCAAATACAGAAAAGTATGGGTTACATAAACTAAATACTACGAGTATACAAAATTCTTATTGTGAAGTTTCAAGCATATCGGCCTAAACGTGTTTGGTGGTGGTTCATTTTCCGACGTCCATGCAATCATGTAATTTCCATCCGCCAACTTGCAATATTTTCTTGGTGTGTCAATATTTCCCCAGGAGTGCTGTTTGCACTGAGTGAAAATTGTTTATTCCTTAGTTATGCGTCCATCTACCATGTTATTCCTCGGTTACACATCAATCTACTGTGTTGGTATACTTTGATTTTGTCACCTAACCTAGTTAGTCCATACCAATTAACACACCAATTCATCATTGGTGTCCAAACCCCCCTTAAGAGTCGATTTTATGTATGCTTAAAGATTAGTGACTGGTTTAAGTTCGTTTGTCTAGGGTATTTTTCAGTTAATTTATTGGAGCGGCACCAGAGACGGGAAATGGTTAACAAATGGTATCAGCAAATGAGCTGTAATGGAGGCTTTGAGAATGTAAATCAGAGGCGCCTAGCGGGACAGCATCTGTGCATGCGGCTCTGAAGGTAATGAGATTGTGATGATGTACTGGCATCCTGCTCTGATCACTTCATCTTCTTCAAGAGCTCTGCTGGGAAAACACAGGTTTCTGTTAATGACCTCCTTTCCTGCCACTTACAAATAGACAACCAAAATTATTAACCGAAAAAGAATTGGTCGCTCCTTAGGACCAGGTCCTTCTTAGCAGACTGACAGCTTTAGCCCCAGTGCTGATAAAAAAAAAAACTTATACTAAAAAAAGTTATTAATGGGATGAATTGACCTTTTCAAATTTGCGGGCTGTCCCTAGAGCTATTTAAGTCTCTGCATTTGAAGTGTCATGGGGTAAATCGCCTTCAGAAGCAGTTCATTTTTAGGTCGAGCCTACTAAACGGTGCATCTGCTGTTTCTTGTGGTGCATATTGTGGTTTGCCAAGAACATTGAGGGGCTTACAGCCTGATTATTGCTTACCATTGGTTGGCTTCCTTTGTCAAACTCATTTGCCTGCTTCTTATTAGTGTCCCGGCTTATCTTGTGTTTGTCCCTCCGATGGAGCGTTGCCTCTTTACAACTGCTGCTTCAACTGCTTGCTTTTCGGAGCTAATTTTTCTTTTGTGTGAAGCCCTCCATCAACATGCTTTTGTTTTCGGGCTGTCTCCCTCGTGCAAGAATCTCCCCCTCTGTTGCTCTTTGTTGCCTGACTGCTTTGCCCGTCCCCCTCTCTCTTGCTATGTCCTGTGTGCTTCTCCCCAGTGCTTCCCCCACCAGCACCCTCTGTGCTGCTTGGGGCGGCTCCTCCACTATGGGGAAAAGCGTCGTCCTACTGCTGCTATCCAGAAGAGGCAACAGTAAAAAAGAAAAGAATAAAATAATTTTATTAACATTTTCTTTTTCACCGTTGCCTCTGCTGGGTAGCCGAGTCGGGGGCAGGGCCAGGCCATCGTCCTGAGCTTCAGGAGGAGTAGTTGTGGGCACTACTAAGTGTGCATGACGGTTTGGTAGGTCTAATATGGCCAGCCAAACAGTCATGTGCACTTAGCATTTCTCCACCTGTCTGTGTTGTACAGCCAGGTGGAGAAAAGCCACAGGCTCTCAGGCACTGTCTGAGCGGCAAACCAGGCCGCTCAGACCAATCCAAGCACTTTTCTCATGCTGAGAATAATATTTCCAGCATGAGAGAAGCGCTGGGAGCCTGCGCAACGTGCACCAGTCGAGGATCGGGAGAGGAGGAAGACTGAGCGGACGCAGCGTCCGGTAAGTCGTATTTCTCTCTATGTATAGATATATATATACATTTTTTTAAAATGTATTTATGTGCCCCCCCTTGCCGCCCTACCTAGTCGCATTGGGAGCAGTCGCCACTGTGTGCTGCATTACCCCAACTCAGGTGTTACTTTTGCATACACTCTCCCACCTCATTGCTTCAACATTTCCCCCCTTCACATGTTACTTTGTCATTTGCCCACAACCCTTTCACGTGTTGCTTTGTCGTTCCCCCACCTTGTTTAGAAAAAAAGCGTTTTTGCGTTGCTCATTTTCTTTTTAGTTATCTTTCCAAATTGGATCGGTAACTAAAAAAAAAAAAAAAAGCACCCACGTCATTTAGTAGCTTGTGAATGTGGGTTCGAGCACCTATAAAATGATGCAAGCGGCCGGGTCAAAGTGTTTTTTTTGTTGTAACTCTAGTCACGCTGCACAGTTTAGCGGATGTTGTGCAGTAGTCCCTCTATTATATGCATGTATATACAGCTATTGCAGTAACTCTGCAGGTAGTCCAGAAAGCACCTTGCATTTCTCATGTGAAAGAACAGACAGGAGGCAATGCAGTGTCAGATTAAGGTCAAATGTTGAGGGCTGCAGAGCATTCTCTCATGCACTGCGAAGAATCCAAGCAGAGTATCCTTCTTTCGAAGAGAGTCTGCTGCACAGCACCTCCTGTATCTACCTCCATCTTACAAGGCACACTGGCATGGCTAGGTATACCAACCTTCTACATAGGGGGAGGCTACAAAGATACACACCGACATTTCAAAGAACTAAATTAATTTCCCAGATATAAAAAAAAAAAATACAAAAATCAGTATTTACGTACAAAATGATCACTTATCATAGTGGTGCATGTAACTGGTCCTGCAGGGCAGATCCAAATGGACACACTGCCCTGGAAGATTTCCCGATCTACTCCATTGAGCTTGTCACATTACATTGTTTATGTTCTCCAATCCTTAATCACAGTTAGTTTCAGAACTATCCTCTTCATCTTCCTCATCACCTACACATTATCATCTCAATTCAAATCCATGCACAAGTCTTCTTTACACATGATGCAGCTTGCCTTTAGACACATTAATTTCCACTTTAACTAATTTCTCTACTTTACACATAATTTGATGGATTAACTAAACCCTGTTGACTTTATTATGGCCTTGAAAATTTGAGAGACCCTTAGAACCAATTTGACCTTTGTTCACTCTGCATATTAGTAGCTCACACAAATATCAAAATTCAAACTTTCCTGGTTGTCACAGTAAGGTCATGCTTGTCTTGAGCACAAACATTCTTGCATACCATGAGAATGTATTCATACATGATAATATCTGAAAACAGAAAAGAGGAATATTTTTGGGGAAAAAAAATCAAAAATCAGAGGATTGTATTTTCCCCATTGACTTACATTGAAGAGGAGGCAATTTTAGACGAACAGCTCAAATAAAGCAATTTTGGGCTTAAAGTTGTGAATCTTCCATTTAAATCAGGTGTTGTGGCATGTAGGCTTTATTATGAATGGCACTGATGTATCGGGAAACGAAGGAGGACAATGAGGAATCTGCAGGAAAATTATGTAGCAATCAGAAATGTGGGTTCTTCAGTTGGATACATCTTCCTGCAGATTCCTCTCTTTTAGAATGAATCCAAAAGCACTGGCCTCCAGGAAGCAGGAATTAATAGTGCCAATGAACTAGGGAAAGCACAGCTTTGGCAAAGTATCCATCACAGCCTGCTCGTGGCATGAGGGAATAATGTTTAGCAAACGTATACAGGGTGACCATAAAGCTAACCAGCAGATGTAAGGCACAAAATCCCTCTGGTGAAAGCCATGGTGGCAAACATGACCCAAGTGGAAGGAGCAGAAGTGCCTCCAGGAGACTCATTCTTGCCCAAAGTGTAACAGATCTTGGTACAGAGTAGGACTTGTTAAGGCGCAAAGTTGGCAGTATGAGTCACAGCAAGTAGATGCTCTGAAATAGTAGTTGGCAATTTTACTGGTGCAGGACAAACACACATTGCGAACCGCCCAAATGCTAGAAAACAACTGACACAGAAAGCTAGAACTTTTCAACTCTTATCTCAGTGTTGCATGGTGATGCAGAAGTATTTGGCAATGACACATCATCACTACAGGACACTCCAGTCACCAGAACACTCAATATAAAATTATACAGTTAGTTATTGTCTTCCTTTTCTTGGCCTAACTAATTACCACAAAGATCATGTCATCCACTTTGTCCTGTTGCAGTTAATGTAGTAGGAGGTTGCAGGCCTGGTATCCATTCCATGCAGTCTTTTCTCCTTGGTGGGATGAGGGGGAGGAAATACATTTGGAGGATGAAAAACTGGTCAGTATGAAAGGCTGAAGCCACCTTGGGGAAGAAGGCTGGGCAGGACCGTAAGGCCCACATGTCTGGGTGAAAAACAGAAAGGTGGAAGAAGATAGTCTAAAGTTTTCCTAGCCTAGGTGCAGTAGTTATTTCAACTAGCTTTATTGTCTCCAAAGTAACACATCATTCTGAATAACTGTGCATTGGTTCAAAAGGAGATGCCTTTATGCCAGCACAAGATTTAACCCCCACTCAGGGATAATAAATGGAGTGCAAGGAAACAAGTGGAACAACATTTTTAAAACTTGTGCCAATAAACATGATCTAACCAATAAAGGCTGATCAGGGAGAAACATGAAAGCTAGCATGGACACCAGGTAACTCTTGACTGCAGCCACAGCCAGCATCTGCTGTGCAAGAGACAATGCAAAACGAAGGACACCAGAAAGGTGTGATGAAAAGGTACCAAAGCTTCAGGCCCAAAATACAAACGTGTTCAAGCAGTTTGAATAAATGGATTTCATAGCGGGTTCCCTGGCAATCAAGATAACGTCTGCAATTTCATCAAGCAGGCAAAAGGACTCCAACAGGTACTGCTCAATCACCATGTGTGGGTGTGCAGGCGCAGCATTTGGGGATTGAGAGGGAGTGCCTGACTACCTTGCAACGAGAGCTGGTCCGCTCTGGGCAGAAAGAAGGTCAAGTCCTGAGTGGCAACGGATCAACAACGCACCTCCTCCAGGTCCAGTTCAGAACTATTTGAACCAGCTGTGCATGATCTTCCTGCACCTTCTGCAAGACACACAATCGATGGAAACATGTACAACAGGCCCAGAGACCAGCTAAGCCGGATAGAAGGCCTAGGGGATTTGGCTCAAAGACAGTCATTTTAACTCATCCTACCGAATTAACAAGTTTAGATTTAGAAAAGATCTCAGACTTGGATCCTTCTTGGGATCAAGAGGCTCCACTCCTACAGCTGCTTTGACCAGCATGGCAAGAACCTACTTCTAGAACTGCAGTGAGAGCCAGACACAACGTCTAGGCAGAGGGAGTACAGTTGGAAGGGATAGATAGGAAAGATAGGACAGCCCTTGTGGATCAGCTTGATGACACAGCAGTCTGTCATGATTGCTTCCCAATTGGTGGAAAAGTGGGAGACCCTTAATCTGCCAGTAGATGGAGGCACAAGTGTGTATGTGTGGTAGGGGAGGAGTTGAGTCAGAGAGGATTTGATGCCACAAATGCGCAGACGACAGAGTGGACTGGATCTGCTGGCGGTACACTTGCAGAGGTGTCTGGGCCAGCAGAGGACTCTGGAGTAGCCTCTGAATTTCCTATACTGCTGATGGAACTGCCTCGCAGGTAAGGTCAACCCCAGTGGTACATCCGGCTAATTTTGAAGTTCACAGTCTTTTCACCAAAAAGTTATCCACCAACCAAAAAGATCAGCTGATGCAAATCTTTCACCATCCAATTATTTGTTTTTAGATTTCATGTCAAGAAGGGTTGCAGGAAAGGAACTGGGTGTATTTTAAAATATAAAATCGGAACCATCACGCTCAAAGGCAACAGACGTAAGGACAACAATTTGGAGTCATCTGGAGCTGGTCTATGGTTTCTGGCAAACGGTCTATGGATTGCTGGGCCCAAGTAGGCCTAAGCCCAAGCAACCAAGACAGGTTCCAGTACAGCCTCATTTAATGAGAGCAAGGCTCTGCGATCGAAGAAGTAGTGTGCAAGATTTCCATTAAAATATTAAACTTCGGCCACTCGGAGGGTAAAGTTAAACCCAGGGCCTCTCCAGTGTTACACTCTACTCTGGGATAGGTAGATACTTTCCCTGACAGGGTCCCAGATGCATAAGGGATGCCCCCTTCTCACATGGTATCTAGCATTTTGAAAATCAAGGAAATAGTTAAAAGGGGGGAGGAGATTATTCGCTTTTGAATTACCTTTTGTGCACCAGTAATTCTATTCAAGGAGTCAAATTTCCTTCATTTGGATAACTTTCTGCACCTTTGGAAGAGAGAGTTCTCCAGGCAGCTTCTGACTTTCTTTTGCACCACTTGGATAACTTCAGATGAATTTAAGGGTGGCACCAGCAATGATTCCAAACAAGACAATGAGGTTCGGGCACTATGTCATGAATGGCGCTAGAGGGACAGCAGATGGTACCAAGTACAGAGGCCTGATCTTGTCGAGGCATCGAGTCAAGAGGCATTGAGGTGAAGCCAGAGTATTTGCCAAGCCAAAAGGTGCTGCTCTGCCCTTGGAGAGTGAACCAGACTGTACCAGAGCTGTCTTGAAGATGCCTAATATGGCCAGATGAAAAGCACTGGACCTGAGAAGGGCAAGTTGAGTGAGTCAAATTCCAGCTGATCCTTTTCTAGCTTCAAAATCAGCTCCGATGACAATGAAGAGCCGGGCATCGGGGAACAGCATAATGACTCGGAACTGTCCTGGGAATGGGGCTGGTTTCCAGTGAAAGAAGACTATTATGCATTCCTAAGGCACTTTGACCCCTGTATTTTGGGAAGATATTTTGGGAAATTGGTCCCTCACAGAAGATGCGGGTACAACTTTTTTCATGTGCTTCGTGGCCTTGGCCAGGTGTAATGTGGCTTCATACTAACTGATAGCCATGGGGTGTATCAGGGTACACCAATCACATGCAGCGGTTGGATCTAAAAAAAGAAAAAAACACATGAAGATTGTGTGAGGATCTGATAAAGATATCTGCTTGCAGCATTTAAGGCAGGGCCTAAACCCAAAACCTTCACAGTAGACACTTGACCTAGCTGCTGTCATAGCTGAGAAATATTATCTGTGAAGCACTAAGAGCTTTCAGACAGCATCAATGAGGTGTGAAAAAGCCAGAGCTGACAATAGTGCGCAGATTGTTTCACACACCCATTTTCCTTAATCTTTTGTTGAAAGGCAAGCTGGCAGAGCTAAATGGATAGCCTAAGTTCAACCATTGTAGCAGTTCACATAGGCAACCAAAAGAAGGAGATCTAAAAACTGAAAAGTACACAAATTCAAGTACAAGACTTTAATTAGAGGAATAATTATGATTCTACTCCAACTCTAACAGAACTCCACTTGCTTCAAGTGGAATAAAGGCTAAAATAAAACGTTATGCGCATAGTCTTCATATCTTTTAGGGGGAGAAAGCCCCAAGTACTTCTGAGACATTAGCACACACTAAATCCCTTGTCAAGTCCTCAAATTTGGCAATGGAAATTCGAGATGCCCTTTTAAATACAAAAGAAAAAAAACAATCTGTGTAAAAAAATAAAACAGAATAAGAAAGCCATCATTCAAAAACGCTCTAATAACCATACTCTTCAAAGAGACATTTAACTGAGTGTTAGACTGTCCTGATAAACCAATCTCCTTGAAGATACTGAGCCTCTTTAGCCAATTAAAACTTTGGGTTTTTTTCACCATCCATTGCCTTTCATGCAACCATCATCACATCTGTGAAACACTCATGCATCTTGTCATATCTACTACTGACCCTGCATCCGCTCATCTAGCACTACAAAATTACCTTGGCAACATGCTTAATGTAGCTAAATTTACTGTAATAAATTTACAAATGAAGTCACAGACTCATGTTGTAATTCCCACAGAGAGCGTTATGTGCCCTCTTGTGATTGACAATGCCACGCTGTTGAGGTGTCGTACGGACACCAATAGCTTAGAAAAGGACATCAACCTCATAACAAAGTTTCTATAAAAATATGGCAAGATGTCCCAAAACCCTTGATGCAGAAGAAGAAATTTGATTTCACAGACAAGAAGCAAGCTGTTGTTTGTGCTTAAATCTGCAATAAAAGGGCAGCCACCAAGAAACTAGGTTGCTGGTAGCCGTGGAATCAACTAGGGTAGTTTAGTCAAAAGCTCAAGCAAAGGACTGCCTTAAAGCGGAGTGCCTGGCTCAAACAAACCCTATTCATAGGTGGATACAGGTGTGAGACTATGTTATTTCTTTGCGGACAATGGCCAAAGCTTTGCTTTATGTGTTCGGCCTGAAGATTTACTGAGTGCAACAACAAGCCAATTAATTACCTCTTAACTTTATTTGGGTTTTCAGAAATGTGCAAAAGCCCCTGTAAAGGAATCCTGCTCAATTGACCTCTACTGGGATGACGTTCTGGATAGATGTGATGAAAGATATGTAATGGGAAACCAATTTTCATTTGAAGTTTTCCCAAATTCGAAAGACCGCTTTATGTGAAGCTCCTCCATGCACAACCCAAGAATGCAGATTCCAGTGAGACGTCATCTAGTGGCCATGGACCCCTGAAGAGATTTCAAGCTCAACACAACCTTTAACAGGGGAGAATTTTACTAGCACATTTGATTATACAACAGACTGACTTGACCAACAAAGTTCCAACTCAGACTTTTTACCTCAAACTCTCTTTCTTCACTGTGGCCTCAAATCCTCACCGGACTTGAGGTAAACCGAAGCTGCAAAATAGACAAGCATAATTTTAGAAACATTTAGCTTCCCTGTAAGGGTGCTTAGAGAGTTCATCTTGAGATTACATAAAGATCAGAGTCTACTTTCCAACCCTACCATGCCTGATGGATTGCTTGCATTCTGGAGCTAGTCTGGTGTGGCTACTCTTGGTAGTCCTTGCTTTTTCCCCCTTAGGGAAAGCGGTCTTCTTATGGTGTTCTCCAAGGATGGAAGGTAATTTGCACAATGCTCAACTGATGGTTATACTGACTTTCCTGATCTGGTTAGGTTATTCAACCAAAGATCATACTTCCATGGATAAGGATTTCTTCACAGCGGCAATTCATTCTTGAGCAACAACTTAAAAGGACATTGGCTTCAATGGACAAATTCTAGGATCCTGTCCCACCTTGCTTTTGTAAGGAAGGAATGTATATTCTGGATGTTCTTAAAAAAATAGCATTCAATTCTCTCGAAGGACGTGCAGTAAGACTTAAAGGATGTGCATAACTGCCATGAATGCTAAGCTTCAGAACCTTTTAATTTAGGTGAGATCCTGAACTGAAAGGCTCAGAATATGATTCCTCAAGCCTACTTGAGAGGCATCAGCATCTTATGCTGATTCTGAGATTAAATATCTAGGAGGATACCCTTTAAACAGAATGGAACCAGACCCTCATTGTCCCTCTATGAGGGAGTCCACTGGTCACCAAGGCAATTTTGTAGAGGCCTTAGCCATAGTATGGTCATACAGCAGGAGCGTTCAATAAGAAGCTAGGGGACTGATCTACTATTCTCAAAGCAGGGATGTGCAAATTGCACACTTAAATGTTTGTGAACAGGAATGCAATTTGTGATGTGATCTATGTACTAAGAGATGGTATCACAAATTGACAACTCGCAGGTTGGTCTCAAACCAACCAAACAAATTAATATTAATTAGGCAGGTCACAATTTGTGACCCACTGTGAGAGGCTACGAATACAGCAGACCTCCATGCCTGCATTTGCATTTCCAAATGAGAAACATGTTTAAAAGACAGTTGTGCCCTTTAAAAAGACAGGTGCTGTTCCAAAAAAAAAAAAAAAAAAAAAATGCAATTTTCGAACATTTAGGGGTAGCAAGCAGTGGACCCATGGATGCCAGCGACATGGATCCCAAAATGGAATCAGTCCCACTGAGGCAGCTTTCCCCTTAACGAATCAGTTACCACTCTAATTGCAGATACAAACCATCACATTCCATTATGAATCGCAATGGGGAGGGTGATGCCTCTTTCACACCTGCTCAGATTTGCGATATCTAATGGATAGCAAAATCTTTTCTATGAATCGGAAAGTATTTTCTGACTTGTAAAAGGGTATTTTAAAAAGGTGTTTTGAGATCAATAACCCTGTTTATTTGCGAGTGTCAGACTGTACAACCACAAAACACCTTTGTACATGAGATCCCTTACCTGAGACGTTTTATTTCTACAAGCCAGATACTGTATCTTTCTTCTTAAAAATGGAGACAGATTGTTATATTGCCAAAAAACAGAGCCCTGAAATGTTATATTTTTATTAGAAAATCAGATATACCCAAGACGAAGCTAAGTCAGACTTGTGGAAGATGACCCATAAGATAGTCCTCCGATTAACAAATCCATTTATGAGAATGCATCATTCACCAGTGCAAGTGTAAAGTGCCTTAAAAGACTTAATTCCATAAGGTTTTTTAATATAAGGCACCATTTCAGGCCTTTGGAGCAGAAGGTGGTCTAGGTAAGAACAAGAAAAGTTTACATATATGCACCAACCAAATAGAATTTCTCTCCAAGTGTATATTTATTGAGAATAATTTGAGCTTGGGTTAGTAAAGTCTCTGCATCTACTTTAGTACAAGGTCGTATGGTAAAACAATTCCTAAGCTTTGAAATCATGAGCTTCTAGTTTAAGAAAGTGTAAATGATCATGGGTGGTAAGTGCGCAATCGAGAATTACATTTCAAATTGTGACATAAATGAACGGTATTTGTACTGGCAGAAACTCACCTGGTGCTGGCAGTACAATTCTTCCCCTGCTAAGCACCTTAGTTATTCCTTGGTGTTAGTGTTTTGCTGGCCAGGAAAAATGTTGTTGCAAATAGAAGATAAATGTATATAGACCAAAATTCACAAGAAGTAGTAACTCAAGGATTCCACTTAAATCCATATAGAAATTTTGTGGCTCTGGTTACTTAATGCGGAAATAACCAGCAGCTCACTGCATTAAGCCAGGGAGAAGGCCCATGATTTTTTTGATGGAGAAAAGTTAGAAAAGATACAATTCTTCAAAAAGGAAGTGATTTCAATCTCTTTGATCTGTAGTTTTTTCAGCGTGAATAATAGCAGGCAGAGGCTCATGATATGAACAACCACAATTTTAACCAGTTGAACATTTTATTTTGGGTCGGGTCATTAGATTTCGCCTACAGCACGCATGCGCAGTCAGTAAAAATGATTGTTTATAAAAAAAAATTAAAAATACCTTGAAAAAGTGCTTGGATCCCTCCCATTACTTACCAACACTTACCCTTGGTTGGCTTCCATGTCTGTAGTTTCCTTGCTTCTTAATTGTCACGCCTCCTGCCAGCTCCTCATCTACTCCTACATTTTTCCTGGGGCTTATGCCCCTGCCGCAGAGCATGAAAGCAGCACTGCTTCCAGTTTGCGGCCAGTTTCCTCCCACTGGCCGCGCGCTACTCTGGGTACTTTTATTTTATTACTTTTTGCAATGCACTCTATATTAGTGCATGGCCCTGTAGGGTCTCCCCACCCCCCACAGCACACTTGTGTTGCTCCCCCCGCCCTTTTCTGCTGTTTGTTTCACCTTTAACCCTGCCCTCCTCCTGCTGTCTGTTGTTTGCTTAACCCCCTACACTACCGCAGTCTGTTGTTTGTTTCCCCCCACCAATCCGCTGTCCATGGTACCCCCACCCTGCTGTCTGTTGTTTCCCCACTCCCTGCTCTCCTCCCTCGTGTTGCTTGTGCCTCCGCGCTAATTTTACACATATTGGACCGCAGTGTTAGCTGCTGCGCAACATGGCTTAAAGGGGAAAAAAGTGCGTAGTCGAAACCTATTGGATTTGCCAAAACTTGTTTTTAACTGCTTTGGAGCCAGCAAATAATCCCTTCACATTGATGGCATCTGTGGCATACTGCAGTTTTAATGTCATGCCATTGGGTGCTTAAAGCTGCCTCAGGATTGTGGCATCAAGGGTCAATTTCTTTTGTACAGACAAAGGCTTCAGCATTACTAACTCCCTTGATACTAGTCAGGTTGTATGTCCCCTTTTCTAGGTTGAACAAAAGGGTTTGGACAAATTGGCAACAAGTGATTCACAAAGGAAAGCTTCCTGTAACTTTTGATTTGCCAGAGTATTGTGGTGGAACCTCAGAACATATCATCGTGCTTTATCAGAGGAAAATCTAGGAGGAAGTGACTTTTATTCAGTGCTTTCTCTGTGAGATAAGACTTAGAAGTAGGTAGAGGGACAAAAGTCACTTAAAAATGATAAAATGAGTGTAAAACCGACTAGAAGAGCAATATTATTCACAGAAATGAACTGAAGGGTCATCAGTGGGCCGCTTGCAAACACTATCTTCCCACTCCTAAACTGACGTTTTCAAGACAAAAATGTTTTTATGCTTCATTCTTGCTTGCCCTATGGTCAGATGGCAAACATAATATGAACGGATCATGATACATGTGCCTTTTGGGGCGCACTCATTTGCTCAGATTAAAAAAGCACTTGGGCATCTTCATGGCGATGCTAGATATATTCCACCAATAATGTACATCTGTAGGAGATCACATGCTGGAAAGAATAGTGTAATTTTACTAATACAGAAAAGCATCAGCTGTGGTTCTTGTACGTGCAGCTGAAATTCCCTGTAATGACAGCACAGGTCACCATGGGACTTGGCGGTAAGTACTTGAAAATAAGAGCATGCCAATGGATCTTCGATGATAGTGGTCTCTGATTTATTACCTCTTCCAGTCATTATCACAGCAAAATTACCTGGGGGATGTTCTTAGATGTTCATATCAATATTGCAGCACATTAAACTGAAGAGATAATTTCCAAACCTAATGAAAGAATCCCACTCAAAGGTTTTTTAAAAACAATAAATTACATGTTCCTCTCACTTGTACAAAGTGAAGTCAATGCTTGATTGCTTAGCCTTTCTTCACTTCTTCATAAGCCAGCAGTTCTCATGGTGGCTTCAGCATGTATTCAACTTTTCCTCACTGAAGGGTACCTTCCTCTAATGCCAGGCACTTTACCTGTAGCATAAATGGTAACAACGTTTATAAGCTGACTTTAAAGTTTGTTTCTTTTCCACATAATAAAATGCCTGCTGTGCAATAAACAGTTTGGTTTTAATACATTATATTGGTTCAATATAAATAGGTTAGTGAACAAATAGGCCTGTGTGAGTTGTCCGTTTTGAGCGTAACACATTTTGGCTTTTAAATTGTTTTTATTCTTATAATTGTGTGGGTTAGTTCTGGGGGCATTTTTACTGTGCATTATTTTTTATATATTTACTGTCATGTGTTCGGGAGTGTGTTAAACTCCTTCTTGCCTTTCTATCTGCTCATCGCACTAGGCGGGGTAAACGCCTGCTTACAGTGGCCATTTTGCTAGTGCCACGCGTTTTCCCCGGTCTGCGCTCTAGTCGCTGCACGCCAGACTCACATCTCCCTACTTAACGGGCAGTACTCGGGAGTGATTCGCCTGTGTGAGTTGTCCGTTTTGAGCGTAACACATTTTGGCTTTTAAATTGTTTTTATTCTTATAATTGTGTGGGTTAGTTCTGGGGGCATTTTTACTGTGCATTATTTTTTATATATTTACTGTCATGTGTTCGGGAGTGTGTTAAACTCCTTCTTGCCTTTCTATCTGCTCATCGCACTAGGCGGGGTAAACGCCTGCTTACAGTGGCCATTTTGCTAGTGCCACGCGTTTTCCCCGGTCTGCGCTCTAGTCGCTGCACGCCAGACTCACATCTCCCTACTTAATGGCCATTACTCGTACGCGCAGCGGACGCGGGCGCGCCGATGGCGCGCCGAAGGCGCGCTTAAGGCAAGCCCGTCTGCGCCCGTCAGCGTCCCGACTGCGGCCAGGGCCAGTAATGCTGCCCCTTGTAAAGTGATAGCTGGTGATAGGATTATATATTCTACAGAAGCCTTAAATGCGCGTCGGCCCCCTTTGTGCTTATCAGAAGGTAATACTGTTATTCCTTGTTGTGGGGACCACGCTTGTGATTCATGTGGTTTCATGCCGAATTCCGATCTCCCGGGCAGGAGCCCGATCAGTCTGGCTTCCAGGTCCTTGTGTGTGCGTGCCGCTCTTATTAATGTACGATCTCTTAGGAAGCATCATTCGGATGTCTTTGATCTGATTTTGGATAATGACTTGGATCAGTTGTTCATCACGGAGACTTGGTTAGATGATACCTCGAATCCTATTGTGGCTTTAGCCACCCCCGCAGGATATAAGTTGTCCCGCCTTGACCGAAAGGTTGGAAGGGGTGGGGGGGTAGCTATTCTTTATAAGGATAGGTGGTCTCTTCATAAAGAGGACCTTAATGATTGGGCGGGTAGTGAGGTTTTGGATTTTAGCCTCCGACTCTCCGCTCATGTCACGCTGGGAGGTTCGCTTATTTACCGTCCCCCCGGCTTGGCAAGTACTTTTCTTATTTCTTGCAGTGATGCGATAGCTGAGCGTGCGCTTCGCTATTCACATTATCTGGTTTTGGGGATGTCAATCTCCATCTCGATCAAACAGAGAATAGAGATGTTATGGATTTTCTGGATTCACTTAAATTGGCCCAACTCTCACAAGGGGTTTGTTACCCCACACATCTGGGCGGCCATATATTGGACCCCATTTGTGCCAATTTTTCTATTCAGGTGGATCAGCCTCTCCCAGTTTCTTGGTCAGACCATTCTCTCATTTGCTTTTCGTGGGAAGTCCCGCAGCAGTCTGTGCCTATGCGATCCATTATTCCACCAGCCTTTCAAAAAATTGACCCCTTGCAGTTTAATAGTGTTCTGGCTTCTTCTCGTCCCACCTGTTCGCAGGAGCTGGAAGGGAACTTGGTGGGATTTACGGAGTGGATCTCCAATTCTGTGACTGCGCTTTCTCATTCACGCGCCCCAGGACTGGCCAGAGAGTCCCCTCTAAACCCTGGTTCTCGCCCGAGCTCCACTCTCTGAAACACGATTGTAAAGTTCTGGAGAGACGATGGCGCTCCAATAACTACTGTCTGTTGGCTAAACTTGCTCTTAGATCTAAGCAAAAAAGTTACTATAGGGCGATTGCGGGTGCAAAAAGCAGCTATTATTCCGCCCGCATAGAACAGGCTAATAACAATACAAAAGAAATATTCTCAATAGTGCAGAGTTTTGTGGCTCCCTGTGCCTTGGTCTGCTCATTGCCTGTATCGGAGACTTGGTGCAATACTCTTGCTAAGTTCTTTCGGGACAAAATTCAGACCATCCAGGAGACCTTTTCGCTGACTCTGGAGGACCTTTAGCTCTTCCCATCCCCTTTGTGGCCCCTCCGGGCTCTATTGCCAAACTTCTGACTTTCTCCTCTGTCGAACTGGCATGCACTCTTAAAATTCTTAAGGGTCTGAAATCTGGCTCACCCACCGATCCATGTTCAGCTAGGCTTTTAGCTCTTTCCGCCGACACCATTAACACAGTTGTTAACAATATTGTCAATATGTCCCTGTTGGAGGGCCGGGTGCCGGTCACATGGAAACAGGCTAAGATTCTCCCCCTTTTAAAAAGCCCTCACTAGATGCCTTGAGCCCTGGCAACTACCGCCCAATTTCCCTTCTTCCTAGTCTTGCTAAGGTGTGTGAGAAGGTAGTCACAGGACAACTCACGGATTATGTGGAAGGTGCTGGTCTACTACATCCTGCACAGTCGGGCTTTCGAGCCTCATATAGCACAGAATCCGCGTTGGTGGAGGTGTCGGAGGCCATTCGGGAGTGTCTGGACGGCGGCGGGAGGGCAGCTTTGATTATGCTGGACCTCTCGGCGGCGTTCGATACGGTGCCTCACTCCCTACTTTTGGCTCGCCTTTTGGAGATTGGGATTGCGGGTGCGGCCCTAAGCTGGCTTACCTCTTTCCTGGCGGACCGTTCACAGCTGGTTTGGCTTCCACCGTGCGCCTCCTCCCCCAACCTGTGGCTACTGGAGTTCCGCAGGGTTCGTCCCTTAGCCCCCTCCTCTTTAACATTTATGTTACTCCGCTGATGTATCTAGCGGAAGAGCTGGGGGCTAAGGTGATTGCCTATGCGGATGACACTCAGCTTCTGTTCACTTGGGAGGGTGCTGATGCTGATGTGTCCTCTGCTCAACACTGTTTGCTCTCGGTTTTCTGCTGGTTGGCACAGGCCCAGCTAAAATGTAATGAAGAGAAATCAGAAATACTTTTGTTTGGGAAATTTCCTTCTAATTTTAGAGAGCTACTGTGGCCCCCAGGGTTTCCGTTGCCGTGTTTGGTGGGTGCTACCGCAAAAACCTGGGCGTTTGGTTTGAGGAAAATCTAACCTTTGCCACCCATATCAAGAAGCTGGCGGGGTCCTGCTTTGGGATTCTAAAGTCTTTGAGGAAATTTCTCCCTCTGCTCCCTAGGGCAGCAAGGGAAACCGTGGTCCGGGCCCTGATTTTGTCTCGCCTGGACTACGCCAATGCTTTGTATGTAGGGTCCCCTGGCTATCTGCTGAACAAGCTTCAGGTGGTGCAGAATGCGGCGGCCCGCCTCTTGCTTGATCTTCCCAGGAGGAGTAGCGTTCGCCTCCATCTGCGCTCCTTGCACTGGCTTCCTGTGGAGGCGCGGATCAAATTTAAGGTCCTATCAATTGCCCATAATGCCCTTTATCGCCGGGGACCCACCTATCTGCAAAAGAGGTTTTCTTTTATGTGCCGACAAGACAGTTGCGTTCCTCTTCGCAACTATTGTTCCAGGTTCCTCGTTTTGCTCGGCAAAGGCTGGGTGGCTGCTCTCTTGTTCGTAAGGCGGCCCTTAGCTGGAATACACTGCCTCTGGCTCTTCGCTGCATCTCAGATTCTCGTATCTTCAAAAAAAAGTTGAAAACCTTCCTGTTTTAAGCTCAGAATCTTGATTCGCTCAGGTGACCGCGCCGGGACACTCCTTGGAGTAGCCGAGCGCGTTATAAATGCATATAACATAACATATAACATAACATAACAATAACTGTAAGGATGACACCATACAGCAATTTACCAAAAATCTTTAATATGTTAATGTCAATGACAATTACTTTGCAAACATTCCACTATCCTTCCAGTGAAGTCGGAGTTCATTCCAAGAGGGATAAAGCAAATTAAACGCTAAAGATAAATGTCACTTGTTTTGAGGCTCGGGATGACTATATAAAAGACAAAAGTAATGCAAAGTGAATGATGAATCAGTGGCCGTCCCGTGCCCCATAATTACATGGAAAGACCAAGCACCTAAGGTTGGGTTCTCATAATCACATTCAGGAGTATTAGGTAAGTGTTCTGATGGACTAAGAAATGTGAAGCAAGGTTCGAGAGGACTTTGAATCCCTAGGAGCGTTCAAGAGCTAAATTTAATTGTTTAATAAGTGTCATTTCTAACCACAGATGTGTTCTAAAATACTCAACAGCATGGTGAAATCATATAAGAAGTTTACTACATTATAAAATAGACTGTGACAGGGTGAATAGGTATGAGAAAGGGAAATTGCGACTAATTATATCTGTGTTGTATCTCCCAAAAAAGTGGAAATTCTGCACAGACAAGTTTTGTAAGACTCTATGTCTTACAAAACTTATATAGGCTTGGTATTCTCCAACTACTGATGGCGCTGCAAGGACGACGGGACTCTTTCATACAGTCTGGATTTTTGAGGTAGTCGAAGTTGGGCCTCAAATTAAAAAGGAATATCAAACGTTTCAGTAAAAAAAAAAAATATTATCAGGATGGGAGCTGATTTACAGCCCCTCACTAATAGGGAAACCAGTCCAAACAACTCCAAACAAGGAAGTATTCTCTATAATATAAAATTAATTATACATAACAAATAACTTCTTATTGTAAATACCAATAACTTTGAGTCCGTTTCCATGGGCCGGGGTGAAGTTTCACGCATATAAGCATAGTAGAACAGACCACTGGCCTCATAAATGGAATGGCAAAATGATTCCATCAAGGGATAGGCGCCAGTGGCACTCATCACAGCATGAGCATATAATATCCAAAGCATGGCTTGTCCTATGAAATTAGCATGTACTGAGTTAGAACTGATATCGAAATGAACACAGAAGTCACCCTAAACAACTAACCTGACTTCATACAAGATTGGTCAGACAAGAGGACAACAAATCCAGAGCTTCATTCAAGGAGTTCTGGAGAGGGAGATAACACAACAAAACCTCAACCTTGTTGCGCCTCCTCAGGTAAAAGAATTGATCGTGACTCCAATAATGGATGCATGCCTGCCACAATTTTACTACAGAGGAGACTATCTCTCTTTTCTTATTAAAGGATTACAAAAAACTAACTTGTATTCTATAATCAGATCATGAACTGAATGGCATTTTTTACTGCAGATATAGCATATATTAACAGACCTGCCATCGCGGGATCAGTCCTAAGAGGAGCATTGGCTAACGTTGGTTGTGAAACAACGTTTCTGTGTTCACTTTCTGTGACCAAAACTCCAGAGTGTAGTGCACATAGGAGTGCCAAACTCAAAGATGCTAAGTAAATCAAACAGAAATCGGATAACCTATAGCTAGGGATTAGAGAGAGTGCTTAATTGTTCAGGGAGTGTGACACAGTAGTCTTACCTGCCGCAGTTTGGTCAAACAGTCAGTATTTCTAGACACTGGATGATAACAGGTGCAGATTGGTTTGCCTTTGGTGCATCTTAGGTGCGCGGCTAATCTATTTTTACAGCCGGCGTCTCATTGCCTTGAAAAATGCTAGACCGCTAACCAAAATGGCAGACCAGGAACAGAAATTAAAGGAAATTGAGATTTAGACAGGGCACTACTACCCAAGCATGTCTGGGCGCTAGAGATTCCGGGAGAAGAAAAAGGGAAAGCTTCTATGAAATATTCAGTACTTAGAAAACTATTGGTTAAACAGCCACTTTTTTGGTGCCTTCCGGGAGGCTAGCAGATTGTTTTTTTTCTTTAACTCTAGTGGCAGGGTGTTCCAGAGTCTTGCCGTAATGACAATGAAGCTTCTGCCTCCCCATGTGGTTCTTCTGACTTTGGGCACAAAAAGATTAGCTAGAGAAGCAGACCGTAAGGATCTTCTAGGGATGTACCATTGAAATAATTTCTTCAGTGAGTCCGGGCTTTGGCAGTGTAGTGCATTGAAGACGATGCATAAAGAAACTCAATACGTTTCTTCACCAGGAGCCAGTGAAGTGTAGGAAGGACATGGGAGACCGATTGATATTTCAGTAGTCCCATTAGAAGCCGAGCACCGGCATTTTGAATAATCTGAAGTTTATTCAGGATTTTTTTCCGGTGGGACAGAAATAATGCACTGCAATAGTCTAACTTGGAAATGATGAGAGCTGTTACGATTGATTTCCGTAGATCTAAAGGGATAAATGGGAACATTTTCTTAAGTGTCTTGAACAGGAAAAAACAGGAAGAAAAATGGAGTTCACCTGTCCTTAAAAGGACAGTTTGTTGTCAAAATATACTTCTAGATTTTTAACTTTCTCGGCCGGTGTGGGCAGTATTCCTAATTCCTGAGGCCACCACTTAAAGGACCAAAAAGAAATGTTGTTCCGAACAGAAGAACCTCAGTTTTGCCTGAGTTTAATTTCAGACAGTTCTTGGCCATCCATCTACTGACTTCTTGCATACAGCCATGAAACCGGGAGGACACATTGTCTGGGTTTCCTGCAATCAACACCACGATCTGTGTGTTGTCCGCGTATGACACTACATCGAATCCAAAGGATTTGTTAAGTTTGGACAAAGGGGTGACATATAGGTTAAAGAGGGTCGGACTCAGGGCAGAGCCCTGAGGGACCCCACAGGGGAGGGAGAAAGAAGAGGATCTGTGTCTATTTAGTTCTACAAACTGAACTCTGCCAGCAAGAAATTATTGAAGGAGCTTGAGGGCCAAACCCTCAATTCCCAGGGCGTGGAGGCGTTCAATGAGGAGGCTGTGGTACACAGTGTCAAACACTGCAGATAGGTCTAACAATATTAGAGCAGCGTTTCCTCCGGTGTCCAGAGTATGCCTGATCTCTTCTGAGGCAGTTATCAGTGCCAATTCTGTGCTATGGTGGCTCCTGACGCTAAACTGAGTGGCATCCAAGAGCATGTTCATCTTAATAAAGTGAGTCAACTCTGTGTTGACAGCTTTCTCCACCACTTTAGCGGGGAAAGGGAGACGAGCACCATTTTATTTCAAGTCTTCTACAGGTTTGTTTATGAATTCTCAGATCCTCACTGAACCAGGGTTCTGAGGGAAAAAGCAGATTGATATTATGAGGTCTCAGTGGGGCCAGTTGGTTAATACTGGAACTAAGCCACTCGTGATAGGATTCAGATGCGTCCTCTACATCAGGAACAAAAACAGGCCTGGACTGAGTGAGATGGGTAGAAAGAAGCTTCGGGGTGATATTGTGCCATGATCGATTTGTTAGCTTGATCGACTGAGAAGGGTTTTTGTCTAGATTGGCCTCTAGTAGTATCTGGAACAATGCTGCACTATGGTCGGACCAGAGGAGTGGTAGAATCTTCGTAACTCGAAGATATGGTTATCTGAAAAAATTCCATCCAACGTGTGGCCACCGGAGTGAGCTGGGGCATTTACTAGTTAAGAGAGCCCAAGGGGCATCAGAAAGTCAAGAAGGTCACTAGTATCTTTGTCAACTAAATTTTCCAAAAGAAAATTGAAGTTGCCTACAATTGTAAAATCCGACCAATTGGCTTTCAAGTCCCACAGCAGCGTGCTCTTGCTAAGGAAGGTGGACCTGGGACCAAGGAGTCTATATATGAGAAGCTGGTTAAACGAATAGTGGTTGGCAAGATCAATTTTAAAAGATAGAGCTTAAAAATCCGGCGCTGTTGGTAGTGGCTATCGAACCTTAAAATGATCCCTAAAAATGATAACTAGCCTTTTCCCTGATCTATCAAGTCTAGATATCATGAACCAATGGACAGTAGCAGCAATAAGGTGTGGGTCAGAGGAGACATCACCCCAAGTCTCAGTGATCAACACAGAGTCTAGCGCATGTGATTCCAGAAAAACAGCCATGTCAGAGGAGCTTTTAACCAATGATCTAGCATTTATTAGTGTGGCGGTGATTAGCTTGGTTGTTGTAGACTTGGAGCTATTTGGAGCTAAGGGAAAAGTGGTACTGTTCTTAATGTTCCTCAGACTGAAATTACATTGTGCGCATATTTTTTCTGAGGGGACATCTGATGCTGTCTGCTTGGGGCTTGTACTAAACATACCTAAGGGTTTTAGGGCGAGCAGTTGGTCTTGTGAGTATTTAATGGATGGCCGTTGATGGGAGGCAAAACCAGCAGGGGTGCTGGCGCTGAGTGCAGTTTGAGCGCGGATGGGTGCAGACGGGCTTGACTTAGGCACGCCTTAGGCACGTCAGCACCCGATGCACGGATGCCCTGTAGATCCGGTTTTGTCTCCTTCCATCCGGGGCTGTGTTAGGGGCACGTCCAAGAAGACCTGCTCAGTGTCACAGAGGAGCAAAAAAAACAGGGGAGGCCAAAAAAAACAATTAACAAGGGTCCAGTAACCCCTGCTGCCCTGCAGAGTCAGCTACTGGTAGAGTAAAGTAATTCAAAACGAAAGATGTGAAACGCTAAGAAACACATAAAAACAATTTAAAAAACACGAGCAATGCACCATTCCAATATGGTGCTCGGGAGCCAGGCACCTCCCACAACTGCACGCTAGTGTATTATAAGGAAAGTAAAAAGCAACATGTGGAGGAAACTCCTACCAGGATCTTCGCGGACACGCTATAGATCCGTTTTTGTCTCCTTCCATCCAGGGATGTGGTAAGGGCGTGTCCCTAACAACCAAGTAATAAGCAATCAGGAAGTTAAGTCGGGTAAGAGCAATACTGGATCCTCTGCCTGAGCCCCACCCACTTCAAAGTCTACATGGCCCCGCTTGCAGCCATCATCAGGAACCACAGACTCAACATCGTCTCCTACGCCGATGATATCCAGCTGATCCTCTCCCCCACCAACCAGCCCACAATCACCAGAAACAACTTTCACGATGGGATGAAGGCCGTCGCCACATGGATGAGAGACAGCTGCCTCAAGTTGAACTTGGACAAGACTGAAGTCCTCATCCTGGGGCCCACCACCTACACTTGGGACGACTCCTGGTGGCCCGCTGCACTAGGAACCCCCCACACCCATGGACCACGCACGAAACCTCGGCATCATACTGGACTCCTCGCTCACTATGAACCGCCAGATAAACGCTGTCTCCACATCATGCTTCCACACTCTCCGCCTGCTTCAAAAGACCTTCAGATGGATCCCCACTGAGTCCAGAAAGACTGTTCACTACGCGCTCATCAGCAGCAGACTCGACTACGGCAACACACTCTACGCAGGCGTCACCCAGAAACTTCTCAGGAAACTACAGAACGCTCAAAGCTCCGCAGCCAGACTGGTTCTCAGCATACCCCGCCGCAGCCACATTACTTAACACCTGCGAGAACTCCACTGGCTCCCAGTCAACAAAAGAGTCACCTTCAAGCTCCTCACACACGCCTACAAAGCCCTCCACGACACTGGACCAGCATACCTGAACCACCGCCTCTCATTCCACGTACCCACCAGACACCTCCGCCCCACCCAACTGGCCCTTGCCACCATCTCACGGATCCGCAAGACCAGGACCGGAGGAAAATCTTTCTCCCGCCTCGCTGCCAAGACCTGGAACACCCTGCCTCTCCACCTCAGGCAATCCCCTTCGCTGACCCAATTCAGGAAGGATCTCAAGACCTGGCTCTTCGACTAACCTCAGGGCCCAGACGGACCTGCAGTGTCACCCCCACGCCTTGCGACCCTCACGGGTGAGTAGCCAGGCTCTACAAATACTGATTGATTGATTGCCATTCTTGGGTAGGCCCAAATAAAGTGCAGCAGTACCTCAATGCAAAATTTTAAAATGACAGTCCCTAAAATAAATACAGTAGAGTAAAAAGCCAAATACCCTTCAACACTAAAATGCTAATAAACAGGAAAACTGAAAAACTATGCTACTGGTCAACTTTGTTGAGTGCGGGGAGGGGCCATAATTTAGAAGAGGCGAAGCATATATAATTTATGCCATGCTGATTTTTTCATGTGCAGCAGTTATAAACAAAGGTATTTAACCATAACCAGAGGACAAAGGGTTTAATAGGTGCAATGATATAAAATCACAATAATTACGCCCGAGGTTTATGGCCCAATTTGTTTTCTTTTGTGAAGTGATTTTACAAAGGCACAAGTGAGGCACGAAGCAAAGTTCTGGTCATAACATGGGATTTGACCTTTGTATTGTAGTAATAAATGAATGAAACGGTTTATTAGTATAGTGTTCCACATAAAATGTGTTATTGGGTCCCTGTGCTGTAGTGTAGACCAGTGGTTCTTAACCTGTGGTCTGTGGACCACTCTGTTCTGCTAAGCCTACTCAGGGGATCTTCGACTACTTAGAAAATTAAGTAATATTAACAGATGAATAAAGTTTATATAAAGGAGCAAAATGTAAAACAGAAAAATGTAAAAATGTAAAACGTTCTGTAAATGAGGAATTTGAAAATGAAGCTTAAAATTATGTTAGTATCCTCAGACTGATTCGTAGGAGCAGTACAAGAGCATTATGTAGAATACAGCATGGATGTCTTCGATTGAACTCACAAAAGCTTCAAACTTCCCATTAAATGGTTGATTTATTGTTTTTAATTTGTGTGTGAATTAAATAAAATTTTCATTTGCAGAATTGTTTTTATGAATGTTTGTTTCTGTATTTTTTGTGTATTGTTTTGATGTTCAAATCATCAAAAATGATTAGGCCGGGATCCACATCTTCCAGTAGTGACTCAGTAAGGATACCCAGATTCCAGTAATGATTAAGCGGGGGTCCAGAGAAGTCAAAAGGTTAACAACAACTGGTGTAGATTCTATTTACTCCTGTAGTGCAGGCGGCCTAGGAGACATTCATTTACAGAAACAACCTCAAGAAATGCAGCTGCAATGTTAAAGGGCTCATCTGTAAGGAAGGCTGCACTCTACACCTGAGGCATACTGCTGTTGTTTCGAAGTTGCAGTCGTAGATCGGGGGATGTACAACTTCTTTGGCACTTTCTGTTTACATAACCACTAAGGACTCCTTCCAAGGAACCGAAACCCAAGGGACAAAATGGAGCATGAGAACCCCAAAATCGCGAACCCGGAGTAGAGGGTTCAGGAGGGACATCTGGCTCCAGAACCCACCCCAGACCTAGGTGCTAAGGTTCTCCACCATCAGGGGTTGCAGGGCCCTGTGCTGAATATACCCACCCCCAGGGTGAGCTAGATCCAGGTGCCCGGGTTCCTCACCAACAGAGCGTGCCAGCCCCTGGAGCTTCGGTGCTTCACCTTAAGGCGACTGTGGACCCACGAGCTGATCATTCCATCCCCCAGGGGGCCCTAGACCCCACCAGTGAGAAAGCCACTGTCATATTGGTGCTGAAACCGGACCAGCGCATTGTGCAGGTAATGAATGGGCTTGGGGTTGGAGATGCTTATCAGTACCTTTAGCACCAAGAGACCATAGGGTATTTATTGTGCTTTATATACACCCTGACTAAATGAATGACCTTCCATGTCCCAACAGGCTCTAGTGCAGGGTTCTTCAAACTTTTCTGTAGTAAGATCTACTTATATTCAATGAAAATCTTTCCGAGCTACTTACAATATTAGTGCTGTAATAGTGATTACATTAGTGGCCGTCATATGCAAAATTACATGCAGTGATCACCTCAATGTGTCGGGATGGGGTTGTGAGCAGTAATGTAAAAAGGCTTTTCACTGTAGAAAGCCTCTATGTGGGTAATACATAACAGCCATAGCTGTAATGTCCTCGGCACCATAATGTTAGTAATAAGTCTCCTCAGGGCTACACGAGTTAGCACTCAAATATCAACTTTAAATATATTTCAGAAATTCAACAATTTTTCTCCAAACATCAGTTTATGAGTTCCATAAATACACACATATTTGTCTCGAGTACACACTTTCCAATTCTGGTGTACTTCAATTCACCATGCAAAAGTTTCTAATTTAGTAGGCTGGGCTGCACACTGGAGAGCTACTTACATGTAGCTGGTGCGCTACCATTAGCTCACGAGCTACTTGTTGGAGAAGTCTGCTCTAGTGCATGTTAATTCGGGAGTGCTTCTTGAAAATCGCTAGATGGTGGTAGTTGGAGGTGTTAATATTCTAAGTGGGTTTGAAGTTGGATACAGATAGCATGCTTGGGAATGGTTCAACTTAATGTTTTCTAAGACATGGCCCAAGTCTGAGGCATTGACGTAAAGACATACATTGTCACGTTAATGACTTTTCATAGACCGACCAGCATTCTCATCAGGTGGAATCTGTACCCTCGGCCCAAGTCCTGCTAGGTGCAAAAGAAACAATTGATGGACGGAATGCTGGACAATGCAAACATTCACCCCCAGTCACAAGGATCTGGGTTAAATCCATCATTCTTTTGCTCACCACACCACCCCAGTTTGGACCCAGCCATATGCAAATCAGTCTTGACCCTGTTCCTTGTGGGAACAGTCCTCCCTGCACAAGTCCTGCTAGGAGCATAACCCCCCAGCCCTCTGATATTGGGGGGAGGGAGGCAGAGGGGTGTAGGAATCCTCTTGTAACCCACAACCTGGACTGTGTCAGCCTGGTGCCCCACACACACAGGGCAACTTAGGTGCAAACCCCAAGTCACCCATATAAGCTGTCCCTGCCCTTAAACCCAGTGGAGCAAACAGCGCCAGAGGATGTGTTGGAGACCCCCACAGACTTATGGAGATGAAGGTGTCCGCATGTACCCACTACTCCCGGAGCTTTCAACCTAGTAAGCAGTTCGCCCGGTGACGGTGCAAGGTAGACACTCAGTCTCATTTAAACTGACATGTTTGTCTTTCTGTGTGCACAGCTTTAGGTGTGGGTTTTGGGGGGTAGCTCGAGAGTTCTTATTCTACACTGCAACACGTGAGAACTGGTGGTAGTTGCTGCACAGTATGTTGGGGGTCACAGTGTCGGGGCTTTTGAGTTTCAGAGATTTCAAGTCACCGCCATGGAAAGTGTTAGTAACACATCCACTTCCGTGTTTACCTTTCGCTTTCTGCTGCCTGTAGTTTCCAATACGCTCTCTTAAAAACACAAAGTTACAAGTACCAGAATGCAGAAGTAAAAACAGGATTGTGTTTCAAAGCATGGTTACAAGTACCAAAACCTGGCTATTGCATCTAGATAAGAAATAACTTGTGCTCTGTAGGTTCCCTCTGCTTTTGTAAGTTCTGCATACCTCTGGCAGCAGGCAGGCAGACTTACCGGCAGTCAGTACTATTCCCCAGCCCTATTTCGGTGTTAGCTTAATAAGAACGACATGGCTGGTGTGTTTATTCTGGTGAAAAAAAGGCACATTTTCACTGTATCCCGTAATGGTATGCAGCATCCTGTGTAGCCCTTTCATATTTCCTGGGCGGTGGAGTTTTCAGTCCCCCATGCTCATTTTATTGTGCTTGATTTAGTTACTAGCCTTTGTGCAGTGATGCCCCTCACAGCAGCCTTGAGCACCCACAAAAAAGGCACAAATGCATGCGAGGTTTCTGCACCTCTGTCATCAGTCAAACTGAATGTGTTATTGAGGAAGATAAAAGGCTGGGCGTCACCTAAAGAGCCCCATTCACCTTGCACAACAGAAACTGAAGTTCCACCCCTCACAGCCATCAAAGGGCAGCGCTTCAGTAAGATTAATCAGTAGCCCTCTGCTAACAGTCTTTATTACATTTCAGTGTCCGGATCTCCACTCTCCAGCCACAGGAATGCAGTCAATACACTTGCACTGCTTGGGAAGCTGTCATCATTTCTAATTTGTGCCATGCTAACCCAGGGACATACAAAAGGATACCACTTTGCTTATCTAATTAATAAAGTGAGTCAACCTTTAAGGATGAACGTCAGAAGACATTTGCTGCAGCACTTGCAAAACCTTCTCTGTATATTCTCTCATTTTGCTATGATCATGAGGTTACTGCTTCCTTCGAGCACAGCAAACGGCTCTACATATTTTCATATATAGCCATTAACTTACGCTTCCAACCTCCCTAATACATAGCAAGTGATATAAAATGTTGCAATACAATAAAAAAAACCTATTAGAAGCTGTCCTTGGTGAGGCAATGGTCTAGTGCTAGCCTAGCAAAGGATAGACTGTTCGCCCATTTTAGTGCCTATCAAAGTACCTATTTCAGCATTATCTCATATGCAAAATACTGTTAATTTTTAATACAGTTTTCCACCTTCAGATTGAGTGCAAGATTAAAAAAGCCACCTCTGTATTCCCCAAACCATCCATACTCTGCATTGTCTCCTATTTCTGAGCACAGTGTACTTTAAGTCACGTTAAGTTACATGCATGCTTGTCTTAATCGTTATTGTTGCATTTCCGCTGATTGCCCTCAATTGCCCTAATTTCATTCCAATTTTATTTTTAAATCACAACCTCTCTGTAGAAAGTTATTCCTGCAATCTAAAAATACTAAATATTCTCTCTCATCTATTAGTCCCACCAACCATCTACATGAATTCATAAACACTCCTCCCCCCCCACCCAGCACTTCTAACTCCTGTTAATTTATACCACCATAAAGAAACCAGAGTAAACGCATGGAATGGTTTTCTTGAGAGTATAAGACTAATCCCAATAACCACAGTTATAAGCGCTAAGCTTTCAGAGCAGCGTGCCTTATTAGGGGTAGTAAGTGCTATACAAAATAAATTACAATACAATGTATAATAACCCTGATGGCCCACAATAAAATCATAACACTCAGCATCTGGGCAGTCGATTGTAGTTCATACAGTCTGCATAATAATTCCCTCAATGCTTGGCACATATATCTTCACATAAAATAAAACTGCTAGGGGTCATATCTTATGCCCAGTAGTGTATCAGTCATAGCAATAAACTACTCATCACCAATGGACCAGGCATGGAATAACTGAAGAGATCTGCCACATGTCACTGGCCAACAGAGAATTAAATTTAGTCCACAACTGCAGGTTCAGACAAGCTACGTTCTATGACCCCTCCTGTCCTCTCACAATAAAAAATAAAAAATGGAATGAAATTAAAGTCTATCCCAGCAGATCTCTCTACCTTTTTCTCCCTCAAAACGGTGCTGGCTCTGGACCATAAACTTTAAACAAAATACCTCAGAAAAGACATCCAGTGAAGTAACCAGTTTAGTGGACTATGAACATAAAAAGTACCATAAAGGGACTTACAGAGCTGCTCAAAGCTGGCAGCTTAGAGAAAAAAGATAAGCTGAGAGTCTCTCTTTCACATTTCATCATCCATCACACTGTTAAGCGCTGCATCCCATAACACGATAACCGCACCTCGGTGGTCATCATGCACAATGTGGAAACACTTCCATATAGGAGCAAAACATCGACAACCTCCATCCACCCACACACACTCCACAGTGTACGCCTTCAGCGCCCCCACATAGGGGTATTAAGTGCTACATAAATGTTGCAATACAATGCACATTTATTTTCAGTTGCACGACACAACATTTATATCTATACATCTTTCTGTCTATCTATATATATATTCACTGAAATAATAATGTCCCTTATACAGCGCATGGCTACTTCTCACAAAGTGTCCCAGCACTAGCAGGCTGAACACAAAGTAGAGTCCCACACAGACAAAAAGACTTCCCTGGAACCAAAAAGTCAAGTTTTCTGTTTTTTTCCTGAACATCAATTCGGGGGAAGGGCGGGTTTAGCTACCCGAAGTTCCAAAGGTAATGAGTTCTGGATTTTAGGAGTCAGATTACTAAAAGCACAACAACCAATTCTGGCTGACCTAAGATTTCTAGCTGGAGCATAGGGAGTAACCACAGACTGTAAATAGGCAAGGCCTTGACAGGAAAGCACCTTGTAACAATAACAGAAAGCCTTAAAGATGATGCTCTGTTTCATCGGCAGCCAGTGCAATTTCTTCAGTGCAGCGCTCATAGAGGCTTGTCTCAGGAGCCAAAGCAGTGTTCGAGCTGCCGCATTCTGCACACGCTGAAGCCTATTCAATCACGACTGGGTAACGTCCAGGTAAAGAGTATTACAGTAGTCCAATTTGGATATAACCAGAGCATGGACTTCCGTTTTCCGGGCTGACTCAGGATGGAGGTGAAGAATTTTTTTCAGGCATCTCATCATCTCGAAATACTTTCCTGCAAGGGCATGGATGTGGGCATCAAAGGAAAGCTTCTCATCAAACCACATGCCCAGGTTCTTAACCTTGGGCTTGAGGGATGGTAAAGGACCAAGGTTATCTGGCCACCAAGCATTGGACCACATTTTGAGATGCTTGCCCAGTACCAGAACTTCAGTCTTCCCGGCATTCAGCTTTAAACAGTTAAGGTTGGTCCATCAAAGTAGCGACATCTGGCAAACAAGCACGGAGGGAAGAGGCCATACACTCACTGTTGTGGGACAAAGTGATAACGAAGTGTGTGTCATCAGTGTATGAAATAATGGTAAACCATGCTGCTCAATGACATCAGCCAGAAGGCTGACATATAACATTAAAAAGAGTTGGACTTAATGACGAGGCCTGTGGCACTCCTTGCTGCAGAGAACAAATTCATGACTGAAATGTTTTTTGTGACATCTGAAAGGTGCATCCCTGCAGAAATGAAGTCAACCAACGCAGTGCTTTGCCACTAATGGAACTGTTCCAGGGTCGCTTGACCAAAATATTGTGGGATACAGTGTCAAATGCGGCACTGAGGACGAGCATAAGAATGGCCGCTGTATTTCCCTCATCGCCTTGCACGTTCGGAGGCAAGCAGCAAGGCTGACTCTGTGCTATAAGAAGGGCGGAAGCCTGATTGAGTTCTATGTAGGAGCTTATTGTCCTCCAAAAAAAACAAAGATTAAATGAATGTTATAGTTAGGTGAATATGTCAGAGACAAGTAACGTCTTGAACTAATAAAACCACAGAAATTCACCTGTTATACTTAGCGGAGCTAACTATAACTAGCACCTCCCCGCCATGCACTGCTTATGACCTCACATATTCCATCACTTATGAAATGTTCTATGACTGTGAGAAAAAGTCAACGTTTATGCTCTTATCACCCCGATTTTTTGAATGATAGTGGTGGTGACTGACTGAACGTACCCTGGGCTCCCCTAACCAGGCCCAGTGCTCTGATTAAAAGGTATATGGTAATTGGGTGTATATGGTAGGGTATGTAGGTTTAGAGGCCTAGCAGATTTAATGCACTTACGTGTGCACTGCTGTGTTACCTGCTGTCATTTTAAAAGTCAGCCCTGCTTTGCAAGCTGCTTCTAAATTGAAATTATATGCAAATTCGACTTTGGATTTAAAAATACTTCCAAAGTATTAAATGACCTTATTTTTACATATGCGTCACCGCTATGGTCTACCCTAGGTGCCCCCAGGGTAGGGTGCCATGTAAAAATAAGCAGGGACATTTTAAAAGATGTTTTATATGCCTTGGGTGAGGGAAAACTACCAATTTCGTTTTTCCCCATTGTAGTATTTTAGCTCCGTAGGCTAACATGGGAATACTGTAATAAAGTATAACTACTGACAGGAGTGAGCTAAAATAATATTTTAAGGACTTAAACTATTAGTAATGATAAATTCAACAACTTGCCACTGTTGAATTTATCATAACTAATACAGAAGAGAGGTTAGACAACTTTCCTTTCTGTGAGCCAAACTTCAGCCTAATAGCAGCCTTTCCTGATTGGCCAGCCTTACCAGCTTAGCCAAATTGCTCTGATGAGGTGATGAATGGCCCAAACAGAGGCAAAGGATATCTGGTGAGGGGAGATCTGCCACTGCAGAGACCAGGCCAGAAGGGGGCTGGGTAAACAAACTGGTCTTCAAAGAGAGCAGGACAGTAAGGATACAAGCCAGGCCTACTCCTGCTTCCTGTACCCCCCAGCCAAATGGGTGCCCCAGGAATGTAATTTGCAGAAGGCCTGGAAGGGGAGTGTTTAGGGAAATGAGCATACCAATAGGTTGGCTTAGCCAGATCTTAACCCCAAGGAGAAAGTTTCTCCATCATGAATTTTAAAGTACAGTGCTTTGTGGGACAAGAATATGCCATAAATTGGAGGAAGCTGTCATACTTCTGGGTGGCACCCTGTACCCTACTGGTCAGGGGTACCCCCCTGCTTGTAATCCCCAGAACACTGGATAAATATGGGAGAGCTGCATAGCAACTTAGATCCTCTGCTAGAAACTAAAAGAGGGAGGACAACTGCCCTGCTGGAACCCTGGCCTGCACCAAAAGAACTGCACTCAGAATGACTGCACCTACTACACACTAAGGAACTATAGCCCTAAGGACTTTGCCTGGCTTCAAAACAAGAAGAAGGAGTGGACTTCCTGAAAGCAACAGGTTAAAAGAGCTCCACATGCATTATCTCCAGGAAGAAGAACCAAGCTGACCACCTTCAGCTGGACTCTCAAGGATTTGGCCAGGTGCATTGGGGGAACTGTAGTCCCAACTTCCGAGGAGCAACTCAGACAATCTGGAACCCTGGATTTTGTTTGTGGACACTTCAAACCCCCAAAAGGAACTTCAGGAAACAACACCTGAAGTTTGGAGAACTTTTGTAAAAAAGCTCGATAAGGTGACTGACTCATCGACGAGAGCCAAGCCGTCGACGTCGAACTGCGACTCGGCCTGGATTTCAGATTCGTCCCGCAGAAAGCTCCGGAGCTCAAGACTTCCAGGATTTCACATTGGTCTCGCACAAATCCAAGCCGCAATCGTCAACCCAAATCCCAGCCTGACGTAGTGCCCTTCTTGACAGCGAGAGAAAAAGCTCCAGAAAAACGACTAAGTGTGAAGGTAAGAACTTGACTGGGCCTTACCGTTCAGTGTATCTGACCCGCGCTCCATCGCAGTTGGCCTTAAACTTGGACTTTGTCCTGGTCAGGCGCGACCAGATATCCCAAGTTGGCGCTTTTCGTTCTTAGGTACTATCAAGAATGTGGTCTTTAAAAATTCATATCTCCTGTTGCCTGCATTAGATTTTATTCGTTTTGGTGTCATTTTAACCATAAAAATAGTTCCTATTTTTATAAATTGGTTGCAGATTTTTATTGTGTGTTGTGTCTTATTTAATGTATTGGTGTTTTTAAATGCTTTACACACCTGTCTCCTAAGTTAAGCCTGCCTGCTCGCAGCCAGCTACAAAGGGATGAGCAAGGGACTAATTTATTGAGACCTTGACTGGGCCTTATATTGTGTTGGTGGCCTTATTGCTAGTGGCAAGTGCACACTGACCCCTACTAATAATCCACCTTCCAACAGACATCATCCAATGAGCGTGTTCATTTGTTTTATGGTTTACATAGTGGCGGGTAACTACCATATTACATTTCTACCTAATTTTCTACAGCCTGTGTCCAACTAACGTATGTGTTTACAAAACACATGATCTAATAACGCATCATAGGTGTGTAAAGGTTTTTAACACGTTATACATTTTTGGATTGAAGACTAACTCTGTATGTAGATGACAGGAGGCGACTTGTGTCGAGTATGTTCCACACAAGTTTTTTGATTCTGCAGAAAAAGTTTTCAACAGGGCACAGATTCTACATAGTCGATACTAAGTATTGTAAGCAGCCTTGAGTTATTAGCTAGAATCGTCTCAGCATCACAATTTCTACAGAACATAGAAGACTGTGTGCACCAGGTACTAACCCATGTACGTGTGCTTCTTTTGCTTCAGAAGATGGGCGATCTGTAAAGTTATCACCACACTATGAAGGCTGCAGCCAGTAGGACCTTTAGCATTTTCAGACCTTGAGTATTCTTTGATGAATAGTGTCTCTCTGGACAAGATTGGAATAGAGTGTACACTGTTCTTAGCAATTAATTTGTAATACTCTGTGGTGTACTTCTCAAGAGAATTCACTGTCTGCACAGAGTAAACTCTCGGGATAGAGTAAACACTGTTTACAGTACCCACTTTTCTACTCCTGTCCACTTAATTTCTTACTGTAGGTTCGGTGACTGAGGGGTTTGATACAGATGAAAGCTGTCCATAGTAGGGCATTCATTTTGGAACAAATGCTGAGTATCTCCATGAACTTGGCTTTCTCTGAACAGTTGTATACATATTGCACACCGTGTGTAATGAGGTTTTCCCATATATATGAGGTTGATTACTAATGTGAACAGGTCTACATGTGAAGCATATGGTATAGTGTCAATATTTAAAATAACACATGCTTGCTACACACCTAAGGGAGTTTTATCTGTGAATGCATTAACAATGCTTCATATTACTCCAAGTTATTTTGTACTTAATTTCAGGCTGCTAATGCCATGATAGTTTATAGAGTGATGTCTATAAAAGAAGCTTGGCTGATGTCAACAGTGGCATCAACTGTGATGTCATCAATGATGTCATTTGCGATGCCATCTGTGATGTCATAAATGATGTCATAGAACAGTATAATTGGTGAATGTCTGTGTTTTGTTTTTAGTTCAAAACATTAATGTTATCACTGACATTCACCTAACTATAGCGTTACTTTAATCTTTGTTTATTAGTGAATTTCTAAGTTTTTTTTTTTTTTTTAAACAAAAACAGATATTTTTTTATCACACCTAAATATAATGTTACTCTAACCTTCGTTTTTTTCAGTGAATTTCTAGGGTTCTTTTAACAAAGTAGTATTTTATTACCATGTGTAAAAGCCAAACTCCCAACGCGCACGCCATTTGGCCTTGCGTGGAGTTGGTAACAGTGCCTATGTAGCCAACCCACCGAAAGCCAGGCAATCCCCTGCAAGCAGCCAACCATATGCTGTGCATGGCCTTTCGTTGTGCGTGGCGATGGCCGAAGTGCCAGGCTTACAGCCAGGCCCTGCAACCAACTTCCCGCAGGCAGCCACCCAGAGGCAGCCAAACCCACACCGCGCACGGCCTTTGTTCGTGTGTGGGGCTATTCTTGCAGCCAGGACCTGTTTCCAACTCCCAACAGGCAGCCGATCCCATGCTACACAAAGCCTTTGGCCGTGCGCAGCAGGGGGTGGCCACAAGGCTGGGCCTGCTGCCAGACCCTGTGTCCAAACCCTCAGCAGGCTTAATACCACATACTGCACACAGCCATTGGTGTGCGCAGCATAGGGTTGGCTTTCGGGCCCCAAGGATCCCATCCCCTAGGGCCAAAACATATATCTTAAGGGAAGCAAGCAGCCCCCTCCCCAACCCTTAATTGACGCTGGGGTTCCCCATTCCTAGAGCAAGTTCCAATAAAAAGGGGAGGAGGGGCCATGTCGCCCCTCCATCCCAAGCCTTAAAAGGCCGAGGGACCCTATCCTCTGGGGCCAAGTACAATGAAAAAGGCGAAGGCCGTGCAGCCCCCCTCCCCAATGCTTCATAGGCTATAGGGGGCCCCCATCCCATGGGTCTTTTTTTGTTTAAAAGGGGAGGGGGGCTGCACGTCCCCCTGTTAGAATGATTTTTTTTCCGCTGTGTTGATTATGTATTGTTCTATGTAAGTTAGCATTCGCGGCACCATTTTATGTTTGGCCGCCATTTTGAACAATGATTGAAACTAATCTTTCCCTTCCCAAAAATACAGCTTTTGGTAAGTCTCGTTTCTCCAAGGTTGGGCCTTGCTTTTTCCTAATGAATACACTGTTCTTATTAGTGCATACCTTGCCCACTAGATAGAGGCTTTCTCCCACTAGTCTAGCGGTGGGCACGGACCGAGCGACCTTGAGTAGTAGATAGTGTGTGCCCGGCCTCAGAATCAAAACTTATCCTTCTGTACTTCTTTGTGTAGCTGCACCTGCCTGGAAAATTCCATTGTGGGCGTGCCTTCATTGGTTCTGAATCGTACATAATGTATCACCATGTTTGCTGATGTCAGTCCCTCTGCAGCAATCCTAAGAGACTGGGCAGACTGGGCTCCGCTCGAGTGTATCTGAATAAATATATTGGTTTGTATTCTCTACTGTCTGACCGACTCTTCATTTGTATGGAAGGCTGAGAGGTGGTCGTGAGTGACCCGGGTGATCCTAATGGGGTCACTTCCTTCACTTGGCGCCCGAACAGGGACTCCATCGGGTGAGTGGCCCATCCCCTCCTGAGGACGGGTGGGGAGGTCGAGGCCATCATCGGGTCGGATGGATCAGGGATCCCTACACGCGAGTTCCTGTACTCGCAGCTGCCCCTTCTGTCCCGCCGCACGGCGCCTCGCCCAGCGGTCATCCCAACTGGGGTCCTGAACAGCAAAACCCTATAATCTGATCGTTTGGTCTGAAGAGTCAGCAGTGGAGAATACATTTGTTTGACCTGCATACATCAGTTGAGTTTGTTTTGGTTCTTTGTGGATATGGTACCATTTTGGTTTGTATTTGGTACGGTCTGAGGAACGATTTTGGGTGAAAAGTGTTTGCAAATATTTTGCCAGGCATAAGTAGTGAATTTGTTTTCTTTTGAGAATGCCTGGAATAAGTAAACTGGTTTCTTTCTGCTGTTGTCGTTGTTCTGCTGATGCTCGACTGAAGGAAAGTCAGCCAGCGCCTCCAGAAGGCGCTCCAAATTTTGATATGTATGTAAAGCATGGCCTTGGCCCTATTATGTTTAGTACGCTATGGCACAAATATACGAGGGACAATGCCGAGTTGCAGTGGCCTTTGACAGACACTTTTGATGAGCAAAGGATCGAGTATTTACAAGAACAGTTGTTTAAGAAAAGAAGTAGACAGTCTATGTTTGATTCCCTTAGAACGTGGCAAAAAGCGGCTAAACCGAGGCGAATGAAAGCAGAGAAAGAGGTCCGGAAAGGGAGAATGCAGACATTGACTCAGACCGTAGCATATGACAGGGAAAAGCAGGAGAAGGGTATTGAATGTGAAGATAGAAGGTTTCGATTACAGATTGATAAATCTTATGTGGCCCAAGAAGAAAATGATACTTTTGTGGAAGAATTGTTAGATACTCAACCCCCACCTCCATATGCCCCACAGAGGATATATACCGCTATTCCTTCACAGTCCCAGCCACCCATTCCTTCTTTCTCTGCTGTTTCTGCTCCTGTTGATAAGACTGCTTTGGCCACCGCACCTCCTGTCCTTTCTTTGTCCTCGCCGTCTGTGGCAACTACGACTGTTAGTACTCCTGCCACAGCTACTGTTTCAGCGTCCCTTTCACCAGCTCTTACACCTGCGACGCAGCCAGCAGCGACGTTAGTGCCTGTTATTTCCGTTGCTTCTTCCACTCTGTTTTTTCATCCCCTGACATTACTGAGTAGTGGGACACTAGTACGTGGATTTGAGGATAGAGAGAAGACGAAATTTAAGGAACGTATTTGGCCGTTAGTACGATCTGATGTGGGAGATGAAGAGAAAAGGGTAACAGCTAATCAGGCTGCCCAGTGGGCTTGTAATCCCATTTACAGTGTGGAGGATGTTTGGGGAAAAATGCGAGATTTTGAGCCCTTTATACAGCAGCATGCTCTTAAGCACATGTCGGCGACTTTGATTGGTCTTTGGCAGTAGTGTTTTGAATCAGAAGTGCCTAAAATTTTACATGATATTAGAGATCGTGTGTATGTTAGTGACTTGAGCCCAGAACAAGTTTTCAGTAATGTCACGACAATAATAGCCTATAGGGGAAGATTGCATGAGAACAGTCCTAAGATGGTGACTCCGCTTCCGATGTGGGAGGTTCATCCTATATACTACCCAGAATTACCAGAGTTGCAAGATGGCCGCGGTAATGTTATAAGGGCCAGAGAAGCGGCTCGTTTTCAGGAACAATGGGTGTACATTCCGTGGAAACGGAGTGAAGTTTTGTCTCTTAAGATTCATTTGCCTGATCCTAGGAAGAATCCAACTGCATATTTTAAAGAATTGACTGAAGCCGACTCCCTCACTGTGATGACTCTCACTGATATTGAAATGTTTTTTGGTCTTCTTGTTCCGGTTGATATTTGGATACAGGTGCAAACTCAATACCATGTTGCAGAGTTGGGGGGTTTGTGGGACCAAATTAAAGTATGGGATCAGGAACGGAAGCCAGGTGATAAGCCTAGAGCAGAGATACTTGCTTTGCCAGGCCGTATCATTACGTATATGCATTCTCTTATTCCACCGAGGAAGGTTGATGGGGACAAGTTAACGGCTTGTCGACAAAAGAAAGATGAGTGTCAGATTTTTTCCACTCGGTTTGAAGATATATTCCTGGATTACAGTGGGCAGGATCTGTCTGTTGAGGGTGGTGTTCGGTTGTTTGTTAATAGATTTGTTTCTAATTTGCTTCCTGAGATTGCGACTCGATTGCAGGCTTCCGAAAGCAGCTGGTCCACCTCTTTCCCTTCTGTTATTTTGAATATGGCACAGTACTATGAGCATAGGGATAATGAGGAAAAGGAGTTGGACAGAAAAAAAGCATAAGGATTTGAAGACAAAGGTGTTGTTGCAAGTGGCTTGTAGAGGGAATTGTAGAGGACGTGGTGGTTTGGCCAGACAGCTTCCACGCACTAGTAGGCAGCCAAACGCTTAGCCCCTGGGTCCGAATCAGTGTGCGTATTGTAAAGAGGAGGGACATTGGCGTAGCGAGTGTCCTGTGCTTCTGCAGAAGGTGGCAGTCCCTAGAGGACGAAGTTCTCGTGGAAGGGGTCGTGGAGCTGGTGGGACAGGCAGGGCTCAGAAAGCTACAGCCTCACAGGGTCGTTCTGATAATTACTTTGATGACCCTCGGGATGGACAGTACTACCATGATGATTATGATGTGGATGAAGTGACAGGAATGTCTTACAGCTAGGACAGCCAGGGACAGAGTGAGGGACCAGTTCCGATACCTGTAGCCCAGTGTGGTCCTTATGTAACAGCAGAATTGCATGGTTCAACTAAGGAATTTTTGGTGGACACAGGTGCGACGGAAAGTTCCGTTTCTCGAAATATGGTCCCTGGGGCGGATCTGTCTGGCCATAATAATGTTTCGGTAGGTTTCTCTGGTGTACCGGTTGTAAGCCCCATTTCAAGACCCCTTGCATTGACTATCGGTCCTTTCACTGTGGATTCGCCATTTTTGCTGACATCTAACTGTGGTGAGAATTTGATGGGTTTGGATTTGTTAAAAAAAACTGCATGCTACAATTTATTGTTCCCCAGCAGGTGTCCATATGACAATGGGTCCAGATGTGGTGTGCGCTAAGCAGTGTCTGTCCAAAGATGCGCCCCTTCCTGTTGAATTTAAAGATGTGCCACCCACTCTGTGGGCAACAGGCGACACAGATGTGGGATTGTTGCAGATATCGCCTGTTTCGATACGCGTTAAGGATGGTGCTATTTTACCTTGTATCCCTCAATATAAAATACCGCAGGCAGGAGAGCGAGCCTTATTGCAAATTGTGCAGGATTTGATTAAGAAGGGAGTGGTTTAGGAGACAACAGCTAATATTTGCAATAGCCCTATCCTTCCCATTCTTAAGCGGACGCCCTCAGATTCTTCTGATGACCAGGAAGATGTTTATCGTTTTGTGATTGACTTGCGTGAAGTTAATAAAATAGTGAGTCCCCAGTTTCCGGTGGTTCCTGACATCACCACTCTTTTGACAATGATTCCCTCTTCTGCTAAATTCTTTTCTGTCATTGATTTGAAAAATGCGTTCTTCAGTATTCCAATTCATCCTGATAGCAGATATCTGTTTGGGTTCACCCTAGTTGGTAGAGGTTTTAGGTTCTGTTACGCTCCTCAAGGCTATACAGAGAGTCCGAGTATCTATACTCGGGCATTGAAAGGTCAGTTGGTTTCCTTGTCGCTCCCCACAGGTAATGTATTGCTACAGTATGTCGACGACTTGCTCATCGCTTCAGATACAGAACAAGGTTGCAGAGACAGTACAGTTAAATTGTTGGTGCACTTAGCTCAGCATGGCCATAAGGTTTCCCTTTCTAAATTTCAGTATTGTCGACAGGAGGTCACCTATTTAGGTCACCTACTGTCGAAGGAGGGTAGGAGATTGACCCCGGAGCATATCAGTACCATTGTTAAAATGCCCATCCCGCAGACTCAGAAAGATGTGCGCGCTTTTATAGGTATCACTTATTATTGCCAGCAGTGGATACCTAGCTACTCGCTATTAATCAAACCCCTGCTTGCTCTAACGTTAAAAGATGAGCATGAACCCCTGCCTTGGACGCCTGAATGTCAGCAGTCTTTTGAGCAATTGAAAGCTGCGCTTTGTTCGGCTCCAGTACTCTGCACCCCAGACTATACTAAACCGTTTGTGTTGTACGTCCATGAGATGGCTGGTTCCGCGTTTTCTGTTTTAACACAAAAGTTTGGAGATAAGCAACGGACGTGTGCTTATTTCTCTGCTGTTCTTGACCCAGTCGCAAGAGCCCTCCCGAGCTGTCTAAGAGCGGTCGCGGCTGTGGCCGCCTCGATAAGACAATCCGCTGGACTTGTGCTAGACACTGATCTCACAGTCATGGTACCCCTTGCCGTAGATACACTTTTGAATAAGACAAAGACACAGCACCTCTCCAGTGCACGTCTAACTGGCTATGAATTGACATTGTTTGCAAAACACATCACGATCAAACGATGTGCCACTCTGAATCCAGCCAAGTTACTGCCCCTCCCTTCTGAGAGTGATGAGATTGATACACATGATTGTATCTTCTGGAGGGAGGAAGAGACGAAAGGACGGGTAGACTGGACTGATGTTCCCTTATCTGACCCTCAAGGGGAACTATATGTCGATGGCTCTTGCTTTAAATTACCAGATGGCACTACAACTGCTGCATATGCTATTACTACGCTGCGTACGGTAGTTGAGACATCACAAGTTCCCTATCAGTCGGCCCAAGCTGCAGGGACTCGTTGCCCTAATACGAGCTTGCGAATTGAGTGAGGGACTGGTTGTCAATATTTATACTGACAGTCAGTACGCCTTGGGAGTCGTGCACAACTTCGGGCGACTCTGGGCAGAGAGAGGGTTTCTTACTTCACATGGTGCCAAGATTCAGCACGGGCACCTCATATTGCAGCTTCTGTCTGCTTTGACACTCCCTAAGAAATTGGCAATAGTTAAGTGTAGTGCTCACCGGAAAGTCAGTGATGATGTAGGTAGGGGAAACACTTTTGCAGATCAGACAGCTAAGGAAATGGCCAGGACTAAAATGAAAAGAATGTTTGTAGCAGGTCCCGCTAGGTGGGTGCCTGGAGTCACCATGTTTGAAGATACACTTGAGAATGTGAAGGAGATACAAAGTGAAGCCACAACAGAAGAGTTAGCAGTGTGGCAAGAAAGTACAGCCCAATTGAATGATGAGGGAGGTTGGATTGACAAGTCAGGGAAGCAGAGATGGATGTTGCCAGATGCATATGTTCTCCCTGTAGTTACAATGGCCCATGGCCCAGCCCATATTAGTGCTAAGGGTATTTGCAAGTTGTTAGATCCTGTATGGCAGAATGATAACAATTCGAAGACTGCTGCACATTTAGTGTAGTATTGTATGGTGTGCATGATGCACAATCCAGGAAAAGGTACTCCTACCCCACCCGGTAATTTTGCACCACCCACTTTCCCTTTTGAGGTCATCCAGATGGACTATATAGAATTAGATAGGTGCAATAATTTGAAGTATGTTTTGGTGGTTGTTTGTGCATTCAGTAAGTTGGTTGAGGCTTATCCCACTAAAGATAATACAGCCGTTACGACTGGAAAGGTACTCCTGAAGGAGTTCTTTCCTCGTTTCGGCTTGCCCCATTTGATTCGGAGTGATAACGGAAGTCATTTTAATGCCAAGGTCATTCAGTTAATTTGTGATGGTGTGCACATAAAACAGAAGTTTCATGCTGCAAACCACCCGCAGTCTTGGTTGAGAAGTACAGTGGTACTCTCAAACTGAAATGGCTAAGATTCAGGAGACAACAGGGTTACAGTGGCCAGATGCTTTACCATTAGCTCTTTTGTCGACAAACAGCAGCACATTCAGTCTGACTCCCGTGGGAGGGAATTGGCCCAAGGAAAAAAGGCTCGCTGGGCCAAACAGAACGTTGTATTGTTAAATTGGCGCGCCTGCAAGCCTCTCGCAGACCCAAGGGTCCAGAAAAATATAATATTTTTAAACCTTCATTTTTCAAAAACTACCAAACGGATTTCCACCAAACCACAAATAACACAATCAGCAGACCAAGATCTAGCTTCCTGCCAAATCTGGTGTAATTCGATTCAGTAGTTTTTGCCCGGTCTAGAGAAGTCTATGGAAAATGTATGGGGAAATGTGCTTTTTTGATCGCCATTTTATCTCTGCCTCCACTTGATGGATCACCCTGAATCTTTGCAGGAAGGAGCTAAAGTGAACTTTGTGGAAAGGTTTGTGAAGATTCGTCAAACGGTGCCAAAGTTATTAACAAACCAAAAAACGCATTTCCTATGGAAAAGTACTCCTACCTATAACTACCCAGTGGCATATATATATATATATATATATATATATATATATATATATATATATATATATATATATATATATATATACATATGTATATACACACATACATACATGCATGTTAAGGTTTGAGGCTGAACAATAGGACATTCTTTAAAATTTGAAGGTAGATAGAAAGGCTTTTGCACTGGGGTCTAGGGCGAGAGCTCAGGCTGCTTTCCTCAGCAGTTCTTTAATAGCAGCATCAAGGAGCACTCAGATATCCAATCTTTCTTTCCACCACATTTTGTTTTATCAAGCATATACATTACCCTCACACATAAAACATTTATTTCTGTGTTACAAATCCATGGTGCACTGAAGCACAGACGCCCCTCCAATTCCGAGCGATGAATCCACATTTACCCAGCTAAAACACGCACAATTAATATTTGATAGCACCGTGTTTGGCGCTTGCATTGCTAATGGGTTGTGCTGCTCAGGCGAGCACAGCTAAATGCTTCAAATGCTGGAGGGAAAAGTGAAAACGTTCTGATTTCTGAAAAAGTCACAGGTTCACAGTTTTATCGCCCGAGAAAAGTTCTGGCATAAAGCAGATGGGACAAATGATTCAATGGCAAACTGAGCGTGACATTCTGCTGCGTGGCAGCTCCGCCGTGGAGCTGGTCAAATGTAAGGGCAGCAGGATGACGTATGAGCGGGCCAGGACCAACCAGGCAGCTGCTTTGAGGCGCAATTACTCGGGGAGGAGTAAGCGCTATATATAAATGTAATCCATATTTATCATCAGGCATATCATAAATATTTATCTGTGGTATGTACACACGCGCGCGCACACCCACCCTCTTCCTCTGCCTCTCTCACATATGTATTTTAAAAGTACTTTTGAGGTTCGAAGTTGAACAGTGGGACATTCATTACAATTAGAAGGTAGATAGACAAATCCTTTTGCAAATGGGCCAAGGGCGAAATCTCTGGCTGTTTTCCTCAGATAAAAGAGGGAAAAAAGGAATAAATCTTCAGAGAGTATTTGCAAATTCTATGACAGGTGAATCGGGGTACAAGAATGGACTCCCCTAAGAATGCAACTGGGATGTCTCGAGGAGTACGAGCTTGTGCAAGTGAATGATCTGATCCTGTGGTGCTGGGAGCGACAGTAGCATGACGAGTGGGACTAGGAGCTTTGTTCTGCCAGGAGAAGTGTAATGCACCATCAATCCCGAGCGGATGAAGCTTTCATCCTGGGTTACTTCACCGACAGCTCTGAAAAGAAATCCTCAATAACGATGCTCGTCAAAAAAGGTCTTAACATACAGTCACACTCTCCACCTGCCAAGGACTCGAGGGAGAAGACTTGTGCGAGTTCTATGGGTTGTTAGGAGTCAAGGTGACCTTTATGAGTTTGGGACCCTTACGAAACAAGTCTGCCATCTTCCATCTGGCTTCTGGGACTACATTTAGGAGTATTTTCTGAAGAAGGCGTGGACTAATTGCAAGGCACCTACTTGTCCCTTTGATTGAAGTAAGGGGGATAAACTGAGCTTGGGACTTTGGCGAAGGCTGTACTACTCCATCTCCATTTGGCGCAGCTGCCTGCATCTCTGCACTGCATTTCTTGATGAGCAGTGGATGAGGCAACTTGTTGGGGTGTCATGCTGAACAATGTGAATTCTCCGCGCACTGCTGTAGCAGTCAAGTGAGAGAGAGGCGCTACAAAGTTCAGCACTATGAGCCATGCGAGATGCTAATCTGCCTAAAAGTACAAAGACTCCGTCCAGTTGCTCGCAATGACTCCACAGCTCCCTCAACCTCTCCATCGGATGCCACTGCAGGTAGCCTCAGCCACTGTATTCCCCCAGGTTTCTACACCCTGATGCAGGCACCTCATACTCCAATCTCTCCAGAACTCACCCATCTCTCGTATGTAGGCAGCCTGTGCACACTGTTCTCTCCTCCCCGATTCCATAGTCAATGCAAAAAAAGCTGGGCTTGTATGCATGCTATATGCTATACTCTATCATCCCCCAAGATCCCTACTTTCTAGTACTAAACACTTGCTGAAGGTCCCCCGAATCAGGAGAGCAAGATTAGGAGGAAAAGCTCTCTCACATCTTGGCCCGCAATATTGGAATGAACTCCCCTACATTTAAGAGAATGTTCGAACCATCTTCATTTTAGAAAGTTACTTAAAACCATTTTGTTTTGCTTTTAAGTTCGACAGTTCTGCATATGAAATTGATACGTGTCCAAAGCGCAGAGATACTCCTCGGAGTCGATTCTGGCGCTATACAAAACCAAATAATAATAATATGTTAGTGGAGCTGGAATGAGAGGGCAAGGACGCAAGGCAAGCAGAACCTAAGACACCATAAATGTTTGCTCAGTTGTTGACTGTGCAGGAACCATATACAAATGCAGAAAAAAGTGCAATGAATGATTTTAAGGGCATCAAGGTAACCAAGCTCCAACTGCAAGAGGTTAAGAACGGCTAATACTAATCACAAGCCATGCGGCATCACCTTGAACGTCCAACTCCATGTAAGCAGCCAAGCCTCTGTGTCCTATCTAAACGTTATAAGAAAGAGTCTTCAAGTCATAAAAAGACAATTGTAGACATTGCAACATTTTAGACCATGGAAGTTATGGGTTCAAACTTTAGACTGGGTATGAGGTTTTGGAAAACCATAGAATTCCTGAATCTGACTTGTAAAACTGCATCAGGACAACAAACTCAGGGAGTCATTTAGAGTTTGGCAGAGCAGGAGCACTGTAGTAAACTGGTGGTGCTCCCGCCCTGCAGAACCTGCAGCTCCACCACTCTATTCAGAGTCAGAGGAAACACTGGGTTTACACAGGTGGAGCCTCAGTTGGCACTCTGTCTGCCAATGTGCTGATAGGTCTCATTGGCACTATGGGGGAAACGGTCATTCATTATCCTACCAGAGACGTCTCAAAAAGCACAGAGAACACTCTATGCCTGTCATTGCCAATTTGCTTTGTTTTCTGACAACAAACTCACACTTTGTTAAAAAAAAAAAAAACCTGAAAGTTTACTGAACTGGCACATTAAACCAGTTACACCATTACACTTCTCCTGCCAGAACAAAGCTCCTAGTCCCACTCGTCATGCTACTTTCGCTCCCAGCACCACAGCATCAGATCATTCACTTGCACATACAGCCTGCTTGGCAAAGGAACAACGTCTTCAATTGGAGCTACTGCAGTGGTGGCTCCAACGAAGGGTAAGAGATCGCTGAATATGTTGAGCTGGCAGGTCACCCATCAAACTCATAATTAGCCCCTCAGCCAGGTCAGAAAAAAATGAAAAGGCACTGCTAGCAAACAGCAAAGAAGATGATAATTTGGCAAATAGAATGAGCATACCATGTGTCTATTAGCTTCAACATTTTTTTCATCTATCTAGTTCCAGGTGAGACCATCTTGGTTTACAACAATGAGTTAAAAAAACGACTAAATGAAATTGTTACGAATATTATCAAACAGACGTGGTTGCAAAGTTGCACTGAGACCATTTAGAAACCCTTTTGCCATAATCGTCAAAAGTCAGCATCAGGCTCAACTCCAGCCACTCCACTCCTGATTCCTTGAGTTTACACCCAGGAGGAAGAGGACTCTGCTCATTACCCAGGTGACCCTATCCTTTAAAGTTAAGAGGGTGAGGTGGTTCTATTTTCAGGATATATGTCAAACTTCGCAGTAGTTATTTGAGGAGCTTCTCAAATACCCCACATTTTAGGAGGTCTCCTTTTCTTAGTGTTCTAAATAATTTTTCAACCCATTAATTAGCTGCTACTCTTACCATAAGTTGTTTTCTAAAGCTATGCGCACAGTACTCAATGTGTTCAGGCTCTACATTTTCCAGAAGCTCCTATTACCAGAATTCAAGCATGAATGAATACGAAATGGGTCACATTTCATGAAGCTAAGATTGGGGGTATTAATACTAGCCTTGCAGAACACACTAAGCAAGTCTAAAAAATTATAATTGAGTGTTCGAATTGATGGTACTCTTCTTTACCCATCTGACAATGTGAAAACATTCAGGGTTTTCTTTGACCACAGTATGTCTTGGAGCAAACAGGGCAATGTTATGACTGCTTCCTAAAACTCATTTATCAAACTCTTACACAGAATTTGACCATTCCTGTTGGATGCATTCAAGGCTACTATTGCCAGAGCACTGGCAGGATCTAAAATAGATTACTGCATTACGTTCTTGCTTGAGGAAGTAAAGAATAAAAGATCCTAATTTAGAGTTTTGAAGTCCTGATGACTTTTGAAGCCATACCCAAATATTAACACCCCGAGAAGTGTTACTTAGTGCTCCACAGATTACACTGGTTGATGATGAATGCTAGAATACAATACAAGGACTTCACCTTAAAAAATGATCTAATTTATAATTGGTGACCTGGGCAAGTGTGGAGTTGGAGGAGCCATGCAGACCATCTAGAACGTGTAATAACATTTTCGAGACGCCACACACTGCGATGACCATGCTTTGCAGGTCTGGCTCTAAATTCTGAAAAGGGGTGAGATGTACCAGAGCTGCTATCTTGTGCCAGTGTGCAAAGGAGCCCACCTGTGCTCAAGATTCAGCATTCTCTCTAAGTTCCAGTAGTAAATCTGCTTTTAGGTCTGGCTGCATTAAGCATTCTACAGAAGAGCTTGAATCTCATTTCTGGAGGGAAAAGTTCCAAGACATTCATAACCATAAGAGGCCCAATGAGACCCAGTATCAAAAAGTACTGGTCCATATTTAATGACAGACCCAGAGTGAAGAAACCCCAAGTTGTCAGTTGCAGAGAGGAGACTGCGGAACAGCCAGTGAGGAAGAGGAACCTATCCAGTTCTCCAGGTAAGGTAATTATGCAGGCCCTAAAGCACCACAAATGCATTAGTGAACTCACTAGCCCCTGAGCACAGTTAGAGTCTTGCAATGGAAGGGCCTGCCATTCACGACTAATCCAACAAGCCCTCTGTGACAAGATCTAATAGGAATGTGGTGTAGTGTAGCTCCTATTTCCCTAATAGGCTCTGCGCATTGGAATAATATCCCCTATAGGTTTGACAAAGGACTAAGGTCAGTATGTCCCTATCGAGTATATTAAACTTAATTACTTGTGCCAGCTAGCTCAGAGGCCACTAGAAACTCCTTGACAAACAAGAAGGGAGTAGTTTCTGGCAGCCGCAAAACATGACAACTTTGTTTCCCTTTAGAATTAGAACGTGTCCCAGAGTCGTAGAAACAATAGATAACTATTTCACTCAGCTCAGTCGTGCATACTTAGTTTTCCTCAAAGTTACACAGAAAGAATAGACGGGCGTTTCAATAAAAGATTTATTGAACAGTCTTGTTTCTCGTGTAAGTAATATGTGCTGTTACGATCACAAGACAGTATGCAAGATAAATAATGTACAGCGTAAGCAGTAGAAATAAATACTGCGCTAGCATTATCTTTTAGCATATATGCATTTACATAAATAACATAGACTAAGAATGCGAGTACTCATACGATGAGTCTCTAAGCTAGTTCTACCCCAATGTACCTAACCTGTCCTAGGTGTAGGGAGAGGTATGAAGTAGGTGAAGTATTCCTTACTATGGTATACTAAGAGTATGTTAAGCCTAGTATGCCAAGTATGCCAAGAGTCCCTCTAGGTTCTAGTCAGCCCCATACCTTAAGAATGAGAGAGGTAGGAATCTCTTGCCAGATTCGAACTCCAACACCCCGCAAGGGAAGTCAGATCACTGGAAGCTGGATTCTCTGCGTGCAGGGATGACAGCGTCTTCTCAGTGCGTCAGGCCGGGAAACGGGCTCCTCTGAAGTCGAGGTCTCCTCTGATTTACAGGGGCTAGGGAAGGTATATTTATACCCGAGAGGTACCTCAGAATGTTAGCATTGACGTGAATCGGACAGAGGAAGACGTCATGAATGAACCCCTAAGGCAGTGGTTCCCAAACTGTGCGCCGCGGCACCCCGGTGCGCCGTAATGAGGTGCCAGGGGCGCCGCGCCCACGATGTGGGAAATTGCAGCCGCAGCGTAGGGGGCAGTTAGTAATGCCACCTTCATCATCCTGCAACATGGTTTGGCCCAAGAGCGACGTGCGTACGTACACGCGTACGTGCTTTCAGAGGCGTAGTCTCCGCCATTGCTGCCATACGCAGTTCTGAGTGTTGAGGCGCGTGTTTGCTGCCCGCCGTGCCTCGTGGGACCCTCTGCACAAAAGGAAATAGGTAAGTGAAGTCCGCCTGTAGACATTCTCCAGACTCGGGTGTTAAAGGAAGTCGCATGTCTTCAAGACCCGCCGTGAGCGACTTGTAGCTTCAGACGAGTATTCCCGCCCTTACTTCTTCCTGCGAAAACGAGTTTCTTTTATAGCTTATGTATCAAGTGACCCTCAAAGCGTTGCTGGCAGGTTTGGAATGGACATGGGCTTCATTCATTCATTCATTGTCTGCTACCAACGGCCCTCAGCCGTCCGTCATTCGGCGGGGCTTGGACGCAGTTTAATGGTTAATGCTGTGTAACTTGTGGTCGGAGCATGAATGAAGCAGCGGATAAAGGCCCAGCCGTCATTTGCTTTAATGAAGGGATTTGTGGTTTTCCGGTACTGTTTCGAACTGTGCGTGCAGAAACTTCGCTCGAGGTGAAGTCAAATGTATCAGTGGCAGCCCGGGGGTGGTTTACGATATTTGTGTGCCTGAGTAAGGTAAAGTTTAAGTAGTAAGTAGCCAGCTGAACGCTCAGTATTCTAGTTAGCGCCGCAAGGTCTGAGTGTGATTGGTAAAGGAACTGCCCACACGGGATAGCTTGCGATATTTCCACGTCTGGGTGATATAGAATAACTCCGGAGTACGCTATGTTTTTGGAATTACCCTCTGGGTCTGAACGTGATTTATTCCGAACCATGTTATTCTGGGTGTAGGAAGAAGACTTTAATTTGGATTGATCTGATCAGGACCTATTAACCTTTACATGGGGCCTGTCACTGCACATCACCATTAAAGTAGCGGCTTGAAACACAACTAAAGTTGCCGCCACGAATGCCAGGGTCAGCACCAGACTCGCAAGCTCTACAGCACACTTACAAACACGCTCTGACTCATGCTCATTTTAAACTCACTCACTCACACTCTTTCTCACTTCCATACTCACACTGATTCAGTGCAATGCACTATCACTTTCAGTCACTTGCCCTCATTCTCAGTCTCACTCGTTCTAAGTCACAATAGCAGTCACTCATTCCTGTCTCTCGCTCACTTTCACACACATGCTCACACACAAACACACACTCATCTGCATGCACACAACGTTTGACAGATTATTTTTGCACTTCCATGTAGCTGCCTGCCCTGGTTCACTCCAGCTCCTCTCTTGCTAGCGGTGAATGAGTTCTGAAGCCAGGCACATAGCTTTCTCCGCATAGGCCTGCGTGGCGCAGCGGCGAGAAGCCTTTGCGCAGGTACTGAGACGCATAGTCCTGCACCTACATGCGTCACTCTTGGTCGGTGTTGGTGAAGCCACTCATAAGGAGCCCACCTTTTTAGTATAAAAATAATGCTGGTGATACTGATTACGACAGACCAAACTCAATGTTCCATTTTCTCAGAGCGGGTCTCAGTACCAAAAGCTACTGAAAGCAGCAGCTGGCATAAATAAGGGTTTGGGACCAGGCACTCTGTTGGGGGGAAAAAACGATGGATTGGGATGCAGCCACAGTGATTGCCAGTGGATGAGATTAATAATTCAAGCATTCCAACCATTATAATACCTTCATTGCGTCCCAATTACTTTAAGGAAGACAACAGGAAGTACTCCCGAGGTCGGGCTTACATCCCGCCCACCGGTAAAAAAATGGTGGGGTGCCACGGCCAACTGCCAATTAGGTCAAGGGAGCCACAGGTCAAAAAAGTTTGGGAACCACTGCCCGAAGGTATAACGGTTCATGCATAATATATGAGTCCTTGAAGAAATCAATAGTCCTGTGCTAGGGAAACTCCCGGAGCCTAAGGGTCTGTGCTTCAAGAACTCGTTGTGACGTTAGGGTGGACGGATGTCGGAGACCATGCCTGTATTTGGAGTGCACGGTTTAATGCCTAAATAAGGACTGGGATTTTATGCCTATATAAGGGCAGGGCGAATTGTGCCTATATAAGGACATGATACAGGAAAGCCCGTGTATGGACACCCTAAGAGGAATACAACAGTGGGGCTAATCTCCCTAGGTTTCTGGAATGCACAGTTTGTCTTCCTTGCTGTACAACTGGAAGAATCGTTTCGAAAATGTGGTCATCTTGAATATTTCCCTTGGGCAAGATAAGATCGAAGAGATGGAAGCCAGAATAGTATAACCGCTTTTATTCTATTTTTTTTTTTTTTACCAAGATAGGTGAAGACCCAGGCTGATCTCATCCAAAGGAATGCAGTTGATTGCAACATTATAAGGGGCTCCATCACTTCCTAGAGGTGTGCCTCTAAAAATGTGTTTAAGTGTAGAGGAGAGGTAGAAGGTCAAGTAGAAAGGGAAGTTGGAATCTTTGACCACACCCTGGGTGTATGTAGGAGTCTTAAGCATTACCTTTCCAGGCCCACAGATATCCACACTCATGTCAACCAGGAGGGACTATAGCGCTTCCTGATCGCTGGAGAATAAAGTAAAGGCTGCTCCTTCTGCTGCGTATTGGCCGTAAATGTGGCAAAGAAGCTACGACTTGGCCATGAATGTAGCAAAGACACTCCAGGACAATGTATGAAGTCTCTTCCTGGATTTGTTGATTTTTTTGTGGCGTGCCAGTCTGGTTGTAAAGCCACAAAAATGCAAAATGTTTTGAGCCATAAAAGAGCTAACCCAATAATCCTGTCACCTGCGTGAGAAACAAAGGGTACAGTCATACCTGGCTGTCGAGCAGAGAACCCAAGGCCACGCCCCCTGGGGTTGTACACACATCTTCACAGCGAAAAAAAGCATGTACAATTGGTTACATAAGTGAAAGCCATAATACTATGAAACTATGTACAAACAAAATGATAGGCATGCTTAAACTTCTCCATTTGACTTGCAATCTGTCAGGATAACGTCTGCCAGGCAGAGTCTAAGGGAGACATTGTGAAAGATTTTTTTCCCAACAGAGTTTAAAAAAAACCTGGATTGCTGGTCCAGGAAAGCAAAAGCTGCAGACATGAGACACTTGCTGAGGGCTGTCAAAATCATACACACCTGCGCCATAGGCGTTAAGAAACGGTGAGGTTTTCCAACAGAGTAGCTCTGCTTTTCATGCAGTTTCTTAGAAATGGGGAGCAGAATGTGACTTTAGGGAAACCTCCTTGGCACCACTACATGTGTCCTCCAGTACCTGCACAAAGGACTACAAAGCATATGTATGGGGAAAATGAATAACTTGTTTTTTACTGGAGAGTGGCACAAGTGATTCAGTATAATGAGACTATGAATTTCCCCTACAAAACATAAAACTCATCTTCACCCTTCTATGCATCGCTCTCTGGTTTAGGCTTTCTACTTCCAGATCCCTTGAAAATTCCATGACAGGTAAATCAGGGCAGGAGGCATCTTGGAATAAAACAAAAGTGCTATGATTTCCTTTTGGGCTGGCATTCGAACTCCACAACAAACCCCAACATGTCACCAATCTAGCAGAGGCTATGGCACTACTAGATATGCCACAGTCACACTTACCCCCTTCAGAGGAGCTGCCGGTCTTGTCTGGGCGGCTGATCCGAAGAACACACGATAAAGGACAATGGCTTGAGCAGCGCTGTCCACGTCATGCAAAAAGAGAAATTATACAGATTGCCATCCTATGCTTCCTGCTTACTCACCACAAGGCAATCTACGTGATCTACGCTGGTCAGTTAACAACATCCCACTAGAGGGACCGGTGATGGCTAGTCTGTGTAGGACAACCAACTGATACCTGTACACTGATACTAAGACAATTTAAGTAGCATCGGAGGGTTACTTAGTGATGCTATTATAGCCTCCCTGACTCAAAGTACTTTTCTAACAAAGCCTTAATTCTGCTATTTACTGAGAAAGAAGGGTAACAGTATTGGACCGAATCGCCCAACATGTTTAGTTTTTCTTACCAAGACAAAAGGTTTTGGGGTTTGAATGTTGTACTACTTATTAATTCAGGTTTTTTTTGGTTTGTTTTTTAGGAGTTTACTTTTGCAGTGGGTGGACTACAATAAAAGGCTGCTGGAAGGGAGGGAAGTGGGGGTGGCGGGGAGAGGAGGTTAAATGATACAGCCATACTGAGATTAATTGATGAATCCTTCCAAGGGACAATCAAAGGGTAGTAGATTAGACACTCATAACAACCATGGTGATCAGTACACTAACCTGGAATGTTAAAGGCCTTAACTCGCCAGCCAAACGCCAAAAATTATGGAATTATTTGAGGGACCACCATTATGATGAAGTGGCTCTCCAGGAGACTCACCTTAAGAGAGATGAGGACCATAGACTCAGGCACCCAACCTATCCCACAGCTTTTAAGTCTTCGGCCTCTACTAAGCACAATGGGGTGGCTCTGCTTTTCCACTCCTCATTGCAATTTAAACCTGACAGTTACAAAACAGACAGGGAGGGCAGGATCATAATGGTTAGGGGTCATCTCAGAGGTAGGGTATGTACCTTCGTCACAATCTATGTACCGAATACCAATCAGGCTCCATTTCTTCACTCTTTTCTGGTATTATTGAGCGTCTTTGCTGAGGGAGACAGTCATGATGGGGGATTTTAGCCTGACATGGCATTCTAGCAATGACAGTACCCACCCCCATAGGGCATCAACAGGGAGCTTCCCAAAACCTCTCAAATGGGTTTTCCAGAGCCTAGGCCTCTTGGATGCATGGAGGACGACCCACCCCACGATACAGGACTACACTTTTTTTCCCTCACATACATTGAAGATAGAAAATGCCACCATCGTGCCCATATCCATTTCCGATCATGCACCAGTGACATTGGCATGGGATACCCCACCACCGTGATACCGATGCTGGTTCTTTCCCCCCTCCCTGACACGAGATCGACTGCTACGGAATGACCATAGGAAAGCAATTAGGGAATACTTTGAGATTAATAACCTCCAAGATGCATCTCCGGCTAATAACTGGGATGTGTTTAAAGCATATATCAGGGGTAAATGTATTGTATTGAACTCCGCCCCTAACAAACAGAGAATCTCAAAACAGGTGACACTTGAAATGACATTACATCAACTCGAGCAGGCACATAAAGCGACCGGAACATTGGCTCTCTAACGGTAAGTTACTGCAGTGAGTGTCAAACTAAATGCGATCTATAACAATAGGACAGAGTTCACTCTTCTTCGTCTGAGACAAGACTCTTACTCTCAAGGTAACAAAGTAGGTACTCACCTCGCACGCCAGTTAAGGACCAAGCGAGAAAAAGAGTACATTGGCGATATTTCACCCAAATAGGACAGATGACAACCTCCAAGACTGAGAAAGCAAGTGCCTTTAAGGATTTTTATGATAAACTATACACAGGGGAACGCGTAGGCCCTCAGGCACAGATTGAATATCTTGACAGGGTACAGATTCCTTAGGTCACAGAGGCCCAAAATGAGGTATTGGGAGACCTCATCTGCGAGGAAGAGGTATGCAAAGTTATTACCCCACTAAAACTTCATAATGCAACTGGACCAGACAGCCCCACCGCTCACATTTTTATAAAACTTTCAGTGCAGACCTGGCCCCACATTTGGCTCTTCTGTTTCAGCAATTTACTACCCAAGGGTCCCTAACTCCATCTATGAATGAGGCACTGGTGACAGTTCTCTCGAAACCAGGGTAGGAAATGAACTCCTGCGGTTCGTACAGATCCATAGCTCTTCTCAATTTAGATACCAAATTATACACAAAGATATTAGCGTCCCGCCTTGACAATTTGATGCCGGCCTTGATCCACCCGGATCAATCCGGCTTCATAAAAGGCAGACTGACTCAAAATAACGTGAGACGGGTGCTCCATCAGATAGAAAAGGCCACGAATAAACAGATCCCGGCTGTATTCTTAGGCCTCGATGCTGAAAAAGTGTTTGACCGCGTAGACTGGTCTTTTCTCTTTCTAACAAAACGCTTTGGCTTCTGTGAAGCTTTCATAGCCATGATCCAAGCTATTTATGAGGCCCCGCGATCAAGAGTATTAGTCAACGGTTTCAGTTCTGCTCCTTTTCAACTCGGGAGGGAGACGAGACAGGCGTGCCCTCTATCCCCGTTATTTGCTCCAAGGATCGAACCCTTAGCTGCCCAGATGCGACTAATCTGTTAACTCAAGGCCTTACCTTTGGGGCCATAGAACATAAAATATCCTTGTTCGCGGATGATGTACTCCTGACCCTCACCTCTCCCGCCTCTTCCTTAAAGTCCTTACAAGGCGAACTGAATAAATTTGAAACCATAGCAGGCTTTCGCGTCAATACAACTAAATACTTCCTCATTAATTTGACCTAACCCAATAGAGATATGGAGTCAATGGTGGCTTCCATGCAATTCCACTGGGCGAAAAAAGATATAACACACCTAGGCATCAGGATCACTTCTAGCCGTCTACATTTTACAAGGCCAACTTCCCTAGGCTTCTTAATCTGCTGAAAGCAGACTTCAGACGATGAGCCCCTCTCTATACAGCATGGCTAGGTCGCATTAATGCGGTTAAGATGACTATCCTACCTAAGGTTCTCTATCTTTTTCAGAGTCTTCCCCGGACTATGGAACAAGACTTTTTTCTGACTCTCTGCTCACTCATTACCCGATTTATTTGGCAAAACCGCAGACCTCGTCAGCCGTATACACTCCTCAGATTGCCAAGGGGATCGGGTGGGCTAGCCCTACCAGACTTCCACCTCTATTATAGAGTGGCTCAATTAAAAGTGATTGCTGAATGGTCTCTTCGAGCATCAGACAAGCACTGGCTGCATATGGATAGAGCCATTGCAGGGGAGAGACATTTGGGATATCCTATGGAAACACAAACCGGAGCGACCCCCGAATGCTTACCTCAGCACACCCACAAAGACTACTCTGAAAGTATATGATGAAGTTAACAGAGGCTGAATGGACAGCCCTTCCCCTCACCATACACGCCGATATAATACAACCCAGCCTTCCCTCCAGCATTAGAACTGGCCCTTTTGATGCGTGGAAGGAGAGGGGCTGCTTAAAACTGGCAGAACTCTTTCACAATTGGGAATTCCTAACATTTGAGAATTGTAAATGAGATTTCCCCTAACAGACACGGAACAATAACACTGCACTCAATTGAAACAATAAGCATTAGAACCTGAATATAAGGCAGCGGCCACTAGGGATCTCACTCCCGTAGAACAATTTGTCAAACAGGCTGGGAACACTCTGTTATTAAATACACTACACACTCCACAAACATGACACAAAACAATGTGGGAACATGTGCTCCAAATGGACATACCGGAGAGAAAATGTACATATGTGAGAAGTTGGCCTAGTATATGCTGTTCACTAATTAAAGTGGACACCTTGCACCAGAACAATTCGACTCTTATGGTAGATAGGTTTAAGACAACCTTTATAGAAAGCTATCCTAGTGGTAGCTGTGGAGAGCAGCCTTCAGGATAAGTCTTGAAGGAATGTAAAGCAGCTTGTTTTACCACACAATCTCTTGAATCACCAAATGAGAAGACACCACACAGGTATATATATCAAATATATATGTATTTATTAATAAACACTCTCTACTAATCTCTTTATGAGATTAGAAGTCAGGAACATATGTACAAGTCAAATGTTATCAAAATAAGTTTAGCACAATCGAATATCACAATCTTAGTTTGGCTAGACCTAGGTCTAGGGCATCTAGAATCGAGGGACCCCCAAGAACCACCCCAGGTAGTTGTAGGAGACCCACAGGGGACGGACGCGGTGTCCTGGCACCGGTGCGAGTCCTGTACGAGTCTATGCGCACAGACGCGATTGAGATTTCAATGTTAAAGGTCCCTTGCGTGTTCGAGGCGAACACACCGATCGGTCCTTGTACGAGTCGAAGGACGCGGTTACAGATAGAGTTGCAAGGGAGATGGACGCGCTGTGTCTAACACAGACGCGAACCTTGTGCGAGTCAGCGCAATTGTCGCACTTAGAAAATAAGAGTTTTAGGGCACTTCTAGGAAGCTACAAGCAAGTCACTTACAGGGTAAGTAGTTCTAGGGCCCACACCCACAGGAGCACCGTAGTGCTGAAGTTACCTCACCCAGGGGAGCCGGGTGCATAGGTGTTCTTTGGTGTCGGGTCGCGGCGTCGTTTTCAATGAGAGCCAGTGAAGACTTGCTGCTTGCGGCGACAGGAGAAGTGTCCGGTGGAATCCAAGCCTGGATTCGGAAGATGGAAGACCTGAAAGCAGAGGGGACAGTGTTCAAAGTCACTTGGCAGTGACTCGGGGCAAGGAAGATGGATTGCCACAGTCGTCGCAAGATTCAGGTCGTTCGCGGGTGCCTTGACTCTTCAGCCACGAGGTCCAGGAGGCGTCGACGACGACCAGGAGCTGGATTCGGCGTGTCCCACGATGTCTGCAGCTTACTGCGGTGTCGGCAACTCGATTGGAGCCAACAAGCCTTGGTAACAGCAAGTCTCAGGGAAAGTGTAAAGAGGCAATGGCGCAGACCAGCAAGGTCTGTGGGACTCACCCAGCGAGGGTAAGTCAGAGCAGGCCTGGAGCAACCAGGGGAGCCCTTTGGTTTCTTTAGAAAGTCTTCTGGGGACCCACAAGCCGGCTGGCAAGGGATCGCGAAGACGCCTCGGGAGGATTCGCTCAACAGGGGCCCACGATCACTCGGGACGTGGTAGGCCTCTGATCTTCGGAGGGATTCCTGCTGGAGGCTAGGACCACACGTGGTCCAAAGCACAAGTTCGTGGAACATTGTGAAGGGGTTGCACTCAACAATAGTGCACGGTACCCAGGGGTCGCGGTTCCTCGTCACTCTTGGGGTCCACTGGCCTCAGCTTCGCTGGGGACTCACGATGGCCTTTGAGAAGTCAGGAAATCCACTTCTTGGGCTGTAGGGACTTTGGACTCCGGCGGTCGTGGAACGTTGTGAAGGGGTTGCACTCGACAATAGTGCACGGTACCCAGGGGTCGCGGTTCCTCGTCACTCTTGGGGTCCACTGGCCTCAGCTTCGCTGGGGACTCACGATGGCCTTTGAGAAGTCAGGAAATCCACTTCTTGGGCTGCAGGGACTTTGGACTCCGGCGGGAGCGGCGTAGTTTGCGACCGTCGTTTGTAGTTTTTGGTGCCTGCCAAGCAGGGGAGTCACTCCTTGACTCCAAGGGAGATTCTTCAGTCTTCCAAAGGTAGTGGAACGTCGAAGGTCCGGGATTCTTCTTCAGAGCGTCGTCCAGGGAAATCTAGGGTGCAATGCACAGGTTCCCCCTCTTATACTAAAAGAAAGGGAGGGACTAGCTCTATGACCCCACCTATGGGAGGGTCAGGGGAGGGGGTGGTTACACCTACTTCCCTTTGTCCAGTTTCGCGCCAGAGCAGGGGCAGGTAGCCCCTGAGCCGGTTTGAACTGGGGTATGCACGGAGGAGCCTTCTGCTCCCCCAGTGCAGGACTTCAAAGCACTCTAAGAGTGCACCCACCCAGCCCCAACACACTAAACCCTGTCTGGGAGGTGGTCACACCCCCTTGGGACAGGATATCTATTGTTGGGCTTCCTCCACTGCGAGTGTTGGTCATCAGCAGGAGGGCAGCCCAGTGTCTGTGACTGGTGGCATCCATTTTGTGATGCCAGGGCTCTGCAGGATTCTACCGCGTTTCCACAGTAGGTACATGTCGATCCCTCTAGAAGGGTGGAATGCTACCCCCGCCGCCAGGACTGGCGGGGAGGGTAGTATTCCAAGATGTTTGACACCAAACACGACATGTTTCGATGCAGCCATTCCAAAGTTAGCATTCTACCGCAAGGATATAATGCACTTAAAAGTATATGGTTTAACCGCATCCACAAACAGCCCCAGAGAATGGACTCCGAGAGCTGCAGAGGGGCCCTGCTCAGGCAGAGGCACCCCCTCACACGGAAACTAAGCACCCTGCCCTCAGGATTGATAGGGCCTGCTTTAGGGGTGACTGATAAGTCTCAATGTGTGCAGGAGAGATATAGGGGACCTATATCTCAGTGAGGGGTGCTAGCACTTCCTCACCCAGGCTGCAGTAGCAGGCCTGTGGTGTCAGATTTTGTCTGCTTCCCAGGGGTGGCATAATACATGCTTCAGCCCCTGGTAGGCCTGTGAAGTACCTATGCCCTTGGTACCTAAGGTACCATATACTAGGGACTCATAAGGTACCACAGTATCCAATCACTAGTGCACCTAGAGTGCACTCCAAATCGTTTAAAGAGAAAGCAGATAGGCTGGGGACCTGAATAGCAGGTTCCCAGCCAAACTAAGTCAAAACCCAACAAAACACCAGGAAAAAAGTGGGGGCAACCATGTAGTCAGATTCCACCTTCCTACAACATACTTATGGGGAGACATTGCAAAATTCAACCACTCAGTAGACATGAGAGAGGCACATTATAAGATTATGTATGCCTGGTATTTATACAACACCAAGTTAAAAAAAAAATATTCCCACACACGTCAGACCTCTGTTGAAGAGGATGTGGACTACTAGGTGACTTTGTCACAAATGGTGAGACTGTCTGACCATTCGTCACGCAAATTATAAACATTCAGGGATACCCACTCCCTGAAACCCCGAGTTGTGCCCTATTAGGCTTATGTGACGATAAATTGAAGTATCAAACTAAAGGGGACAAAGCGACTATGTGGCTGTACCTAGGAGCGGCGAAGTGGGCAATAGCCGCTGCCTGGAAGAAAAAGGAAGTCCTGGCACTAACTCAGTGGCATGTGCAGCTATGGCAGGCACTTACTATGGAAAGAATGGCGGATATTTTTAGAGACGATTTTAAAGCCTTTGAGTTCACTTGGGGCCCACTGGTGGCATATCTTTCAATAAGTCTCCCTTTGACGGCCTGCCCCACTAGAACAAGGGCCCTCCATCTATTCCAGTTTTGAAATAGATGGAATGCCTCCCCCAGGACAGCATTGAGCCCTGCAACGAGCCCTCCCATAAATCCTCCACATGTGACTGACACCAAACACGCCTGTGCAGCCTCTAAACAGCCACTAGCTGCTCTGTTTCTTATTTTTTTAGTTTCACAATCTTTTATTTCTACTCCCTTTGTAGCTCATTGTTAAACGCTTCTTCAATTGAGATAGGGGAGGGGGATAATTTTGTTTGTTAGTTCGGGGGTTTAATACTTTGTGAGACGGTGAAAAGGTGGAGAATAATATAATTTGTATTATCCTCATGTGTATGACCATATTTAGCTTCTGCAAGATCCTGAACCTGTATTTTGAAGGTCTAAAGCGTGATGCTGAGATGTGTACTGATTTCTCCACTGTATTCTATGCTGTTTCCATCTGCAAAATCAATAAAAACAGTTTTGACAAAAAGAAAAAAGCACTACAACGCAACCACTGCTGGCCATGTAAAAAAGCATTTTTTTCAAAATCTTTCAGTCATTCTGCACAAGATAGCTGAAAGCATTGACAAAGTCAATAGGTCGCATAGGGGAGGCCTACTAGCTTGGACAGTGCTTGTTGTTTTAGGCTGATTTTGAAACTTTGAAACCCATTTCACGTCCTGGAGTCGGCTAAACATTCTGTGATAATCACGTATTCTCCCCATGCTGAGTAAGTGAATGCCGCCTTTTGTAATTAACTAGTAATCGCATAAAACGATCCAATGCCTTTGGGCCGTGTTTGTGCTGAAAGTGGGTTGGCGGAGGTTTTAAAGCTAGGTACAGTGTGGGGAAAAGCAAATGGACGAGATAAGGAATGGAGGTGGGGATGGGGGTCATAGGCAAAGGATGTGGCGCAGCGGCCAGGGCAGCTGACTTCGAAGCACAGGGTTCACGGTTCGATCCCCGGCTCCGGCGGCAGCTTAGCACCATGTGACTCTGGGCAATAGCTCACTTAATTTCCACTACGGCCCCCAGCGCCTTGAGACCCATAAGGGTGAGTAGCTGCGCTATATAA